>OZ035875.1:85495630-86020104 GCA_964034865.1 Eristalis intricaria | reverse complement strand
CCTGCAGGCTCGACAGAAACGCAAGAAGAACAAGAGCCTCGACAATGAGGTGACCATTCCAGAGCGCAAATGAACTGTCGTCGAGTCATGAAGAGAGAATATTATTTTTTTTTTTTTTATTTTTTTTAATTTTACTTGTTAGTTCTTTGGTAAGAAAGAAAGTTTTAAACAAAAACAAAAAGAAAAACAAAACAGACTAATTTGACTGTGTTTCCTATTAAAAGCCAATGCTTGTATTCAGTGTATCAATAGCCCTAAAGTGTCTCTATTTAATTTACCAGCAGCTACCAGAGGATCCAATTAATCCGGCGGTTTGGCGAAGTCATGCACTCTGGTTCGTTTTTATCATTTTATTTTATTTTTTTTTTTGTTCTTTTTTAAGTCAGAGTAAGATGTTGTTTTTTAAGTAGCCGTAAGTTTCGAAAATAAACAAAAACAAAAAAACAAGAAAAAACTCTAAGAATTCAATTGATTTAGTGCTTGTCATTTAAGGGAATTTTTTGTGGTTCTTTTTTGGGATTGTTCCAGCGGGGGAGGGGCGCTTTATATGTTAGCGGTCTCTGTGTGACCGAGAATCTTCTTTGGTCAAAGGGGCGTCTTTGTCAAGATTCTACAGTTGCTAACGATACTCAAAATGTGTTGAAGCTCGTCTTTTTGACTCTTTTGTTGGGCAACTAAGCCGCTTTACGATACAAGATAGTTTGTAGAATCTTTCTTGAACACAGATGGGCCCTTCCAGACCTAATTTTGACAATGGTTGCTCAGAGGAAGGCATGGAAGGAGCCTTCCAAAATTGTCCTTACTATGTTTAACGGTGCTCGGGCGAAAACACAAAAGGAGGAGGCCTTCATATCTGCTTCCGAGGCAACAAAAAACTGAACTCTCGAAAGGCTCTTCCAATTCCACTCGATCCCCAAGATCCATCCGATCAATCACATGACTTTGGCACCAAAGTCCTAAAGTCCAACAAAGATCGAACCAATTTCCTTGATGACCATTACCTACCATCCGCTTCGTCCTTTCACAAGCTCAGTGTTTCTTTAGTGCTTTCCGCTCAAATATTCCACTCTTTTAATTTTATTTATTATTTTTTTAATTAAATTAAAAAATTACATTAAATTTAAAAAAACCTCTTTCCTCGCTCAAGTCGTTTTTCAAATATTCTTTTTTTTCGTTTTTTAAAAATTGTAATCAAGGAAAAGTAATTTTAAGCAACAAAAATGTTTTACATGTGTAAATATATATAAAAATTAATTAATACATTTTATTTTATTTACACTTAGGTCTTATTGCAAAAAAAAAAAACAAAAACAAAAAATAAATATAAACGCTTGTGTTGATGAATGAAAAATTAATGAATTTTAAATGAAATGCAAAAAAGAAACAATTAATAGTAATAATAAATTAATGAAGTAAATTGTATATTTTTATATTACTTTCGTGTCTGGAGACCAAAATGCAAAAGATTTACAAAAAGCAAAAGTGCACTTTTTTATTTTTACTCTTTTTTTGTTTCGGAGATCCGTTGGCAAAGTTGAGAGGATTCTTAAAGATTCCTTCACATTTCTTTTCAGTGTTTGAGTGACGGCATAGTTTGAGGCGAATCAGGTGGTCTGTTGCATCTATTCTCAGTCTCGTGTGACTTTAGCTAAGGATCAGCTCTAATTTCAGTTCAAAAGCTGGCATCTGGAGTTGATATCAGGAAGTCAACGAACTACTGCATATATTCGTCTGTCGTGTGGCGTCTCACAAAAGATGTCTTTCGTTCTTGGCGTGACCAAGTTGCTGACAGCCGAGTCACAAATCAAGTCGATATTCAGGAAAGAGGCTTCAAGAAGGTACAGTGCACTTAGAAATCGATGTATCTTACAACTTCTTCGATCATGAGCTTTGTAGTTTCTTATAGCCTCGGCAGAAGTCTGTTCTGGTGGTCAACTTGAATTGGATCAACTCACGGATGAATAAGTTCGCTTCCCAAATGTGTGTATCGTCTTATTCATCAACGAGGAAATGAAAGGTTTACCGAGACAGCTTTTATATGACGTCTGAGTCTTATGTCAATCATGATCCGGTTTTAGATTGCCGAAGATCTTTTTCCAGCTGCTCGCGTCACAGATGGTGATGCCTTTCGTTTCATTCAACAACAATTGACGTTTCTGGGGTTTTATGGCGTGAATCTTGCCCTGCCTACACACACTTGAAAACGATCCCTTACAATTACGGGTACCACCTTACTTTCCGCCGAGGCATAATCCACCAATGTTGAAGCAGAAGCAGATCGGAGATCAAAGTCATCTCAAGCGAGGCTCTTGAATTCGTTTGTCGACGACATCTCAAGCGAGTCTCTTGAATTCGTCTATCGACGTCTTTGCCCCCGTAAAGGTACTGACTTAAAGATAGTCCTTGGATCCATTCCAATTAACATCCGGTTGACGCTTAAATTATCCCAATGACATTCCTCTTCAAGGAACCCAGAGCCCCTTTATCTGGTTCTGGTGCAGTCCATGTTCATTAGTGGAAGACTGAATCGAGTTAGCTCTTGTTTGAAGACAACTTGATTTATCTAGAAATTAACTTGTTGCTCTGGTGTTTCGTATGCACAAAGTGGTCAAGATTGATATTTTGTTTCATTTCTGCGGCGGTGTCATTGTTTTGCTGCGGAAGACAAGAGATTTAACTAACTGAAGGCTAAGGTCTCTTAAGTGATGTTTGGCCAAAACGTGTTATTAAAGTACGGTAAAGATAACCCTGTCTTTGTGGATGATGTTTAAGAGCCCTTGTAACAGATCGTCACATTCATCCGATAAAATCATTTTCCAGTCCAATCGTCAAATTCAGCCACTGCAGGAGATTAGGACGGGTTGTGCCTTTCCTTGAGAGCAACTGTTGATAGCTGGGCTGTAAGTCTGCGCCGAACTGTGCCGCATCCAGGACTGAACTGACTACATTCGTCATCTCCTAGGAATCAGAAGGTTATGGGAAGATTGACGAAGTACGAATAACATTTATTCCAATCCATAAAATCCATCCGAGTTATGCTCGATCTTATCGGCTTCAGTCTTCACTTGATGCGGTCTTTATCGATAGAAATTCTCATGTCTATTGCAAACGATTGTCTCTGTACGGTTGTCCCCACATTGTCAACGCTTAATTAAGACGTTCAGTGGATACCTACGAACTTTCTTGGAATGTATCCATCTTTATGGATCTCCCTTAGAACCTCGGCTGGAAAAGAGTTCGTATTGTAATGATAAATATTTATTTGCAAGCTCTATTCGAGTCAAGACGTCGCCCTTTAAAGAATTGTAGACTTTTTGACGTTTACTTATTTCAGTTCACCAACCCCAAGGTTTTCCATGAGAAGTCGTGACCACAAGTGTTCTCCTGTCTCTGCCTGAAGTGAATTGCATTTTCCACTTAGCCTCATAACCGTCACTGTCTCCCAAATTCCCTTGTTGAATGTTCTCTGTTCAATCTAAAGGTAGACATTTATAAAAGTCACACGAATCTCCTTTCTAACTTTTGAACTAAAATTCCAAGGACACCCTCCAACTTTCCCAACAACTTCGCCTAAAACATCATTTATTTTTCTAGATTTTGTTTTTTTCTCAAGCTCACGTGCAGCTAGCTACTCGACTATTTTCATTAATTTTAATTTATCAAGAAAACAAAAATTTAATTATAAAGAAAAAAGAAAATAAACAACACCACACTTCGAAAAAAGCACAAAATAACAAAACTTCATATCACATGCAATTGTATTTAAGGTAAACTAAAACATAAATTGGTAATTTAAATAAAAGTAAAAATATAAGCAACAATTTAAGTATAACCACAGTGAATAAGCAATATAAATAAAAAAAACCCTAGAATGTTATTTATCGACAACAACAATTACTGCAAGTAATTAATTACCTCAATTTGAGTTCATTCATAAGTGACAATGAATTACAATGTAATGACAAATGACAAAGAAAGGAAATAAAATATAAACAAAAATTAACACAAAATGGTGCCGCAATTTGTTTTATTGCCTTTGTGAAGCTTTATTAAATATTGTAGGACGCAGACGAACATGTGCCATCATTCATGAACAACATAAATCAAGTGCCTGGTTTGTAAATGTTTTATATTAAATTTTTCAAATATAGGATGTGTCTATATTGTCGATTGGCAATGTTGCCTTGGCTTTAGAGGGAAACCATTTATTCATCCGGGGCTTCGGTAAATGATACGAAAACCCTCAGTAAATCTAGACATATGACAATCGGGAGGTTCGTTTTTTCTATAGGGTCAGTAGAGCAATGGGACCCTTTCGCAAAAGATGAGATGGCGTCGTGGTGGATTTGGTTGTTTTAAGACAAAAGCTTTGTGAGCGAGCTGTGAGAATTGTAATTGCTGATAAATGTTGAATTACTAACGAAGAGAAAACCTGATCGATTAAGGAGACGTACACAAGTTAGGGCCAACTCTACTAAGGTGGCGTTCATAACTGTAGATAGCTAGTCGGACGATTTTGTTCTTTAAAAGCAACGTCTTCCTTGAACCGTCCAGAGAAGGTTTGGAGTGGAAGTGTCCGTGCCTAATCAGGTGTCTATGAATCCAAAGTCTAAGGAGGCTGGGAAAAGTATGAAGAGTATTCGACTCCGAACTTGTGACACAACGCAATAGAGGACGCCCTCGTTGGCGCAACCGGGTGGAGAAGTACCTGTTTCGCTAGCCCAGAGGCAGCTAGCCACAGATCGCGCTAATTGGAGTGGTTTGTTGATTTAGGCATATGTTCACAATTCGTTACTTTACTAAGGTTCTACAGCAACCTCTGGTCGTGTGCGTACTATTGTTCTCCCATTACTGGGAGGACCTACAGTGTTATTGCCGACTTTTTTGCTGGACGGTTACACTATTAGCAGCGAACTCCGGATTGTAGCATAACACAAAAATAATATCTGTAGTTCTCAGTACTCCTCAATAATACCAATGTGGAGAAAATCTTCGAAACAGCACCATCTTTAATCTATCTATTGAACAGACAGACGCACGTGTAATCTAGTCTTTTAAGAGGGCAATTGATAGGTATTGGCATCGCATATATGAGTGGCGTTACAGCCCGTAGAAGGCCAGGGCACAGCTTCTCAGCTCGTATTCGTCACCACTCGTGTTCTTTCACGAGTGAAAAGAACCTACAGTTTTTTATGCCGAACGGTCAAGTTTGAGAACACTTTTCAAGACAATCATTACTCTTTCAGCATTGTCAGTGACTCGAAAGATGTGTGGACTTGAAAATAATCGGAAATCGAACCCAAACAGCGAAGCGAAGTTACGTAGAGGTCGACGCACAAGCCCACAACGCCACACCCACCACTCTCGCTGGCCCAAAAGGAGAAGCAAATCGCTCATCAAGCTCATTCCTGAATTGGTCCTTCGTCCCTCGATTAGAGCACCAGCATATTTCCCTATACACAATACAGTACATCTTATAGTATAAAAAAAAACTCGTTTATAGGAAGCACTCACAAAAACATTAGCTATCTGGCCATATATACACACCAATGTGAAATATATCGTTCATAAGAAAAACGCGGATAAATGAAACTGAAAATTTTTGTCACCAACCTTCTATATTTCATTTAAGATCTTTTTTTTTTGTTTTTTAAGTAAATATTGAAAATACACATTATGTGAAAGATCCCTTAAAATAATAGTTGATAGAGAACATGACAACGTTAGTTTGACATTTAAGGCACCGGCACATAGAATACTTTACATGCGTGAGCGTCAGCAGTACTTTGACACATACATAGAAAACATGTGTTCTTACGGGAGGTGGACATAGACCAACGCTGCAGCTCACGCGACGGATGTATTTGCTCAACTTTTAACTTTTCTCTCTCCTTCAGCGTTGACAATCCTCAAATTGTGACTTTTCCAGAGAATTCGAATTTTATGTTCAAGTTTGGGAGTTAGTTCTCGTTAAAGGAACGTTCAAAATAGATAAAAATATAAATGAATTTTTATAATTGAGTATTTATATAAAAATACATATTTTAATTGTGCATAAATAAGGAAAACAACTTGAATTTTCAATTCAAACTTGAAACTGTCAAATGAAATCAGCTGTGCGTTGTGTCATCCCCTTCCTTGAGGTATTTCACCGTGAACGGATACTTTGACGCTACGCATGTAAAGTATACTATGTGCCAGAGTCTTTATAGAAAAATTCATTTAGTGTTTAGTTTGCATTTGGAATCGAAGTTGTACTTTGACAGAAAAGAGGAAGCGTCAAGAATTAGGAACAATTGCATTAAAGACAAAACTAGCGACTAAGAAAGTCGAAAAGAAATCTTCGGAAAGTAAGGCGATAGTAAAAGTATAAATGTAAAAACTTAAATAGTGTAGTATAGAATTTAAATTTGTAAAATCCATGTCATCAACAATTGTGGCACTAACAACCCTGTAAGTGACGAAACGCCAACTTCTTCTTCTTTATTTGGCGCTACAGTCCGGGGTGGACCTGGGCCTCAACCAATAAGCCTCTCCAACTAGCACGGTCTCTGGCTAGCTGTCTCAAGTTGGTTGAGGCCCTTCTCCACCTGGGTGCTCCACCTTATACGCGGGCGTCTTCTGTTGCGTTGTCCCACGGGTTCGGAGTCGAAGAGTCTTTGGGCCGGAGCTGAGTTGTCCATACGCTCTACATGGCCTAGCCATCTTAGGCGTTGGATCCGAAGACGCCTGACTAGACTCATGTCGCTTGAGCCTATAGAAACAGCGGTTGCCAATACTTTAACAGTTGTACGGACTTCTGGAAGATGGAATCTGGCACGCCTCTAGTGTTGGCGTGTGAATCATTCACGATCTTTTCCAGGATGATGTTAAAGAAATCACATGAGAGCGCGTCGCCTTGTCTAAAACCTTTTTTGACATTGAATGTCTCGGTGAGTTCGTTACCGACCTTGATGGAGCAGCGAGAATTCTCCATCGTCATCCTGCACAACCTGACGAGTTTGACAGGAATGTCAAAACTAGACTTGGCGTTGCAAAGCTCGTCCCTATCCCTGTCATATGCGGCCTTGAAATCGACAACAAGGCAGTGGGTGTCGATTTGCATTTCTTGGGTCTTTTCCAGGATCTGCCGTCATGTGAAGATTTGGTTTATGGTGGACTTCCCTGGCCTGAAGCCACACTGATAAGGACCTATAAGGTTATTTATAAACGGTTTCAGGCGAGTACACAGAACGGCAGAGAAGATCTTGTAAGCGATGTTCAGGAGACTTATCCCTCGGTAGTTGGCACAGTCAAAGGAGTCTCCTTTCTTGTGGATCGGGCAAACGATACTGAGATTCCACTCATCGGGCATGCTTTCCTCCGACCATGTGCCCAACCAGATCATCTCCAGCAGCCTTTCAGTCTTGATATTACTACCTCGACATCGTCTAAGTCGGGGGGACGGAATTCTCGTAGATCATCGTCCATATTGAGTGGGACACGACGAAACACCAACTGACTGTGAATAATCGAACAACTTAGCGATATGACTGGACTATCCTCGGATATCAAGTCACATCTGGCACCAGAGATAAGTGGTAATAGAGATAAGGCAGCCAGCTTCTTCATGTTATGGAGAGAGTGCGATTACGCACTGCGTTGAAATAAATACTCAATTTATCAGCTGTTGTCTCTCTCATCCTCTAGATGAAAAACAGAAATGAAGTATTACAGAGACGCCCGACTTCTACCTATCTTGCCCCTTAAAATTTTCAGCAACTATTTTTTATAACGTATTCTTAAACCAAATTAAACAATCAGAGGACGGCATTCACGTTACTTCGTGAATAACCGTCAAAAATTCATGAATATATGTCAAAAAAGTACTCAAATTCGTCGATAGACTAGGGGACAATCAGCTGTGAAGTCGGTTATCTCCGTAATACTTAATTTCTGATGAAAAATATTGCCTCCTGTCACAGTCATTTCAAATGACGTTTGTCGTTAAATTATTTTTAATCAGCTGTTTTCAGTTCTCAAATGACAGTTGACACAAAATACTCTCAACTTGGAAGAAAACTCTCAATCTGGGAGAAAATCCCTTTCACAGCGCACCACTCTGTCAAAAAATATCCAACATGTTGAATAATGACGTGCGATGGACTACGTTTTACGTTTTATTACGATCCTATCATCTCTTTCAATTTTCACTAACGCAGGTCGACGCTGTATTTTGTGCTTGGTCATTGAATTGTGTGTGTTGAAGCCAACGACAGCGCAAACGCACTATTGTGTGCGATGGACTACGTTTTACGTTTTATTACGATCCTATCATCTCTTTCAATTTTCACTAACGCAGGTCGACGCTGTATTTTGTGCTTGGTCATTGAATTGTGTGTGTTGAAGCCAACGACAGCGCAAACGCACTATTGTGTTTCAGGCATTAAACGACCGAACAAAGCGTATGTTCATGAAGTCGATTCATTAAACTCCCATTTGAGCAGGTTACATTCTGAGATACTAGGACATAATTAATGAATGCAAAACATAGTGTATGTTTTTTTTTTATAAATGATACCTGTGAAATGCATATAAATATATTTATATTTCATTGTTCTAATCAACTCATGTAAATTGACTTCATGAGTTTTCAGAATCCATGAATTAAGCGTATACAGCGGACCTCATTTTTTGTCAGCTATGGTTTATGAATAGGCTGTATATATACGTAAGAATTAATTTGAGGTCAGATAGTTCCAGTTAAATGGGCATTGCAATACATTTTTATTCACGAAAGTCCATATAACAATGTAAAAAACTCTCTTAAAAATACTAGTCCACTTTTGAACACCCTCCGAACAACATGCCCATGTGTGTTATATCGTACGTACATGGATTGTGAGCAAATTCAGAAACCTGACACCATTTTTCCCACTAAATTCACGAATCTGCAGCCATTTCCTACTAAAACCATCGAATCGGCCGCCATTGCCTGGTGGATCCATGGTTTGTGAAAGAGTATTTGTGAAATACCAGGGAATACCAATACTTTTTGCATTTTTCTCCGTTGTGGACTAGGGGGGAAAATGGCCGAAGTTGGATATCCATATTATCCCTTATGTCTGTCTGGCACTTTTGCCTTCCGACAAGAAGTAACTAAACCAGTGAAATTATTTAATTAAGTGTAATCAACTTCCGACGGGTCCACGGTTCGAATCCCAGTGAAAGTAAAGTTAATACGCTTTTATCTAGTTTTCAAATGTGGTCCAGTAACCATTTGCCATTGGGATCAAATTAACGGCACTATCACTGCAGTAGTCAATCAGTGGCAGTAGTCTGACTATGGGTATCACAAAAGAACAAAAAGGGCTAAGTGTGCTGGTGAATTCACAAGCAGCGCAACTACCTAACCTAATCTAATCAACTTCTGAAGTTATTTTGATCCAAATCGTGCTATAATATAACGAGAAACAAAGTCATAAACAAATAATTCAAGAAGTGTAACGATAACGATAACTCGTCAAACTTTTTTGCAGAAAGCGCAGGATTTTGCAGTTCATTAGAAATTCCCAAAGTCATTGCTAGTACATGGGTTTTTTCCGTGAAACCAATATTTTTCTTTCAATATTTTCGTATAAGAAACTGTTAAATAAAACAAAATCGACCATTTTGGAGTTTCTTATAAGCGTAATGTACTGTACGTACTAGCTATTAGTTTTAGACAAAGCCCGGCGCTTAAGGCATAGCAGACGTGTACACAGAGGTGCTTAAAGATCATCTGGCGCCGGACGGTGTGCTATGACCTTTAAAATTCTTCATGGACCCGACCAGCTATCACCATTTATTCGACATTTTGGTGACAACCTGTATTGTTTTAGATTTTTTTCATCGATTAAGAAGACGTACACAACTCAACTAAGGTGGCGTTCATAACTCGAGATTGCTATTCGTACGATCTTGTTTTTTAAAAACAACAGCAACTTAGAACCTTCTAGAGGAGATCTGGAGGAAAAGTCCATGTCCGTGCCTAATTAGGCGTCTACGAACCCAACGCCTCAGGAGGCTAGGCCAAGCGGATGGATATCTTAGCTCCGGTCCGAAGAGTATTCGACTATTTTTTATCAAGGCCGCATAAGGCATCGTGTATAGAGACGAGCTAAACAGCGCCTTACCCGGTTTTGACACTCCTTCGAAACCCGTCAAGTTCTGCCAGATGACGATGGAAAATTCTCGCTGCTCCATCAAGGTCAGTAACGAACTCACCATGACCTTCAATGTCAAAAAAAGTTTTAGACAAGGTGACGCGCTGTTATGTGACTTTTTCAACATTATTCTTGAGGAGGTCCTGCAGAACTCACTCGCCAACACAAGAGGTACAATCTTCAAACAGTCACTTATAACTGCTAGCATACGCGGATGACATTGACGTGATTGGGGGAACACAGTGAGCCGTAAATGAGGCGAGTGCTGGCATTGAGATGGAAGCGGCTAAAATGAGTCTAGCGGTGAACGAGGGCAAAACTAATTATATGATGTGGTCAAGAAATGACATACAAAATCGAGGTCTTGGACAGAGCTTCATAATGAGCAGCTTTCACATCGATGAAGTCAAGGACTTCGTCTACATCGTCTGCGCAGCAAATAGTACGAACAACATCAGTACCGAGATCAAACGAAAAACAACTCTCGCCAATCGCTGTTTCTACGGGAGTAGTAGAGCCATCTCTCGATGGACCAATCTGACTTTACATAAGACCTTGATCATCCCAGTTTTGCTATGCGGCGTGGAGGCATGGACAATATCAAAAGCGAATGAGGTAGTCCTTGGTCTCTTCTAGAGAAAAGTTCAGCGTGCAATTTTTGGTCCGTTTGAAAAGGCAGTTAAGTGCAGTGTCTTGCAAGGCCACGGTGGCGTTTTTTGCGTGGAGGGTTTTTGTAGGTGAAGACTCAACCACGAACTGTACATACTAGGCCATGTCTTCGACTCTAAACCCGTGCCATGATGCCTACGTTTATGGTGGCGCACCCAGGTGGAGAAGGACCTCAACTAACATGTCATTCGGCACTGGAGGCAGATAGCCAAAGATCATGCTAGTTGGAGAGGCTTGTTGGTTGAGGCCCTGTTCCACCCCGGACTGTAGCGTTAAATAAAAAAGAAAGAAGAACTGAGCACGTATGATATGTGTCAACATGTCAAGAAAAAAGATTGGGGTTTGATAAGGAGTGACGACGATATAATAAAATTATGGCTTTGTTGTTTTATCTTCTACACATCTAATAAACTCAGAGGCTTTTTCTGACTACACTGGTTTGGTGAGCCATGGATTGAGTCGCATTGTGAACCATTTATGACAAAAATGATAGTGATTGAACCCAAAACTTATGGCAGGCACAACACGTGTCTGTGTTCGAATATGAGTGCAATCTAAAACTGCGAGTGTGCGTGGAAACCGAGCAATATTGAATGAATTAGCGAATCTCGTCCAATCACGAGAATTTATAATCGGAAAAAATATTACGTTGCTTGCATAGCAATATGAAGAATGGACATACTGCACGTGCTGGTAAATGGGCAAGTTCGCGTCATTTTCCAAAAAAAAGCCAAGTTCGACTCACCTTAATGTAATCGCACAGTCCATCGCCTTTGATCTGACCGTCCGCCTCCGTGTACAGCTTCAGTTTCTGCTTCTGCGTTTGCGGATCCCTCATAATCATTCCGTACTTGGACATGATTTCCGCAAACTCGTCTATCGTTACATCCAGCGGCAGGTTCGAGACGTAAACCTTCGTGTTCTGCGTAGGATCCACTTCAAACCATTCTGCGGGATAGAAAGAATAACCTATTGAAGCCCGCGAAATGTGAATTTCATTGAAAAATATGTGCACTTACTCGGAGGTTCAGGTGGCGCTTTTCTTTTCACGCCGCCGGCAGGAACATCAGCCATCGTCTCCTCCACCGGCGGGGGTTCGATTTTCTTCGCGTCCTCCTCCTTCGGCGGTGCCTCGGAGGTGTTATCAATGAATCCATAACTCATCTGGTATCGTGCCATGAAATCATCATCGATTTTTGGAAACCATGCTTTTTTCTCAGTGTCCCAGAAGAATACAGCTCCATCCTTGTCGGTGTACGTGCGCACACCGTCCTCGTAGCCGTAAGTGACTTTATCCAGCGATACCTGGCTCTTAAGTATCCACTCGTTCTTCTCGGCGTCCCATTTGTAGTGTTCAGTTTCTGTTTCCGATTGACTAGAGGCTGTGGCGGTTGTTTTTGGTATCCATTGATTGGTTTCGCTGCACCAGCGATAGTGTTCATTCTCGTAGGGATTCGATGACTCTCCAGCTCCGCCATTACCGTTCGCGTTGGGACTTGTCTCCTCTTCCAGAGATATCCAATTGCTTTTCGCATTACACCATTTGTACTTGTGCTGGCTTTTGGGATCCGTGTAGATTGCCGTACCGTCGTCGGTGTAAGTTACATGTTCTGCATATTCGTCATTCGGCTGGGTACCTTCGGCCTCCTTGGAGTCTGCGGTGGGGTTTGGGTTTTGGGCGGACGCCTGCTTGGGGGATTTCGCCGATTCAATCGATGGACTTTCGTCGTTCAATGGCTCATCCTTGGCGGGGCTCTCGGGCTGCACTGGAACTTTGTCTGTCTTTTCTGATTCGGGAGATTGGTCATTGTCTTGGGCAGGCGGTTCGTTATTTTGAGAGGGTTCTTCGGTCGGATTTTCTTTTGAGTCGTCTAGGTCCCCTGCAAGGGGAATCCCTTGGACGGGGGAGAGTCTTGTCGAATCATCGTCATGAGCGGGGTTTTCTTTTGTGCGGCTGGGAGATGTAACTCCATCCACTGCCTCAGAGTTATCCTCCGTCACGGACTGCGCTGCCGTGTGTTTTGTTGCTTCCTGATCACTCATCTTCCTGTCGACGACGTGCCTGTCGGGATGAAAAAGAGGAAAATTGTGAATACCACTGTGAATCTACCCGAAAAAGACCCTCAAAAGTAACAGTGTTTACATTCGAAGACATCGGCATGATTCGCACGTTTCCCGCAGAAGCCTCACACTTGATCCCAAAAATAAGTCCAAGGGGCGTGTGTGTCAGCGACGTCGGTGCCTCGTCGACCTTGAGGTGAAATGAATAAAGTTAATATTGCCTCAGCTAACCGACAAGGAGTATATTTATCCAACAAGGTCACCCACATCGCAATCTCCGAAAAGCCCCAAGGAGTAAAAATAGAAATCCCACAAGCCGATGCGGGGTGGATGGGCAATTGAGCAGAGGAAATGGAACATTTCTCTTCATTTTTCCTGCTTGACCAAGCAACGTCTTCAAGCTGAAGTGGACGTACATTCATTTGGCCATTAACCTTCAAGGGGGCAGCACTATTTGCTCTTAACACCGAGTGCCTGTCGACGTCAGACAGAAGGGGTGTCTGCTCGCTGTTGGGAGTGCTTCTCCTCTCGTGACGCGTGACATTTGCCAAATCGAAAAGAATTTACCAAGAAACAAAATATCACCCACTTTATGCTGTGTCACCCGAACACTTAAGGCATTATTCAGAAGCTTTGAGTGTCAATGTCCATTTGCGGAGTTTCGTTTTTCGTTTTTCGTTTTTTTTGTGTATTTACTACTATAATTCATCGATAGACGACAACGACCTGATGGATAATACTCGAATTATTATTGTTATCGTTCCTCAGTCGAGTGGCCAACATGTCAGAATTTCTGATGTGCCTGTGTTTGGCGAAGATGACAGAGCGGCAGTGGGGGAGGAGCTGCCGGGGGGTTTGCTTGATGATTGACTGGATATAATTTGATCATAATTAAGTTGACAGGTTGGTTTGACGTGTAATTAGTTGCAACTGTCAAGTAATTCAATCTGAAGTCACCGATTGTCATTAGGCGGGTGCGTTCGTCGACTGTGCACAGGAAATTTGGGCTGTCTTCACAAAAAACGTGTTCCACGGGAAACATGTGATATCAGTGGTGTCTTGAATAATATGAATAATTAATGATGAGTGAATAAAAACAATCTCCTGAGGTTATTCAACCGGCAATTCAACAAAACGATGTGAAGACTAACAGGAACTACACAGCAGAACTTATAGTTCAGCTGGTAGAGAAAATCAATCAGCGGACGATTTTAATAATCGTTTAAATTCAAGTGTCGGCAGCTTCAATTAATAATAAAAAATACTATTGGTGGCGCTACAGCCTGTAGAGGGCCAGGAGATTTAATTCTGTAACTTTTATTACTTGTGGGTCGCCGTGCCGTAGTGGGTTAGTGCGTCGACTCCTACGCAGAGGGTGCCAGGTTCGATACCCGAAATTACCACCTTTCATATTTCACGGCTCCACCTCTTTCGAGTCACTGACAATGCTCAAAGAGTATTTCCTGTCTAGGAAAAGCTTCTCAATTACGCCGTTCGGAGTCGGCATTAAACTGTAGGGGACCTACCTTCCATGCGTAAGAGAACAATACGAATGGTTGCTGAGAAGCTAGGACCTGGCCCTCTACGGGGTGCAGAGTCACCCATATTATTATTATATTATTAACTTGTATTATTTAAAGAAACACAGTGTAAATTATTCCTATTGTCGAATTTCATAGTTTAAGTGGTCTGGTGAATATACTAGCGACCCTCTACCTTACCTACAACCAAGCCGAAATCCACGCCTTCGAGACCTGCGCCAGACATAACCTCCACACAGGTATCAAGGGCGCAATAATACAGACTTCGGCAGTCGACATACGCTCTTTACGATCTGAGGAACCACACGTCGTTTGAAGTACTACTCTCTGGTGGAGGGTAATGCAGCGCAATACAGAATTATGGAACTCCAAAGGGCTCAAACCCGGATTCTTAAGATTCTTTTACGAACTAAGTATAGTAGTCGCTATGTAGACAGTCTTCGACTTCGAACCAGTGGGACAACGCAATAAAGGACGCCCACGGAACCGATGGCGCACTCAGGTGGAAAAGGACCTCAATCGACTTGGTGTGCGCTGTTGGAGAAAGCTGGCTAAAGATCGTGCCGGCTGGAGAGGCTTACTTAGTGAAGATCTAAATGTACCAACCGTCCAAAAACTTTTTCTTTTTAATTTCATTAACGAGACCTACAACGACCAACGCTTTAAACAAGCTATTGATCACGGCGTCAATACAAGGCGAAGGGCAAATGGACTGCTGAAAATACCAACAATACACAACTCTTATGGTAGAAAGCAACTTTCCTTTGCGGTGCCAACAATAAACATCCAACATCCACGCTCCCTAATGGGTATACAGCCGGCGCACACCAGGGAAAAAGAAATAAAGAAATATGTATTATTGAATCATATTCACTTATAAACTACACAATAATCTAGGTTCCCAAAATAATGAGAATTACTCTGCTTTAAATGTAAAATCCCTTTTTTTGAATAATCTTCTGCAGAAAAGCCTCTAGGCTTCGCAGATTCTCTATTGTCATTTATGTAACTATAGAATTGATTTTTATAAATAATGTAATAAGACCAACTGACGTCTCACATGGACTCTCCTCTACAGCTTCAAGGTTTTAACCAGCATTGAAGAGTTAACTCCAGGGTGACGTTGGAAGGCAATCTTATATTGTATTGCAAATTGAATGTTGTAAATTAATTTAGACAATAAACCTCACTCACTCACTCACTCACAAATATTCTCAGACAGTCAAGCAGCACTAAAGTCACTTTCGTCCAATCTAATGGACTCCAAAACAGTCAAGGGCTGCTAGGGCGCCTTGCAATCCATTTCCGTACACAACAAAGTAAGGTAAAGTAACATGAAGGCAACGAATCCGCAGATTAGCTCGCGAGAGCTGGCTCTGAATCAGCGTTCATCGGCCCACAACCGTTCTGCAGTATCAATTAGACAGCAGCCACAACTGTAATTAACGAATGTTAAAACAAACTACGCCTAGACCAGTGGACACATGGTCATGATCTTAGGGTAAGAGATTTTTATTTTCTAAGGAAATACTCCATCTTACTAAGGATAGCTCAAGATTGCTAACAAGCTTTTTTACCGGCCACTGCGGCCTGAAATATCAAATTAACAAACTTAACCTGTGTCAAGACACGGTTTGTGGAGTTTGCCTCGAAGAGGATGAGACTTCCGAGCACATCATGTGTGAGTGTCCGGCAATAATCTGTTTAAGGAAACGTATCCTTCATAGGGAGACACTCACCCCTATGGAAGATAAGTTTCCTTAACCCGATTATAGTCAGTTTCAATGGAATTAAGAAACTCCACTACAAAAGATTTACTATCTTTCATCAAGGAAGTGGTTTGTCACAATAGATCTACCCTGGTCGCGGTGTTGTTGCCTACAAGTCATGGGTTGTACAAGAGGAAAAAGGGGTTGAAGCGGCAGTGGCGGCAGCAAAGGAGGGCACAAAGGAAAGTTGGTAAAGGAGGTGGAACACCGAGACAAGAGGAAGATGGACAGCGAGGTTGATCAAGGACATTGAAGTGTGGACACAGCGGAAACACGGCGAAGTAAATTACTAGATCACCCAATTCTTAACCGGACACGGATGTTTTAACCGGTATCTCTGTAGAATGGGGAAAAAAGACAGCGAAGCCTGCCAATACAGCGACTCTGAGGAAGTCGACGCCTACCATACCTTCTTTATTTGCAGCAGGTGGGCTGTGCAGAGGGCCATGATAGACGCAGGAACACGTACACTTTCCCCCAGACAATGTTATCCATAAGATGACGGCGAATCCCGCGAATTGGGATAAGATCTGCGCTTTCGTTGAGACTGTACTGAGGACCAAGAAGAGAGAGGAAGAAGATTTAATTCCCTAAATGAGCAGAAAAAGAAGATAAAAGCCTTACCGGGAAGAAAAATAAACCCGTTACAGGAGATAAAATTCAAAATACGGTCCCCGTAGAGGTATGAAAACGACACCACCCTGAAGAAATGCGAAGGCGGTTCCGGAGTGGAAGGTATCAAGAAGAATAGGGGTCCAGGTGGGTTTTTCGTTAGCGTGTGGGTCCCACACACCATTTGGAACAGAACGGGCCTAATCCTCGTGCGCATTAGCGTTTTCCCATTGTCCACAAGAGCAGCGGACATAAATAAAAACGACTAGTCTTTCCAAAAAGTTTTATACCTCGATGCCACCAAGCCCGTGAGAGCCAGTCAAAAGCAACAATTCAATCATTTGCCACAATAAATAATCTCCCGTTCGATTCTCAATCCAAACAAAACGGCTAATACCTGAAATCCATTCGTGTATAGCGGTCAAACCACAAACACTGTAAAAAAAAAAAATAGCCGACCTTTTTAACCCATTGTTGACTGTTTGACAGCCTCCCTCTGTCATGCTCGGCTTGACCCATACCTCTAGCCCACTCAAAAAGCCAACAACATATCACAAATCCAATTTCAAGCTCAATGAGATGACAAACCAACCGCAAGCCTTAAGCCGCACCGCATTAAAGTCGATTTAAATTTCAAAGCAAATGAACAAATTGGCCCAATCAATTATTTATTCCGCGCTTAATAATCAGCCGGAGACAGTTGATAACCCATCATAAAATCAAATGAAGTCCACATCGACGGCAAAAAATGGAAACACAATACCCACCCTAACGAGCACCAGAAGCAAACACAGTACGGCTGCAGGCTTGTTAAAAGATACCTCCAGGGTGCACGAGTATGCGGCCCAGTTTGCCGACGATCTCATCCCCCGCGGCGATTTTTGCATAATAAAGTTGCTCCTCTTTGTTGTTGTTCCAGCTAACTGCGCCCATGTCATGCATTCAACAATATCTAGGACATTGTCCTTACGTGACCACCAGCGAACAAGAGCGAACCGAAACACGCCTGCAAAGTGAACATCGACCGTATAGAGCAGGCACATTGCAGCCAGCATGAATTAGCTGCCAGGAGGTACAACAAGTGCACCAGGGAAAGTGGGGAGACCACAGACAATCCACAGTTCAGTTGTGGAATGCAAAGCGAAGTCTTCGTTCCACGAACTTTTGACAAAGAAAGTGGTGGTCCTTTGACATTTATCAGTGCTCCCATCGATTGGGGGCGGGAATCAATTGAAGAAAATAGACTGCGTCCGAGTGACGCCCACTCCCTTCATCTGTTTCATGGATTATTCAACTCGAATGGCTTCCACTCGGCCAACGGTTGACAGAGTGGATGTAGAGAGGGAATGCGTCTAGCAGTCTCGCATCAACAGGGCTCCACGTCGAGCACGTTGCGTGACTCTCGAAGGAAGTGGAGAGCCTTCTGCATGGAATTGCCATCGCCTCTCACACACCAGCGGCCGACTGGAAGCCGTAGATTGCGGTATAAACAGCGCCTTCAGCCCAAGATTACGATCGCGGCAGTTGCGAGAAATTCTATTCCCGTTTGCGACTGCCTTATCGTTGAACTTTTCTCGCAATGTGTTATGGAAACTATTTTTCATAATTCCCCTGAAAGGTGGTAGACGTGGCCTGAATGTCGCAATGTCATGGTCAGCAGGAGGCGGACGTTTGACTTTTGTTTTCTTCTTTGTGAAATTTGCGAATTTGGCCGCACTTAATGATATTCATGCTCGTAAAGAACAAAGCCGAGAGTGCGAGATGGCGGCAATTAAAATGGCGCCGCTCCTAAGTGAAGGGACACAATAAAGTCTGAAGATATTTTTGGAATCTCTCCGATGAGAGAGGGGGAGGATCTGTCAAGGTGTGTGCGAAAGATAGAGCAGTGCGGTGTTTTGTGTTATTTTTATTTGCAAAAGTTTAAGGTTATGTTTTAATAAAACGAAACGCTGGTCCGGAAGAGGCCTCATAGTGTGAGGTTAGGTTTACTTTGATTGAAGAAAGGAAGTGCTGCGAGTGCGTGTGGTGGAAACGTCATCATATTTTAAATAGTACTTTATACTTTGAAAAGTATTTTCATTGATTGTTTAAAAATCGAATGACATGGTTGTTGATTGAGTAGCGACCAATTTTGGATGGTTTCTGGTTAGGGTACGCTATCACCGCCTACATCTAAGGCTACACTGCGCGAAATTCATATAGAGGCAACGCAATGAATAGGACATATAGCATGGCTTCCCATTGAATGCAATGACCGTTAACAAAACGGTATTTTTTCACATTTGCTTTTGTGCTAATGAGATCGTGCGTACCGTGTTCACTTCCATAACAGTTGTCGTGCTCAACCATCACGCGTGTTTTTGAGAAAAACTGTGGTTTTTATAAATTTTACTGCGAAATTAATATACAGGCGACTACAATTTTTCGAAAAATATGAATTTTTGGGTAAGTGCTTCGGTTACAGTTTAGCAGAATAGGTATTCAGAGTTATTTAGAGTTATTAAATTTTACAGTACCGAGCTCAATAACCATTTTAAAATTATGGGACGTGGAAAAAAGCTCATCCAAGAGGAAAAAATTGAAATCCAACTCCTAAAAGAAAATGGCTATTCCAACCGGCAAAGTGCTGTTAAACTAGGAAGATCCCCTAACGTTGTAGACAATTTTATAAATTTGGGTGAGAGCTATGGAACAAAAAAAGGCAAAAGGAGCGCCAAAAAAACCAAACTGTTCAAGAAGCACGCAAGAACAAACTCTATGCTTCCCAAATAAAGGCGAAATTAGACCTTAAAATTGGTGCACGACGTGTCCAACAGCTACTGCAAGCAACTACAACATTGGTTTTCACCAAAAAACTGAAAAAACCTGCACTTACTCCCGAGCACAAGGCACGTCGACTCTTGTTCGCTAGAAATCACACGTGGACCACAGAATGGAGACAAGTGATTTTTAATGACGAAAAGAAGTTCAATTTGGATGGACCAGACGGTTTTCATAGCTATTGGCACGATTTGCGGGATAAACCGGAAGTGAGAATGAGCCGCAACTTTGGAGGAGGCAGTGTGATGATATGGGGAGCTTTCAGCTACAACGGAAAAATGCCTATCCTCTACGTTCCTCCAAAAATGAACTCTATGAAATATTTAGAAATGTTGGAATATGTCTTAGATGAATTTGCCGATGAAATTGGAGGCGAGAATTTCATCTTTTAACAAGATAATGCTGCGGTCCATTCTGTCAAAGTGGTAAAGGAGTATTTTCTTAAGACAAATACACCTCTATTAGAGTGGCCATCGGCATCTCCCGATTTGAATCCAATCGAAAATTAATGGGGAATAATGGCAAAAAAAGTTCATATGAATCGGAGGCAGTACAACACAGTCCACATGATGTTTGGAGGAACTTGGATGCTGAATACCTTCATTCTCTTATAAATTCGATGCCTAACAGAATTTTTGAGGTCATCAGCAACAAGTACCATTTTACCCATTATTAACATACAACATTTGTAAAACAAATTTAAAAATTAAATTAACAAAAACCATCAGAACAACTGTGTCTCTATTTTAGTTTCCTACTAATTTCTTTAAAATGGTCGTTTTTACGGAACGTATTTGATGAAATTTATTTTTATTCCGTACTTTTAGTCTCTCGTTGGGCAGACATTAAAGTACTTAATATAATATATATAATATTGGTGGCGCGACAGTCCGGGGCGGACCTGGGCCTAGCGTCTCAGCAACCACTCGTGTTGTACGTGCTACTGTTCTTTCACGAGTGGAAGGGACCTACAGTTTTATGCCAACTCCGAACGGCCCATTTTGAGAAGCTTTTTCTAGACAGGAATACTCTTTGAGCATTGTCGGTGACTCGAAAGAGGTGGAAGCCGTGAATTATGAAAGTTGGTAGATTGGGGATTCGAACCTGGCACCCTCTGCGTAGGAGTCGACGCACTTACCGACTACGCCACGGCGACTCACTTAATTATATATTATGCCTCTATATTAATTTCCCCCAGTGTATACATTCTACTTATCATATGGAGATTAAGCGCAATTGAAACATTTCAAAGTTCAAGAGAAACCCTTTCTTAACCTAAGAACCGCGTAACCTCCGATCAACATATTTCCGTGTTTTCGGAAGTTGTACCCCCCGCTGCATTTTATATGACAATTATACACAGTGGACTCCCCCTAAGTCGAATTGTCATGGGATACAATAATTTATTCGACTTAGAGAGAGAGTTTCGCTTTACGGAGAGTTCGACTAAGCGGGAGTCCACTGCATATTGGACGGAGATGGCGTAAGCTTAAAGAAATGTCATCCTCGTCCAAACATTTTCCATGACAAGAGCTGTTAAACTTTTGTAGGGAGCAGTGTTCGAAAACTCGAATATAAGGCTTACTTGCAGCAAGATTTGTAGCATAGACCACGTAGACCACTTACATTACGCAGGCAAATGGCAACTCTTAGAAAAAAATTGTTTGCTACTGAGATTTATTGGAGTTCCAGGCCGGATGGCAAACAACAAACAGTCGAAAAGCTGCAAGTCCAGCCACGTCCACCATGTTGGAAAAAAGCACCATCGCCCAATGATTTCTGTCCCTATTGCAGGTGTCGAATGATTGGCTTGTATTTTCACCTATCTGAAGCATGGACAGTCAACATTAGCAGAACTTTATTTTTGGAGTCAGTCGTGCAGCTCAAAAGACACATTCCATCCGAGAAGCAGAGAACTGAAGCAAACGGACATCGTCTTTCAGGAAAGTCTTTGTGTTCAAGCAAACAAATGTTCTTCACTTCCTCAGCCCTCCGTTGCTCTGTAGCGCTGGCCATCGACCACCTAAGAGTTTCGCCATTTTGCCTTGGCCTATATATTTCTGGCCACGATTTCCCTATTTCTGGTACTATTACTTGCAGTAACTCAACATCTGCCTTTTCGATATCTTGAACAAGCTTTACCAATTTTAAATACTGAAGGGGCTCAAAGTGTGTATTTAGATCATGAAGGTTTGAGTCGTAAATGCATTTAATAGACCATTCTCAGAAGAAGAATAAATAGCAGTGCCAAAATCGTCGCGAGATAAAGAATCTACAGCGGTTGTTCTTCATTGGTCAACTCAAGCTGAATATTTTCTGCTATCTATTTTTTACTTCGAAATAAAAAACTGCACACTCAAATGAGTGATTAACATTATTGTACTTATAACAATAACACTAAATAATTATAAACTTCTTCTTCTTCTGGTGACGCTACAGTCCGGGGTGGACCTGGGCCTCAACAAGTAAGCCTTTCCAGCCCGCACGATCTTTAGCCAACTGTATCCAACTGTGCACACCATGTCGATTGAGGTCCTTCTTCACCTGGGTGCGCCATCGGTTCCGTGGGCGTCCTCTATTGCGTTGTCCCACTGGTTCGGAGTCAAAGACTCTTCGGGCTGGAGTCCATGCGCTCTACATGGCCCAGCCATCTTAGGCGTTGGATCCGAAGACGCCTGACTAGACTTATGTCGCTGTACAGCCCGTACAGTTCGTGGTTGAATCCTCTCCTCCAGAAACCGTCGACGCAAACAGGACCAAAGATCGCACGCAGAGCTTTTCTCTCGAAGATACCAAGGACTTCCTCATCGGCTTTTGAGATTGTCCATGCCTCCGCGGCGTACAGCAGGACTGGGATGATCAAGGTCTTGTATAAAGCCAGCTTAGTCCTGCGAAAGATGGCTTCACTACTCAATTGCCTCTTGAGCCCATAGAAACAGCGATTGGCAAGAGTAATTCTGCGTTTAATCTCGGTACTAGTGTTGTTGGTACTGTTCATTTACGAGCCGAGGTAGACGAAGTCCTTCACTACCTCGAAGTTATAGCTGCCCATTGTGACGTTCTGGCCAAGTCGTCGATGTTGTGCGTCCTTTCTTAATGACCGCATATACTGTGTTTTGCCCTCATTCACCGCCAGACCCATTTCAGACGCCTCCGCCTCAATGCCAACAAACGCCTCATTGACGGCTCGCTGTGTTCTGCCAATCACGTCAATGTCGTCCGCGTATGCTAACAGTTGTACGGACTTCTGGAAGATCGTGCCTCAAGTGTTGGCGTGTGAGTCTTGCACGATGTTCTCCAGGATGATGGTAAAGAAATCACATGACAGCGCGTCGCCTTATCTAAAACCTTTTTTGACATTGATGATCTCGGTGAGTTCGTTACCGACCTTGATGGAGCAGCGAGAATTCCCCATCGTCATCCTGCACAACCTGACGAGTTTAGCAGGAATGTCAAAACTAGACATGGCGCTATATAGCTCATCCCTATGCACGCTGTCATATGCGGCCTTGAAATCTACGAATAGGTGGTGGGTGTCTCTTGGGTCTTTTCCAGGATCTGCCGTAATCTGAAGATTTGGCCGATGGTGGACTTCCCTGGCCTGAAACCGCACTGATAAGGACCTATCAGGCTGTTGACGAATGGTTTCAGGCGCTCACACAAAACGGCAAAGAGGATCTTATAGGCGATGTTGAGGAGACTTATCCCTCGGTAGTTGGCGCAGTTGAAGGGGTCTCCTTTCTTGTGGATCGGGCAAACGATACTGAGGTTCCACTCGTCGGGCATGCTTTCCTCCGACCATATCTTACAGATGAATTGGTGCAAGTAGCTTACCAGCTCATCTCCAGCTGCCTTAAACAGTTCCGCAGACAGTCCGTCTGCACCAGCAGACGCTATCTTGACTTCGTCTAGGTCGGGAGGACGGAATTCTCATCGACCATCGTCAAGTGTGTGGAGTGGATATTTTGTATTTTTTATTACTTCCAATGAAAGCTTTTTTTTGCTGACACAAGAAAAAATAAAGGAAATCGAAACCATTTTATATACAAAATGTGCTGAAGGAAATACTGGGGAGTACAACTACCCAAGCCCGTATGGAGGGCGTGTCGTGTAAGGCTCTCTTACACAAGGCACATCAACAAATTGAATACGTTAGATAGGTTAGGTAGGTGGGCTGCTAGTGCATTCACCAGCACACTTAGACCATATTGGTCCATTGTGATACCCATCATCAGACTACTACCACTGATTGAGTACTGCAGTGATAGTGCCGTTAATTTGATCCCAATGGCAAATGAGACTGGACCAGATTTGATAACCAGATAAGAGCGTATTAACTTTGCTTTCACTGAGATTCGAACCGAGGGCCCCGCTAACCAAGGGCAGGCACTTTACCAACTGCGCCATCCAGTCGTTAATGACAGACATTGCATCACTTACAGACAAGGAATATATCACAATATATATGCATTTATCCATTTCTTTGTTCATGGCGAATAGAACCTCCCAAAAATAATACGAGCCCCTATTATAATATAAAATGGGTGGCGCGACAGTTCGAGGTGGATCTGGGCCTAGCTTCTCAGCAACCACGTGTGTTGTGCGTGCTATTGTTCTTTCACGAGTGGAAGGGAACTACAGTTTACTGCCGACTCCGGACGGCCGAATTTGAGAAGCTTTCTTCTAGACAGGAATACTCTTTGAGCATTGTCAGTGACTCGAAAGAGGTGGAGCCATGAATTATCAAATGTGATAAATTCGGGTATCGAAACTGGCACCCTCTGCGTAGGAGTCGACGCACTTATCCACTACGACACGGCTTCTATTCAGCAATGAGCCCCTATTGCTGAATAGAAAAAAATTCCAGCAGATAACAGGATTATTTACGCGTTACTTTAGATATAGTTCATCAAATAGAACCACCAAACACTGCATTGGATCGGAGAACAAACGCATACTCCATTTTGGATATTTTCACTGAAAAGATTAATTTCAAAGCTGACCACACATTCATTTTTTAAGAAGTAAAATGATCCAGGTCCATCGTATGCCTCTCGCCCAACACTCGCTGTTAAGGGACGCAGGCAATCACTCCTATTTAACAAATTTCAAGGCTATTTAAAATTAAAATCAATGTCTCGCCGCTAGGGTAAATGAGTCAGTAAAATGGGTACTATTTTAGTGGGTAAAGACAATGCATTGTTCAACAATTTGTCTTTGTAGGCTACCAAAGTAAAGTTTTGACACCTGGGCGACCTCACAGTTTGTGAGACATCGATCCATAATACCGGATTTACCACGGGGTTATGTGAAGTCAAAAGTTTTTACCGATAAACGAGAAACGATCCAGGATTTAGATAGATAGATAGATATTAGATATATTTACTTATTCTCATTCTTATGATTTTATGATACAATTCAATTATCTGGCAAAAAATAAAAGAATGAGAAAGCTGTTGACATTCCATATTTTAATTCAAGAAAAATAAAATAGAGTCGAATTTCAGTACTAAGTTAGTTGATAGAAAAAAAAAAATCAAAACGCAATCAAAAGTAATTGCTGAAAGGTACAGTAACAAATATTAAGAAACAAATATTAAAATTTATACCCGAATATCAGAAATTTTAGATTCTAAAACAGTAAAATTGAAGCCGAAGAGCCACATTTTAACGCGTTTCATAAACATTCCAGGTATTGATATTGCCCTGATCGACTGTGAAAGTTTATTAAAAAGTCGATGAGATAAAATAGAAAAGAAATTACGATACGCAGTGGTGCGGAATAAAAGTAAAGATAACATGTTACAGAAGTTTCCCCGTAAATTATAATTTGAAATAAGACGAAAGTTACGGTTACCAGATTTCATACAAAACGTTTTTAACATTTTAAAACAATAAAAGTGACGAACTGGAAGGATTTTTTGGTTGCAGAACAGAGTTAAGCTTGGAAATCTACCAGGTATATGACAAATTTTTCTTAAAACATATTTCTGCAATATCAGCAGCGGTTGTATTTTATTTAGGTAGATACCTCCCCAACAAGTAATTCCGTATTGCAGCTTAGAATGGAAAATTCCAAAAGAAATTGTCTTTAACAGCTTTGTTGGGCATACATTACGTAAAAAATAAAAATGTCTAAGCGTGTATCGAAAATACTTTTTCAGTGAGTCTGCGTGATTCGAACAACTTGAATTCTTGAATCAAGGGTGAGAGCCAAGTACATAAAGTCGTCAACTATTTCTATTAGAGAACATTTATCACTACAATTTAGACTGCTACAAAAAGTGGGAGAGGGAGACGTACAATTACAGTTACACAGTTTGTATTTTTCACACTCAGGTGCGTGGAAGTACACATTTGGCTCTAATTTGTAGACAGAAAACAAGTTATAAAACATTATTTTAGTTTTGGAGCTTATAACTAAATTATGCATTGCAAACCAGTGTCTCAATAGATTTATATCCCAATTGAGGTCAGACACCATGTCTCAGGGACTGTTTAGGCCAAATGAGAAACCGATGTCATCCGCAAATGCAGTAGGTGAACCGATAATAACGAACGAATTGATATATGTAGATTAAGAATAGGATTGGACCCAAAACAAAGCCTTGAGGTACACCCAGATTAAAGAACTTAATTTCGCTCCTAATTTCATCTATCTTAACTCTCTGCGACCTATTCTTCGAATACGACCTGAACCAATTTAGGATAAATCCACGGAAACCAGCGTTCTCCAGTTTTTTCAACAAAATATTGTGGTTCACCGTATCGAAAGCCTTGATTATATCAATAAATAAATCAGCCGTACATTTTTTTCAATCGAGATGTGACATTATTTGAGAACAATACTATAAAAGTGCACCTTCCGTCGACTTTCCTTTAAGAAGTCAATATTAGCTGTGTTTTTTTGCAAGCGTATATACGATCTTCGACGCATAATAATTCATCATAAAATCTTGGCAGCACCGACGATATTTATGACAATTGTGACAGATTGTGTAGTGTGACCTTTACTTTAAAAGCAAAAACACTTAATAATTATAAAATCAAAAAAATGTTCATCAAATGAAAAGAATCGATTACGAAACCTAAACGGAATCTATAGGGGAGACACTCTGGGTATAGCAAAAATTGCATACTTATGGATGCCAAAACAATTAAAAATGATCTAAGACATCAACCACACCTGCAAATGTAAGCCATATTCAGCAACCTAAACAATGAATGAATAAACTCAGGAGTGAACTCACAGAAAACAATGATGGGAAGCATTGTTTTTATCCGCTCTTATTTCTTAAGCGGCGATGGATATGATGAGTAACTTATGCCTGAAACACAATAGTGCGTTTGCGATGGCGTTGGCTTACAACGAACACAATTCAATGGCCAAGCACAAAATACAGCGTCGACCTGCGTCAGTGAATAATGTTCGTAATAAACGTAAAACGTAGTCCATCGCACGTCATTATTCAACATGTTGGATATTTTTGGACAGAGGGGTGCGCCGTGAGAGAGATTTTCTCCCAGATTGAGAGTTTTCTTCCAAATTGAGAGTATTTTATGCAAACTGTTATTTGAGAAATGAAAACAGCTGATTAAAAAATAATTTAACGACAAAAGTCATTTCAAATGAGTGTATGCAGAAAGGCGGCAATATTTTTCATCTAGTAGATGAGAGAGAGAGAACAGCTGATAAATTGAGTATTTACTTCAACGCAGTGCGTCATCGCACTCTCTCCGTAACATGAAGTCGGCTGGCGCAGCGCACTATTGTGTTTCAGGCATTAAGCGGATATAGGATTTGTTATTTTTGTTACGCTTGCAAAAAACACACCCATTACTCGCGAAATTGGGCAAATGCAGGTTGCAACGCTGGACCAAAAGCAGAGATCCAAAATGGTACCTTCGAAATGGACTTTGTACATTGTAGTGAATGGCAACATTTAAACGACATTATATTCAAAAAGGAAATGTCAACCAATGTTCATTCAGGCATTATAAAGTTCAAATTCCTCTGATGTGTTTTATTTATAATTAGAAAAAGGCCTCGCCAATATATTGGACCTTGAAAATGAAAGCAGCTGTCAGAGAGGTAATCAAAGACCTGAGCCATGGCACCTAGACAGCTATCAAAGTTGCACCAAGGCAAACTGAAAATGTACAAAATCTTGAAAAACAAATTAATCGATTCGCCAGAAGGACTCAACGGGTTTTTTCTTTGGAATTCTCGGAGCACAAACTTATAGTAAAAATCTTGTTCCAAAGAGAAGAGAAACTAACATGCAACTAAGTTTAATCAGATCGGTAATTTGAAAAACTTAAGTGTACAGATTGCCTGACATCTGAAATGTCTTTAGCTTCAATTCTCTGAACTAAGTTATTGGTTTTTCACAGCAGCCACCGGCCCCCATCTCTTAACCAGATTCTAATTTTAGACAAAACTTAATTCACTTAGCCCATTCAATTCGAAGAAATACTATAAAATTTAAAGCATTCTTCGTGTCCTAAATACGCATAAAATCGAGACCACCTTCAATTGCAGAACTTAATTACGCCTCTTGCGCACAATTTACACACGACCCCCCAGGATTCCAAGAACGACTTCTCTGCGGCGGCCTGGGTGGTGCCTGCCCACCTGTAACACAACCCATAACTCAATCGATTACCACCGCCAGCCAGCGATAATAAATCATGCGGCCACAATGAATGGCAACTGGCCCTCCCCGACACCGCAGCCTCATAAGTGAATAAGTGCTTGTCAATCCAACCGCACATTTGATTAACCAATCAGCCGGGCATGCCATCAATATCAACGAACCAGCCCAGGAAAGGTCATCAATTAAAAAGAAATATCACACTTTGTAACCACTTTTGACAACTTTACGCACTCCCGCTGCTCTCCGGTACTCGCCCGGCGAATTAACTCGAACTTGAGCCAAGTCAGTCCTACTCCGCACACAATTTCGCGCGAACAGAGAAAAAGAAAACTAATTCGCCATCCGGCGGACGGTGGTTTAATTGCCAACTTCACACGAAACTTACACACATTCGGTCCGTCGCCAAGGCACCAAAGCAACGAAGCAACCCTTACACGAGTCTGAGTCCACATTACGGCTAAGGGTCGCAAAATGAAACTCCAATAAATCGTTGCTCGACACGGCGGCGGCGACTGGAATTGGAACTCGAGCACCCCTAGATGAATGTGGATGATTGGCTGGCCAGCCCGAGTGGTCAGCACCTGCTCGACGCTCGCTTGACCAGTATTCGAGTAACCGAGTAACTGACCACAAGTCCTCGCGGCCTAGCAGTCCTCGCGCGCACATTTCCCTTGCAACTGGAATAAGAGGAACAGCCGTACTAGTGTCTAGCAAATCGATATTTGAACGATTGAACGTATCCGTGCCGTCCGTCGGTAGAATGGTTTAAGAACGTGCCTCGTTGCCTCGCGTTGGCATAGATATTCGACGTGGAAAACAAAAGTGCTGTGCTGTGCGAGCAAATATTAATTCAATACTCATAAAAAATTGAAAAAAAACAAACGACGAACAATGGATATTCCAAATACTGGAGCGATTTTTACGCTGGGCAAGTCCCACTTGGCCGAGAACACACAGAGCTACTTCTACATCAAGAATGACCCGGTTAGGAGGCTCACGTCCGGTGCAAACCAGAGTGCAGTTATTTGCGGTAAACTACTTTCCAGATTGGTTAGGTGGTACACGGGGATGGATGTACACATGAGGGCTTGCAAAATTCTGCAGACTTAATGCTGTGCTTGGTGAGGGGTTAGCCGGATAGTTTTTTCGTTGAATGTGAAGTCGTGTATTGAAGTAAACAAGAATGGGACGGTCATAAGGGCATATATTCAGTACAGTTGGTGGTTAGTTTTGAACTGATGATTCATAGAATTTGGAACTGGATAGGATGGAGTAAGTTGGAAACGAACAGAGAAGCCAAATCCTAAGCGAGCACATTGAAGGACGTTGAGGCTGTTTATCTCTAGAGAATCTTGAGTACAATTTGTTTGCTACAAATTTTCACTTCGGTGTGTTAATGGATATCTTCGCTCTCGAAGCTCAAAATCTGAAACAAAGCTCTTAAGTTTCTTCTATTTTCTGGCAACAGGATCCAAAGCTATCCTGACAAATGCAAATTTTATGTCACAATTTAAATATTTCAATATTTCAATGTTTAAATATTTCAATCCTTTTTTAGAATGTACGAGTTTTAGGATTGTGCTTTGGGATGTCTCAGCGTATCTAAATAAATATGTTCTGTGTCTCAACGAAAATCCAGCTAGCAGATATTATCATACGTAATATGTAAATATTTTCTCGTGGTATAACCCAGTCTGTAAACATTATTTTAAGATGACTCTCTCACACTCACTTCAGGACTTCGAAAAATGCAGTCAGGTACGCTGACCCTGAAGTGTTTGTGCAGTGAACGGTTCTTTTATTCAGACTTGAAGACAACTGCGGACAGAAATACTTTTAAATATTCAGGTAGATGCGACAGCGCTGCTTATTGCTCGCAAATTTATTTCTGACCCCCCGGGCTATAGTGTAAGGCTTTTTCCTTACAGTGTGCTTGACAGTTTCTTTTTTTTTTTTTTTAAACCAAAAGATGTGATTGCTCTAAGTGTTTTATACCACGTTTTCACCGAACTAAACCCGCGAGGTTTCATCAATTTTCACCAAACCTAGCAGGTTCCGCCATACATCAGGGCTTCCAAACCTCGTCGTTTCTGATACACCTGAATTCACCCGTCCGTGAGAGGTTGTCAAACCGAACAAGCCTACAGAGTGAACTTCGGGTTATTCTGATGATCATTTTGTCAGGATATTTATTTGTTTTCATCTCTTTGATTTCACAAAACGTAATAGCTTTTATTTTTATTTTAAAAATGACATTTCAACGTTCGTTGTTGAAGGTGGCTGCCCTAGATGCAGGTTTCTGTTCAGTGGGTGATAGCTCGGCCAAACCTGACACTTGAGACGTCCTCGGCTTCTCAGGGTCGTCTTCTTCATCATCGTCATTGCTGTCGATTTCTGGTCCCAAAATACACCAAGGCTTAATTTTGTCACTGGTCATGACAGTTGTGAACTTGCGACGTTTTCCTAAGGCGTTAACTTCTTCCAAAAGGTACTGATCAAACCTCAGACATCGTTTCACTGTGTATGGTCCCTTGTACCGTGGTTCCAACTTGTGAGACGCACCACTCGGCTTTGGAACTGCTTCCACGAGCACTAATTGCACTTCTCGGTATGTTGTAGGCCAGTTTTGTATACTGTCAAATCGCTATTTCCACTTTTTCCGTTCCCTAAAAATTCGTTCTGCCGCAATCTCTCGTTTCGTACCTATAGGTTGATCGCCATTGACATCTTGCACAGCTTGAACGAATTGGTTGATAATGATATCCTTCAACTTGAAGTCGAATATGAGCGCACATGGACTAGAATCCGTTGTTGTGTTGCACTGCGTGTTGATAACCCATTGTAGATTCCTTATGTCCAAGTCCCAGTAGTAATCGTTTTTGTTCGAAGTTTTAAGAAAATGGAGAATTGTTTGGTTAAGCCGCTCGATTTGTCCGCTCTGTCTGTCTGTCTTGTATGACGAATGTTGTTCCTTTCGCAGAAATCCTCGAATCCTTTTGATGTGAAAGCTGTCGCTTATCAAAACATCTGGCAAACCAAAATAGGAAGCTAACTCGTTTAAAATTTCAATTACCAGTCTTGTTTTCGTGCTCCTCATTGCTTTGACACCCACATATTTACTCAAGGCGTCAGCGATTCCCAAAACATGAGTTCTTCCTCTACGTCTTCTTGGAAAGGGACCAATAGGGTCGATGTGCAGTGTACGGAAAGTAGGGATCGGGTTGACATCGTATATGTGCAGCTGCTCCTCTGATGCTCCTGGCGATCGTTTGTTGTAGCAGCAAGGAACACATGCAGCTGTGTGATTTTACATAGTTCCTCATCCCACTTCTGAATATTTGTCAGGATATTTCTTTGTTTTCACTACTCGTCGAAATAAAACACAGCCGATCTCTTTGAATTCACAAAACGTAAAAGCGTTTATTTTTATTTTAAAAATGACATTTCAACGTTCGTTGTTGATGTTGGGTGCCCTAGATGCAGAAATGTAGTATCGCATAGATGCCCGACTTCTACCTCTCTTGCTCATTAAGATTTTTGACAACTGTTTTTTATAGCGTGTTCATAAACCAAATTGACCAATGAGAGAACGGCATTTTCGTTATTTTGTGAACAACCGTCAAAAATTCATGAATATCCGTCAAAAAGGCATTCAAATTCGTCGATGGACTAGGGGACAATCAGCTGTGAAGTCGGCTATCTCTGTAATACTTCATTTCTGCCTAGATACAGGGTTCTGTTCAGGGGGTGACAATTTTCTCATTCTATCTCTTTCTATCTTTTGGTGTTCTAACACAATTATTTCCTGTCAACAGACAGCTGTTCAACCGGCGATTTAAAAACTGAAAGCGAGTGACATTTGTTTTGATGGGGACTTATACACTGAGAGCGAAACATTCCATAAATCAAACACAATATTTGTTCCCGTGACTATTCGACCTTTTTTTCTTTGTGTGGAACAAATTTAGCATTTAATTACTGACAAACAAGTTAATATAGTTAACGATTTTAAATGTTTTCTCTTCAAATAAATCATTTCCTTTGGGAAATTTGTCAAATGGGAACGTAATACACAGACGCGATCCACAAATTCACGACTTAAAAAATTCCGGAGTTCAAACCGTAGTTATCTGCGAATGGAGTCAGTTCCATGATCGAACTTCTCAAACTCTAAAGGACCATTCATATGGCAGAGAACTGCAAACGCGAACTTCAGGAACAACCAATTTTCAGGAAATACAGTGGAACTTGTCCAACTCGAATTTCTGTTACTCGAACTTTTATCGTGAACACTGATTTTTCGTTGCATTTATTTTATATAATATATATAATATATATATTGGAATTCTGTGAAAAAGGTTTGGTACCTTTTTGTTTTTATTTCTAGCAAAAGGCATTTGTTCAATTTTACAAGTGCACAAGTGAGTGTTGCAACTGTTGCAGACTCTTTATCTTGACGGTTTGAAATTGCTTGGCTTGTGGTGTACGCAATTCTACGGCACATTTACATAGTGATCTCCGCACAAGATCGAATCCTTCTCTGGAGGCTAGCATCGTCTGCATTCTTTAAAATTTCCCTAACGTGATGTTACAAGCAGTTCCACTTTCTTTTTTGGCCTCGCACCCAGCTGTTTCTATTCACCTTCACTCTCACCTCCAATGGCACCGAAATCTTGAGTATAACGATCATTCTTCTCTGGCTCTACTGGCATCTGTATGCGGATATCAATATATTCCATGGTGCGATTTGCTACCCCTTTTACTTCGTGATAGTAATGCTTTCTGAAGTAAGGATGACTTAATTCTTTGGAGAAGGCTCATCGAATTTCACTGTCGGTTCTATTGAACCGAGACCAAATAGTTTCAATTCGTCTTTGTTGTTATTCCTCGCGATACGACAAATTTCCTCACCAACCTTTTCCTGTAGAGATGAGTAATATTCCAAACCCTTTTCCGCCACGAACACATCACCACTTTCCATTTTCCCTTGTATCACTTTTTTTTTTATTCACACTCACAAAATTATATATTTATTATCTAGCGTCTTGTCACGGTCGCCAATGTTTAATTTTGCAAGTGTGCAAGTGAATAAACACAAGTATTTTTTCCGGTTTTACTTTTTGACATTACAGACTGCGTCGAGCTCTACAAGTAATTGCACCTTGTGCTTACAATATTACATAGACGAAAAATCCAAAAATCTGTTGCTTATATGGTTTTAACAATCATCGATTCACTTTGAAATATGTCTTTGTTTACACGACCCGTCGCTTGCAACCGCATAACATATCTAATAATAGTAAATTTTCAACAAAAAGAAAAATTTCCCTTTTCGCACGCCAAGAGTGCACAAAGTTGAAATATTCTAATTAAAATATTATACTTTTTTCTCCAAGATTGAATTATTCCCTCGGCGACTTTTCAAACTTTTCATACACTTATCAACAATATCGCAGGTCGTAGACACCCCCTAATTTCAAAACTGTCTCAAGTATTGCACACGAAGTTGGTTGAGATGTGTCTCGGCGTTTAAGATTTTGGTTTCGAATCATGTCCTTGTGAAATCCGTAAGTTTTATTGTTTGAAACGCAATAGAAATCAAACATTTATCTCAAGAGGGTCTATAGAGACGAGCTACACAGCGTCTTGCCTGGCCTTGACATTCCTTCCAAACCCGTCAAGTTGTGCAGGATCACGATGGAAAATTCTCACTGCTCCATCAAGGTCGGAAACGAACTCACCGAGACCTTCAATGTTAAAAAAGGTTTTAGACAAGCCGATGCGCTGTCATGTGACTTTTTCAACGTTTTTCTTGAGAAGATCGTGCAGAACTCACTAGCTAACACAAGAGGCACGATCCTCCAAAAGTCCGTACAACTATAAGCATACGCGGATGACATTGACGTGGTTGACAGAACACAGCGAGCCGTTTGCTGGCATAGAAGCGGAGGCGGCCAAAATGGGTTTAACGAGGGCAAAACGCAGTATATGCTGTCATCAGAGAGGACGCAAAACATCGACGTCTTGGGCAGAACGTCACCATAGGCAGCTATACCTCCGAGGTAGTTAAGGACTTCGTCTACCTCGGCTCGCAACAGTACAAACACCACTAGCACCGAGATTACTCTTACCAATCGCTGTTTCTTTGGGCTCAAAAGGCAATTGAGTAGTCGAAGGACCAAGCTGACTTTATACAAGACCTTGATCATCCCAGTCCTGCTGACCGCCGCAGAGGCATGGACAATCTCAAAAGCGGATGAAGAAGCACTTGGTCTTTTCGAGAGAAAAGTTCTGCGTTCAATCTTTGGTCCTGTCTGCGTTGATGGTTATTGGAGAAGAAGATTCAACCACGAACTGTACGGGCTGTACAGCGACATGAGCCTAGCCAGCCGTCTACGGATGCAACACCTAAGATGGCTGGGCCATGTAGAGCTCATGGACAACACTGCTCCAGCCCCAAAGTCTTGCACTCCCAACCGGTGGGACAACGCAATAGAGGACGCCCACGGAACCGATGGCGAACCCAGGTGGAGAGGGACCTCAATGGACTTGGCGTTTGCAGTTGGAGTCAGCTGGCTAAAGATCGCGCCGGCTGGAGAGGCTTACTAGTTGAGGCCTAGGTCCACCCCGGACTATAGCGCCGCCAGAAGAAGAAGAAGAACATAACTTTCATTGCCATAACAAATATCGTTGTTATGATTAGAAACTCTTCAATAAGCAAACATTTAAGCTTGAAGATGTCATATCTTAATAGAAAGAATAGAATTTTGGTTCTACTACACGAGAATATGTCCAAGGTTTACGTTACTCTTCCCCCGTCTCCTATTTCTTGGGAAAGTCTACGAGCACATTGACCATGTCTTTCTAATATCATGTTTGGCTAAGGGTACTATTTTGATGTTGATAGAGAAAAAAATACACATAGAAATATAGGTCAGCAACTAATTTAGGTGATTTCTTGTTCAGGCGGTGTATCTATATATCCATGAACAAATCAATGGAGTACGACTGTCTGAACACACGTGTTTTGACATCTTTTGAATTCGTGAAAGCACACTCAGTACGCAGTTACAATGTTTATCCTCACGTGCAGCTGATAAAATTCGTTCTTCCAATTGATGACTCAATCAATGCGGTAAAACCCCCTGGGAACGCAGACACGAATGTGTCTGTGATTATTTATTAATCTTATAAGTGAGAGGCAGTTGAATGATTTGTCTCCCATTGTGTCGAATCCGTCCATAAACAATCGATTTGACTGGTTCCTTCTTGAAGGCTCAATTCGAATTTTCAGTCATTGAGTCAGTGTCGACGCCGCTTAACTTCATCGCGGGGAAATTAACATTTAACAGGGTTCTTTATGAATTCATTTCGTGGAAACGTGCGATATTTTCCTTCTGAAATTTTAAATTAAAATTACATGGAACAAGCTATTTCGGGACTCAGGAAATTCTAACATGACAAGAGGCTATTAATTTGATGTTTATAATTTTTGTGGCCATTGTGGCTCACGAAGAACAGAACTTCCTGTACGACAACCACTTTTTTTTTGTCAGAGGTTATTGAGCACCAGGGTCCACTGTACTGGCACGCAGCAACCACCAGTCAGACTACTACCTCTGATCGACCACTCCATTCGACCAAATTTGAAGACCTAATAAAAGCATTTTGACTTTGCTTTCATTTGGATTCGAACCTGGGACTCCTCGAATTAAGACACTTAACCAACTGCGCCATCCAGCCTTCTCAGCAACCACTTGTGTTATGCTTAGAATCGCAAGATTTAAGATGTTTAACATACAAATTATTGTTTTCTAATTCCATCTACAATGAATCTTCTCTTTACGGACACCCCTCCATACGGGACACCTCTCATTACATTCGTCATGGTCCTGGCATCAAGATATTCGTATATCTTAACCCCTTAAGAACGGACACCCCTGCATAATGGATAATTATGAAGTTATCACAGCTGTTCGTTTTGGAGAAGTTTCTCTGTAATTGAAGAAACGTGGTGCCGAATATTATTTGAATCATCCAGTCAAAGAGATTTCAGAGACGCCAAAACTTCAAACATGTCGTAAAATGCTTACGAGAAACTGCGGGAGGGCGCTCTTAGGCTAGGTTAGGTAGGAGGGCTGCTAGTGCATTCACCAGCAAACTTAGACCATTTTGGTCCATTGTGATGCCCATAATCAGACTACTACCACTGATTGATTAATCCAGTGATAGTGCCGTCAATTTGATCCCAACGACAAATGGTGACTGGATTAACACTGGGATTCGAACCGGGGAGCCCGCTAACCAGAGGCAGGCACTCTGCCAACTGTGCCATCCAGTCGTTATGAGGGCGCTCTTACGCCAGTTAGTCCATTTAAACTCGAGTAGTGGAAATTGTGTACACCTGATTTATCTTTCAAGTTAAATATATCCCGACGATGTCTTCTGGAATTCATGAAAAGTTCAGACTTATTTGATCAGAAGGCGCCTATGACAGCTGACCTTAATACATTATTCTTGAGAGCAATATCTAAGCGGTTGGGCAGATTAGAAGTAAATAAGACTGCAGTAAAAGCAACCTTTCCATAGGGTTGCCTTGGGGAGTAACGCAATAGAATTTTCTAGCCGATGAGTTGAGTTGTCTTATAGAAAATGGTCTGCATTTGGATGAAGCTAAATTAAACCCGAAAAAACAACGACCACATGTGGCTATTCAAATACTAAATTGATTAATCCAAGTCGATAAGAACATATATTTTATCTGCTTCAATTTTAATAAAGCTACAGTGGGTGTCATTAATATTCGGTTTTTTACTCGAATGTGTGAAAAATTGCAGTTACAGGTTGAAACCACATGGTTTTTAACCCAATCTTTTCCTGCTCGGTAAGTTCCCTAATATTCTTCGAGATTAGCAATTTTTTGAGTAAAAAAACTCTTGCCATTACCACAAGATATTGAATTTACATGAAAAACTATGAAAAAAGTCCCTTAGCTAAGAGCTTAATATTTACATTCTTTTGAAGTGAAACTTGACTTTTCACTAAGAATCCAGTAAAATGAGCAGCACTCTTACTCGAGTAGGACTCGACTGTTTTTTGCAAATGACACGAGTGAAATAAAATCACTCGATTTCCATCACTACTCTGAACCACTAGAAAACGGTATACAGTGTTAATTTTACAACACAAACAATAAAATGTGGCAAATTTTAACGTAACCAGTCTCAATTATAACATTTTCCTACCGCGTCCTTTGTCTGGTGGCGCTAGCACTCGGGTTAGACCTGAACTTCAAGCAGTCTGTCCTTCTGACTCCCTCTCTGTACATCTGCTCTGACATGTGGTATCTAATTGCTTTATATACTCTAGCCTTTCTTCTTTTGATCCCTAATCGCCTGCCCATGCCCAGCTCTGTGTTATATACGATGTACAACTCAAGTAAGGTCACCATTAAATAGATTTAAATAATTGCCACAGAAGAACTTAAGTTATATCCTAAACGCTACCAGCCCAAGTTCCCCAACCCTTTCAAAGTGAAACTCAAGAAAACTCTCACCCTCTACCCACTATCTACAGAAAGCATACAGGATTGCCGCAGCGCCTGTTTGATTTGAAGGCCTACCAGGGATTGACACACTTTACGCTTGTAAATATTTAAACGAGTCGAATCACGATAGAACACTCGAATTCGGATATTCCTCCCATCGGCCAGCCACGGGCTCAGATGCTTTCACTTTTCTTAAAGTTCACCACACGTAAAGTAAGCCAATCGACTGCTCCACGACTTCTGCCTCAGCGTTCAGCCCTTGCACTTCGTGTTCATTAAACTTTCATTTTTCTTCCGCCTCCCTCCACAATCCAGCGGATGCGTCTTCGTGTTCGATGGCGCCGTTGGGGAGGTATCCTGCTATTCCCTTTTTCACTTTTCAGTGACCTTATTTCATCGTTCTTTCATCGTGTACTCTCTTTCTTCCCTACCTAAGTGACTGCCAAAGTGTTTGGGCAAAGGACTTTTCTTTTTCCATTAAAAGAAATTACGTTCCTAATGGAACGGAGTGAAATGAACAAATACACAGGAGCAAAGGAGCCAAGCCAAGGAGCCGGAGTAAAGGGGAAATGAATTCAAATCAAAAACTTGGACGAGGACGAGTTCTGCTCTCCTCTGTGTGGACGAATGATTAAAAAGGGATTTTCCAACTGGCCGAGACAGAAATAGAAACTGAATTGGCAAAAGGACATTAAAGTACCCTGGGCGAGTGGAAAAGCTAATTGGTTATACTTTTCCGTGATTAATTTGAATTAGGAACTGTTTTACGAGACGGCCTTGAATCTGAGGTGGCTGCTAGTTTGGTGTGTAAACGGTGTACCTGCCGTGAGCGACTTGTCTCAGGACTCACTCTGTCCTTGTCCACGGAGCGGAATTCCAGAGTCTCACTGTTTATTGAATGGGTAATACAATTTAGCCACAGCAAACATCCGCTTATTGATTGAAGTGTATTATAAAGTGCCGCAGACTTCGGCGGCATCAACTAATTGTCAAAGTAAACGCCACTTTTTGGTAAAACTGCGTGCTAAGACCATATGAGATAGAATTTGCAAATAACGACCACCAATTTTGACTTTAGGACTGTGGGTCGCCGTGGCGTAGTGGGTTAGCGCGTCGACTCCTACGCAGAGGGTGCCAGGTTCGATACCCGAATTTACCACCTTTCATATTTCACGGCTCCACCTCTTTCACTGACAATGCTCAAAGAGTATTTCCTGTCTAGAAAAAGCTTCTCAAACTTGGCCGTTCGGAGTCGGCATTAAACTGTAGGTCCCTTCCACGCGTGAGAGAACAATAGCACGCACAACACGAGTGGTTGCTGAGAAGCTAGGCCCAGGTCCGCCTCGGACTTTAGCGCCACCCATATTATTATTATTAATGCGGGATAACACATTCAACAGAGCCGATAGTGCGTTCAAATGGAAAGGCACTTCAATGAACTAGTGATGTGGTCAGGCCACAGGCGAGTGTTCTCTGGGATGTACTCATTTAACACATAGGAGAAAATGTATATACACTCAAGCCTGTGTATGTTGGAAACTCACGCTTGGGGCATCCAAACTCCGAACAAAAGATTCTCCTTCTAGGAACAGTACGAGGTAGAGTGCACTAGGGTCGCTCATTGTACACCGATACATAGAAAACGACGATATTTGCTTTTCGATTGCTGTATTTTATTCGACGCATCGATTGAAAGCACGCACAAGTTTAATTTCTGCTTTAATATTTACATTACAAAGGATTTCTTTAAATTCATGTAGTCACACGGTCCACAGACGCTGAGAGTAAAACAAAAACTCAGTATTAGGGGCAATTTTGCCGATATGGCACGATCGTCCGATTATGGCACTGTGGCACTTTTAACAAACGCTCGTTAAGTTTTTTTTTTATTTCTGATTTTTCATCAACAAAATTGTTCCTTTACGACGCATTTGATTTTGACTGGTTTATAGTAGAGACGTTCGATGTTCATCCATGTTGACAAAACATCGATGTTTTGACGTCGATTTTGAAGTTCGTAAAATATCGCATAATCGATATTAAGCACAAAACATTGGCCTTCGATGTTAGGAAAAGAAAACCTACTAACCTACTAATTGTAAATATTGAACAATTTCTCCCGAATTTCATTATAACGACGTAGGCATTTAGTAGAAAGACTATTGATCAGTTCTTGGAATTGGGTCATGGAATGTTTCGACTTGAGTCTGATAACAAAATTTGATTTTCCGAATATATATTCTTTCATTCATGGATTTTAATGTGGAGTGTGCGGTAAAGAACCATGCACCAACCATATAAATTTATTCTATAGCATCGATGTTAACGAACATCGATGTTTTAAGCACGATTACTAGCGGTCATCGATGTTCACACAACGATGTTGACATCGACGTCAACATCGAACATCCCTAGTTTATAGTCAACTGTAGTTCAGTTTTTCTGTTCTTTGCAGAAACTTAGCCTGGCCTATATTTGTTTAATATATTTTTTTTTTTATCTTTTTTTCGGAACATTTTTCATTTTGTATAATGAAGACAAGCGAAATTCTACCGAGTGTCCTTTAAAAGTCCCCTGCCGTAATCTTCGCAGTGACTTTTGGTGTTTTTGGCATCAATTTTTGCAATAGCGATCTCAAAAAGATGAGGGTCAGTATTTTTAGGCACGTCCCTTTATTATGCACGGTATCAATTTGTTTCCAGAATTTCTGTGCTGCGTCCCATGATTGAAAACTTTTTTAAGAGAGATTTACATATTTCTTGATATTATTTCTTAATTATTATATATTTTCTTATTATTTTCTAATACAGTGGACTCTCCCTTAGTCTCTCCCTTACTCTTCTCTAAGTCGAAACTCTCTCTAACTCGACAAATTATGGTATCCGATGACAATGGGACTTAGGGGGAGTCCACTGTATGTACAAAGTTGATTTTTCAACTAGAATGCCGCTGCCACCGGCCAGTATGATGAACAATCAGAATGAGGTTATCATAAAGTATGATACGATAGTATGAAACAGTAAATGCACAAAAAACAAGACAAATTAAATCGTTCAAAACTGGATACTCCATGTATAAGAGAACTCCATGTATCCGCTTGGTGACGATGTCTCTACATTTTAGTAATTAAAAAAGCAAGACGTTTTAGATCCGCTTCGCGCTTTACCGAGTGCGAGGATTATCCAAGAATTCATGAATTTAATTGGAATCTGTAGTAAAACTCAACTTTTTGTCTCGTCCTCTCTGGTCCTCAAGGTAAGTGGATTTTGTAGTATAAACGAAGTATAAGAGTTCGTGCATCTAGTGTTGACACCTGAGTTAAGGTCGATAGTCTCGAAAATTGTTGTGAAAAATCGACATTTTGAATATTTTGGTTGATTTGAATACACAAGCACACATTTTTTTGGTATATTTCCCTTTGTAAGACCCCGGGTCTTAAAAGGATTCTTTTGAGAAGCATTGTATCACCTCCCTTACCTACAACATTGAAAAATCTGCAAAGTATCTTACGTGTGTAAAAGCGGTATTGAGTATGATTTTCCTACCACATCGATGCTTTTATTCGATATATAGATACCTTCGATGTTTTTTTCGATGCATCGTTAAGTATATATATACACTTGTGCCCATACAATTAAGACACTTTGAAGGCTGTAGATAATTTGATTAAAAAAACACTTTTGTAATGATGGACAAAATAAATGTAGGTATGCAGTACTTATTATTAAACTTTATTGAAACTTAACTAATGTTTAATTCATTCAAACTTAAAATAATTCAGAAGCTCAAACATTATAATTTGTGTCAAGTAGCCATCGCTCATATAATTAAGCCAGCTGTGAAAAATTCATAAAATTATGAAAAAAGTCATTGAAATACTATTTTGTTTATGTAAAATTACATTGTACTGTCAATATCGAGTTGGAAAGCTCTTATTTTTAATAACTTCCCCGCACCTGCGGCGCATAGGTGACACCAGATTCGTGGATTTGTTCCCACTCCTCCTTTATAATCTGCAACAGCTTGGCTTTGCTAGAGGGTTTTTGGGCTGCAACAAATTTTTTTTTATAACCCATAGATTGTCTATGGGGTTAAGGTCGGGACTTTTTGGTGCCCAGTTCAAAATCTTTATCTTTTCCCTTTCCAACCACGACCTTACGACACGTGAAGTGTGTTTGCGGTCATTGTCGTGCTGGAAGATCCTAGCTAACGGTAAATCATCTACAAAATCACCTTTTAGATTCCTTTCTAAAAGGATTTTGTAAATTTCACCATTTAGTCATTTTCCCAGTTATTTCGTTAATGAGGCCTCCCCCAGATGATGTAAAACCTCCCCATATCATAACTGAGCCCCCTCCGTGCTTCACAGTTTTTTTGTTTACTCTGTGTCCAATTCTTTACACGGAGGGCGTCTGACGTACGGTTTGCCATTGTTGCCAAATAAATTGAACTTTACCTCATCGCTCCAAATCCCAGAATTTTTGATCTTTATTTAAATGCTCTTAAGCAAATCCCAACCGTTTCATTTGGTTTTTCTTTGACACGTTTGGCTCTCTCCTGGCAATGCTTCGATTTCAATTCTTTTCTATTAGACGTCTTCGCACAGTTTGTGATGTCAGTTTCACGTCGTATGAAGTTTCCAGAACCTTCCTTATTTCTCCTGACGTCAAAAATAGACCAGTCTTGCTCAAACGGACAAGTAGTTGATCTTCAGCAATACTAGTCTTACGAGGCTTATGTCTTGGCAAATTTCCAAAACTTTTATTTTTCTTGTAAAAAAGTATTGCATTTCTTACTTTTCTTCGAGAAAATCCCGAAAGTCTCGTCACCTCTGCTATCGATTTATGCTTTACGTATAAATTCCATACCATTTGCCTCTCACATGGAGTGCTGGTTTTATTTTTGCCCATTTTTTACAACTTTAAAAAAAAATAAAAAATTTCAACACACTGTAACAAAGTTTCAGGACACTCACTTACTTAAAAACAAGAACGCTCTGCTCTGGATGACTGTTAGCAATGAATGGCTTTATTATATGAGCACAGGAAGAATAATAATATAAGAAAAATATATGCATTTTTTGGGAATGCAATGCTTATCAGCCTTTACCGTTTATTTGCCAGCACTTTAATAAACGAATTTTATAACGCATACAAAAAAAATTGAATAGAATCCAGGGTATTAATATTAGATATAAAAAATTGTATTACACAAGTGTATATACAAATTGAATAAAACATCATCAGTGTATTTTTTTGCAGATTCGCTTCTGCCTGTATCTGCATCGTACGTATACAGTATAGAAGTATATAGTCTTTACCCATAGTTCACACTGCTACTCCTAAGAAAATTGAAACGAACAACATCAGCATCAAGTGCTGTTTGCCGGTCTGAAATCAAATCAATCAAAAGACGTCTGGTATTCCCCTTGTCTACCGGCGAATTTCGTGATTAACTGTCAAAAGTCCAGCAGTTAATCACGAAATTATGTAAATGACATTCTCTGATTAGTTCAGACCAGGTTGACTTTTTGTAATGAACTTAAATTTAATGGATTTTGTCAAAAAGAGTTTACACATTTCTTCATCGATGTGTTCGTGTGTTCAAGTCATTCAAATTTAAGCTTTTAAGGCCAAGCATTTAGTTTTTAATGGTAAAAAAAATTGCAACTGATGAATCAACGTTTGTTATTAGCTTTTAAAATTCTAGCGGAGAAACCAATTTTTAACCCAATTAAATTGGTTGGTATCATGCTACGGTAACGTTGTTGACGCTGCCTTATCGACGACGATATCATAGACGATTGATTTGACGTTTTAACACAAACAGTACCCTAAACACGTCAAAATGAACGAAGAATTGCTGACCAAGCTCATTTCCTTTTCATTTTCATAATAAAATCCAATAATTTCATTAAATATGCCTCATTCGGGTGTATGTCTTTTCATGATGAAATGGTAACGCTCAGTGAACACGTGTGACTGTGACACATGTCACGAACCAAGCGGGAGCTGACAGAAATGCAACTTCCAGTGTTTCAACCAAACAACAAAAAATTACATTATAAACAAATAACCCCTTTTTAAATGTCAACAATACATATATGTATATTTTTTTTAAAAAAGTACATATTGTGGTAATTTTAATAAGTCACGCTCAACTATTGATCGATGGAAAACACGCAACGTTTTTGTGCGCTGTTCAAACAGCAACAGTTGATCATGATAAGTTTGTGAAGTAATTTAATTTAGCTTTTTTTATATTCAATCTAGCGTTTCTAATTTCAACAGTCATACAAAATCGGATTGCGGGTCTTTAGTGACAGACATATAGAGCGCGAAGTGACTTATTGTTTGAGGTATTTGGAGTTCAGGGAGCTCAATCAAAATAGAAAAAAAGCACATAGTTCATCTAATATTTTACCATTTGATCAAACAATTATTAAGTCTGTTCCATGTGATTTGTGCTCAGAAAATCTCAGTTGAGCTGACTGTCAGTGGGGGTAAGAATCTCTCTTTGAGAGAGAAATTGTGGAACGAAAGAGAAACATCTCATAAAAATGCACAGAATTCACGAAACGTCAAAAAACATATTTAATGTTTTATTTATTTTTCTTCTATACCTATGATTCATGAAAAAACAAACCTTTAAACATGTTTTACTGAAATATGAAAAAAAGCCGCCAAATAGAAATATGATATGTCGGTGAAATATGATTCGCAGGGTGGAGCAATTTTTTACCATCTCATGAGCTCACTCTTCCTTGAAAAACTACAAAAAAATCACCAAATGAAACGTCTTTTGACAGTTTTTCGTTGATTTTCGATAAATTTCACTGCATATTCAGACTGAATTCCAACAAAAGCAGCAGATGTGGATGATTCGCTTGGCAGAAAAATCTCCTCTGCCGTTTAATGTTATCGCCTGAAGTATGACTTTAGCGTAGACTTTCCCGAGGAGACTTAAAAGAGATATGCCCCTGTAATTGGAGCAGTCTCTTTTGGCCCCCTTCTTAAAAAGAGGGACAATGACCCCAGTTTGCCAACGGCTAGGTGTCTCCACGTACATAGTACATGTTCAAATATAATGTAAGCACGTGTTTAAAAGCAAAATAAAAAATATCAACTTGCAGATATATTAGAACATTTTTTTTCTCATCGTTATAAACAGTTTCTACATTTAAATCCTGTGTATTTTCATCGGTAAAACCGATTCCATCGCTATATCTGGCATCGTGGTAACCGATTGCAAATTACTCTAAGTTAAAGGACGTTTTGCCGGGAACTTGAAATGATGCTATTTCCGGTTCATCGCTGTATCAGGTTGTGTTTTAACTAATTTTTACTGTATTTTTAAATTTTATAAAATCGTCTCATTTTCACTGCACTGCAAGAGCAGAGAGTAGAGAGAAACTGTAAAACTGTAAGATCACAATATACTAAAACCAGTATAACAATGACGCAAATCGGTTCAAATTTTCAGTTTTACTCCCAAATTAATTTGTTTTCGCTATTGGCTCATATTGATGTTGACTGCAAACAAAATTATGCTTCACTCTTACAAAAACGCAGACCGAAATAATATCGACGCAACTTCGAAACTACAAAATGTTGTGAACGACGCAAACTGAAATAAGAACAACGCAGCTTTGAAACCATACAAACCGACGTTTTCTGATATTTTTGCCGATGAAAAAGAAAGGTCAGAGTCAGCTCCAATCAGGGAAAAATCAGAAATATGTACCTCAGATCCAAACGAATAGCCATCGGCAATACTAACAATCCAATCCAAGTTATCCCCGTGTATGTAGCAAATTCATATTCTCTTCACATTTTAATTCAGTGGAACTTGAAATTCCAACCTCCCATGAGTGCAAACATGTTAAATACCTTCTCCATGGCATCTCACGAAACACATTCGTCTGCTCATGCATGTTCAATGAAATTTTTGCTTTCTACTTGCTCAGTAAACAGAACTGCCTTGCAAGAGCTTTAGCCAGCGGTTTTACTTGAAGTCGAATACAAGGTAACATTCGCAGACACGCTACAAGTTTCTCAATCATTCGTATTGGCCGCCTGGTCAGTCTCCGTGTGGCAATATGTGAATTTCTTTTTTCGAGCCCACCCTCGCACATCAAACATTTCTCCTTGCTTTGCATTCCCCCATACCCTCACCGCTCACAACGTTGCCTAAAAATCCAAAGATTTCAAACTATGCCCCAGCGCCAGTAATTACCGAACCGGAAAACCACCCCAGTGACCACCACTTCGTTTTAATCATTTACATCTCCTAAACACATTTTTCTTTTCTTTTTTCCTTTTGTGGGTGCAGAGTCAGGACGTCTGTTCGTTTGGGGGGAGAATCAGTTCGGCCAGTTGGGAGTCGGAACCAGCAGCAGCGGCCACAGTGAAATAATCACAAAGCCAACATGCGTAAAGTCCCTCAAGACGCTGGGCCTGAAAATTGCCGACATTGCATTCGGAAATGGCTGGGCCGTCGTTCTCGCATGTAAGTTCGCAAACAAAGGGAGAAACTTTTATTCGAATAATCCCCGCCCGCATGCCTCTCTCTTTTCAGATTCCAACGAAGTCTTCTTCACCGGACGCAACATATTCTCGGCCGGCGCAAAGGTTTCGGAGAATTTCACCCCGACCACGGTGGGCGCGGAGAAATGCTTCATCATCCGGAAGCCATTTCGCTTGGAGGAATTCGACGACTGCCTTTCGCCCAGCGAGGACCAGGAGAACTTCACGTGCATATCAGCGGGAAACGGACACTTTGCCGTGATGACATGTGAGTGCCAGTCGCCGTTGTTTAGGCTAATCAATTTTATTGTTTGATTTCGAGCGAAATAAATCGTCCATGAATCATCCGCTCTGGCGGCGGAATAACGAGGAGTTATCGTGCGCCACTGACCCCTGGCCCCGGCCGGAGCGCTTTAAAACATGTCGTCCAGTAATCGCCGGCTGTGATAGACGTTAATTCATTCGCCGTCGCTATCTATGGCATCGCGTGTCTTGACATGAGAATACGAATTCGTACACTTATCTTCGCCTGACGTACGCCGCCGCTGGGACAGCTCAACGCGCGAGCAGGGGCTGTAATGATTCAGGGTAAAAGAGACCCCAGCAGGTCCCAAATAAATCCCTGGGAATTTATAATCACGGCGCAATGTGGACTCCGTTCTTGTCCACACCGAGTAATTGCTGTGAGTTTGGGGGAGTTGTTTTGTCGGTTTATTGACGCAATAATTACACGCTCGGCACACTTCCGCCCCGGACGTATGCAAACCCCCAAAATATCCACTGAGTCAGAATATTTAGTTTTCAGTTTTCGGTTAACAACTAGCGGTTCTCAATTCCAATTCTCATGACCGGGCCGTTTATCGATCCGTAAACGGTTCGAACAACAGTTGGTCGACACTTGACCGGCGGGCGGCGAATTGATACGTTGATAAGGGATTGTTGCTGCTAAAGTTGCTTGACCCAGAGGTTAAGAAACTTTGAGGATCTTTTGAAAATAATATTTAATTTCACCTCCACACGCAGTTAATGACCTCCGGTAGCAGGTGACGAAGGTGACATGTGAAAGTGTGTTGGCACATGTGAGGTGAAGGAAGTTCACTCCTTTGACTTGACATTTACACTAGGAATGGGAATACAGCACATTTCGGTGGCTGAGCGGTGGAGTGACTTGGTTGAACTCAATTGAATTTCTTTGCTTTGTTTACTTTGCAGAAATAGTCTTGAAACAAAACCAAATAAACGAAGATTGCAAGATCAATAGTCTTAATTAAAAATGTACACGATTCGTTCCACATTTTCTCAGGAAGGACCGAAAAGACATGAGTGAAATTGCAAAGCAGCGAACACGACATTTACTCACCACGACATGGATCTCACTAGATGTCAAAATAGAGAAGACAATTCGGGTGTAGAGGATTCCAATCAAGACGATATATATGTATTTTTATTTTTGTGGGTAGAGTTTTCTTCCAAATTGAGAATATTTTGTGCCAATTGTCATTTGAGAAATGAAAACAGCTGATTAAAAATAATTTAACGACAAAAGTCATTTCAAATGAGTGTATAAAGAATGGCGGCAATATTTTTCATCTAGTAGATGAGAGAGAGAACAGCTGAAAGATTGAGTATTTATTTCAACGCAGTGCGTCATCGCACTCTCTCCGTTACATGAAGTCGGCTGGCGCAGCGCACTATTGAGTTTCAGGCATTACAGTTTTATGCTGACTCCGAACGGCGAAGTTAAGAATTTTTTTACTCCTCGAGCATTAGCCGTGTTTTTTTTTGTGAAGTAAGATGCGAAAAAACGATTCGCAGTGCCTTTGATTTTTATCTGTCAAAATATATGAAGGAATGTGCGAATCGCTGTCAAAATATATGAAAAAAATTCGAACTCGAATTTTTATAGGCAGTCACTTTTCACTGTCATACATAACTCGGCTATTGTCAGTGACTCGAAAAAGGCGGAGCCGTGAATTATGAAAGTTGGTAAAATGGAACTTGGCAGCCTCAGCGTAGGAGTCGACGCTCTAACCCACAACGCCACGGCGTCCCACGAAACAAGGTGGTGCTCACTCGTTATCTTCCAAGGACATTTGTAATTCGTTTCACAGTGCCCGACTGTGAATGCTCAACATTATTTGGGTGTCCAGAATAGATTTTTGAATAGAATTCATCGTGTTCGACCAGAAGGACATTGCACAAAACCCTTATTGGTTTTTACCAAGCAATAAATCATAACGCTAGACCACCCGTCGGACTCGCTACTAATTTAATGCCATGCGACGAGTTAGCCCGACTATAGCTTCTAGAGCTGTTGTGGGGCAGGGGCGCATGGCAACTATTATTCCAAGACCTGTTTGCCGTTGACTGTTGGACTGTTACTGCGACTGACTCGATGTGTGAATTGCAGTTGAGTCGTTTGTCCAGGATTACACCAAGATATTTGATTGATATATTGGGTGAAACAGTTATCCAAGGTTCGGACAGAAGTAGTAGAGTCGCAATCGATGCTGAGAATTTGGAAGAACCACTTCTGCAGACTGCTAAACGGCGATGATGACACCAATACCGCTGTCAGGCAGAAAGTCCCACTGAATATGGACGATGATCGACGAGAATTCCGTCCCCCGACTTAGACGAGGTCAAGATAGCAATATCAAGACTGAAGTCCAACAAAGCTGCCGGTGTGGACGGACTGTCCGCTGAAATCTTTAAGGCAGCTGGAGATGATCTGGTTGGGCGCATGCACCAGCTCATCTGTAAGATATGGTCGGAGGAAAGCATGCCCGATGAGTGGAATCTCAGTATCGTCCGATCCACAAGCAAGGAGACCCCTTTGACTGCGCCAACTATTTCGCTTACAAGATCTTCTCTGCCGTTTTGTGTACTCGCCTGAAGCCGTTTATAAATAACCTGATAGGTCCATATCAGTGCGGTTTCAGTCCGGTGAAGTTCACCATCGACCAAATCCTGGAAAAGACCCAAGAGATGCAGATCGACACCCTCCACCTATTCGTCGATTTCAAAGTCGCATATGACAGCGTGCATAGGGACGAGCTATACAACGCCATGTATAGTTTTGACATTCCTGCCCAACTTGTCAGGTTGTGCAGGATGACGATGGAGAATTCTCGCTGCTCCATCAAGGATAACGAATCACCGAGACCATCAATGTCAACAAAGGTTTTAGAAAAGGCGACGCGCTGTCATGTGATTTCTTTAACATCATCCTGGAAAAGATCGTTCAAGCCTCACACGCTAACACAAGAGGCACGATCCTCCAAAAGTCCGTACAACTGTTAGCATACGCAGATGACATTAACGTGATTGGCAGAACACAGTGAGCCGTCAATGAGGCGTTTGCTGACACTGAGGCGGAAGCAGCTAAAATAGGTCTAGCGGTGAATGGGGCAAAACGAGGTACATGCTGTCATCAAGAAAGGACACACAATATCGACGTCTTGGTCAAAACGTCACAATGGGCAGCTATAACTTCGAGGTAGTCAAGTACTTCTTCTACCTCGGCTCCGCAGTAAATAGTACGAACAACATCAGTACCGAGATCAAACGCAGAGTAACTCTTGCCAACCACTGTTTCTAAGGGCTCAGGTAGTAGAGCCATCTCTCGAAGGACCAAGCTGACTTTATACAAGACCTTGATCATCCCAATCCTGCTGTACGGCGCGGAGGCATGGACAATCTCAAAAGCCGATGAGGAAGTCCTTGGCCTCTTCGAGAGAAAAGCTCTGCGTGCGATCGATGGTCCTGTTTGCGTTGACGGTTTCTGGAGGAGAAGATTCAACCCCGAACTGTACGGGCTGTACAGCGACATGAGTCTAGTCAGGTGTCTTCGGATTCAACGCCTCAGATGGCTAGGCCATGTACTCAGCTCCGGCACGAAGAGTCTTCGACTCCGAACCAGTGGGAAAACGTAACAGAGGACGCCCGCGTTTAAGGTGGCGCACTCAGGTCGAAAAGGACCTCAACCAACTTGGCGTGCGACACTGGAGACAGCTAGCCAGAGAACGTGCTAGCTGGAGAGGCTTTTTGGTTGAGGCCCAGGTCCACCCCGGAATGTAGCGCCAAATAAAGAAGAAGAAGATTTGACTTTACTGCAGTAGACTAGAGCGGTGTTCTAGTCGATGAGTAACCTCATTGAGAAAGGCACTAGAATGGTCTTGCAGGGACTAATAGATAATCCTTCTATGCTACAGCATTCCACGACTTGTAACAGAGCATTCTGCATTGGTCATCAGCATAACCCATTGTGGTAAAGTCAGATCTTCTCAGTGTTTTGTTCTGCTAGTTATCGTAGGGCACGAATCGGACCATCGGACATTGATAACACGGTCATAACTTGACGAACATTCGATATCAAACGCCAATGGTTTGTGCATGAACACAATCTTTTCATATCCCCATAAAATGAAATCCAAGAAGGATTAGTCATGCGATCTTGATGGATCTTTTTGAAAATTGTGTCTTTTCTTTCACAGCCATATACAATACCTCACAAAATTGAGCGTACACCCTTTGCGTGGATGTAATTTATCATTTTTCGATGCGAAGAAATGTTTTTAAATATAATTTAGAAATACAATTTGATTTATCCACATATTCTTTATTATAACATGAAATAAAATCCAAAATTTTAAAGCATTATCCTTCCAAAAACAACAATAGAACAAAAAAATTCACCCCTTTCACTGACACAAAATTGAGCGTACACAAATAAAAAGACTTGGGAAACACATGAATCCTATGAAAAAAAAAACAATGTTTACTGTTAAGTCAAGTTAAAGAAAGGAGAAAAATGTGTTTATTGATCATTTGTGTTGCGACTTTTGTGTTAAGAAGCACTCGAAAGCATTTTCTTTCTGGCATGGAGAAAAAAGGACAGAAACTGATATTTGAACACGAAAGCTTATCATTAAGCTATTTTCTGAGGGAGAATCTTTACGAAAGATTGGTAGGACTGTAAGGCGAACTCATTCGACTGTACAGAAAATTATAACAAAATATGGAACCGAAGATACATACACTTAAAAATGCTCCTGGAAGAGGTAGGGAAAAAATTTTATCGGAGCAAGACGAACGTTTAATTGTTTGTAAAGTTAAGTGTAGCCCAAAAATTAGTATACCAAAGCTAACCTCAGAAGTTTCTACAAAGATACAGAAGCCTTTGTCAGTAGAACCCGTTCGTCGTGTGTTACGGAGAAAAAATTTAAATGGAAGAGTTGCTCTTAAGAAACCTTTTATTTCAGCTGCCAACAAGAAGAAAAGATTAGAGTTTGCGCAAGCATGCCTCCAGAATTTTGGGAAACTGTCATGTTTACTGATGGGACAAAAATAAACTTATTTGGCTCAGATGGTAGGCAAATTGTGTGGCGTGAGCCTAATACGGCGCTGAAAACAAACAATATGTGACCAACAGTAAAACACGGAGGAGGATGTATTATGATGTGGGGTTCAATGGCAGCTAGTGGCGCTGGAAATTTTGAATTTATTGACACTACTTAAACATTTAAAAAAAGAAACATTATCGCGTTTGCGAGGAAACTAGGTATTCCCACGGATTTTTGGTTCCAACAGGACAATGATCCGAGGCATACCTCACATGTAGTTGGGGAGTGGTTATCCTATCATGTTCCAAAACAGCTCCGAACTCCTCCACAATCACCGGATTTGAATCCTATTGAGCATTTGTGGCAGGAGAATAAATCCAGATTAAAAAAACGAATTCTTCTAATAAAGCCGAGCTAAAAAATAGAACTGAGGAGGCATGGAACAGTATCCCCCTTCTTTTACAAAGAAATTGGTTGATTCTATACCACGACGCTTGCAGGCGGTTATAAACGCTAAGGTGGTCATACCAAATATTAACAAAATTAAAAAAACTATGTATCTGTAATTTTGAAGTCCGTTTTTGAGTTTTTTAAACGTTTTTTTTTACTGTGTACGCTCAATTTTGTGTGATTAAATGTAGTTAATTTTGTTTGTTTTTTATTTTAAGAATGAATTCATTATTTTTTGTTTGTTTTTTTCTTCTATTATTTCTATATTTTGTAATTGATAATAATCTAAACTGCATTTAAATTTTTATTTTTAAAACAGCCCTTCCCATTGAACGGGGAATAATTACGGCTGTTCCATGGGTGTACGCTCAATTTTGTGAGGTACTGTATCTGATTTGAGGTCAACAAAATTCGGTTTACATTCAGCTACAGCGATGACGATTGACGGAGACGGTTACAAATTTCTCATTTTCGAAGAAGTGTGAACCAAAGTCACCAGCAGACCCAGTTGTAGATCACACGGTGTATTTTTACGAATAATAATAACAATATGGGTGGCGCTACAGTCCGTAGAGGGCCAGAGCCTAGCTTACCAGAAACCAATCGTGTTGTACGTGCTATTGTTCTCTCACGAGTAGAAGGGACCTACAATTTTATGCCGACTCCGAACGGCCAAATTTAAGAAGCTTTTTCTAGACAGTTATTCTTTGAGCATTGTTAGTGCCCCGAAAGAGTTGGGTGAAATTATTATATTTGGTCGTACCGGCCGGTAATCGAACCTAGGTCAAGTGCTTAGGAGTCGACGCGCATATCCACAATACCACGGGTATTTACACAATCGTGCTACTTGTGTCTCTGATATACGAGAGTTGTTTGTTAACGTACCCACCGAATAGAAGATTAGCCCCATCGCCGAAAGAAATTTTGTGTGAAAATTGGATCATCTTAACGCCGATACTCAAGCACCCTATTGCCGTTATAGACGAATTCTGTAGTCACTTAGCTTCAATTCTAATTTAATTTGACAAGAGTGAAGATACAAATCCACGATGCAAAGACAATGCAAAATGCTGCGAATCTTCTTCAACACGTTGACAAACGACAGCAATGTTTGCTAGAAATGGATCTCTTCGTTTATGTCGATCATAATCTCATCGTAAAGTGTTCAGTTTCACAAGTTTGTGACGTTTGTTTCAAAAATGCATACTTTCTAAAAATTAATGAAATGTTGATTTGTCACATGTCCTGTTGTTGTTGAACGTTTTTGGAAATCACTGTCATTTGGTTACTGTGTGCGTTGTGATTTCTATTCACACATAGATTGCTGCTAAGCGGTGTTTGTTTTACATTTTTTCCACTTGGGATTATTTGAAGATATTCTTGTATGTAATTAGTGTAACAACTTTGATACAATAAAAGATTTTGAATGTTATGGCATATAGAAGAACATGAGACACCAATATGTTTTATGTTCAGGATAACTAAGCTACGGTTGTACATGATCTTACCGAGGAGTCTGGATTTCACATACAAAAAAGGAGAAAGTGTTTGTTTTCTGCTTGTGCAAGACTGTCTACTAATTACTTCCCCATCGATGTTAATTGCATTTTTCACATTAAAGGCAAAGCGTGAGATATTCTTTTGAATGACAGCGGCCTTTCAAAAAAATTGCTTGAGCACCGGTCTTCGGTTGCCCTCAGTTCATTTGGTGGATTAGATGTTTCTGCTTTGTTACTCGGCACAATTCAAAGTAAAGAATCAATACTGACCCATATTCAAAGGATCTCTAAACATATCGTGTAAACCAACACCTGGCCGTCGTGCTTGACATGACTGACCGGAACTTACCAACAAAACATTCAATTTAACAACAAATTGGTGAATTGCCAAAACCCACCGCTTGTGGTTCATATAACTTCCGTCAGATAAACACACACTCCGAAAGCACTCTCGCCTACCGACATGATCTTGAACTCCTCCTTTTAAAATCTTCTTTAAATTGCAGCTCTTGGTCGTCTTATCGGATGGGGCTCTAATGACCAGCACCAACTAGGCTCTAACAACCTCCAGCTCGACGAACCCTACGAAATCATTCTCGAATCCAAAGTAAAGCATTTCGTGTGTGGTCCAACATCGACTCTCATCCTGACCGAGAGTGGAAATCTGTACCTAACCGGGCGACTGAGTGAAATGGTGTTCCCTCAGTTCACTGAGCTGCAGAAAAACCTCTCGCCCCAAGAGGAAATCGTCTTCATGCACATCTCACAAGCAAGTGAGATTTACATCGTGACCAATGAAGGCGGGATCTACCGCAGCATGGAATCAACGAGGTACAATAGTCTCATCTTTCAGCGATTCTACGACTACGACAGTGAGGAGAACGGCCAGCTGGTGAAGCTCCTTCGGGGAACTTCGTTCTATGCAGTGCTCACGAAAGCGAATAAATTCTACACAACCTTCTCGGAGAGTGGTCATCACTTGAAGACCTTTCGAGAGATTTCCAAATTCAAGAACCTTCGAACACTCGACATGGTGGTTGGGGATCAGCACATTCTGGTCCATGGCATTCCAAGGTCGGCCAACAAGCTTCTCAACAAGACGTTTGTCATACGTCCCGATTCGAATGCAAACATTTCTCAGCTGCCTGGCTCGGATCCCATTCAGGAGGAGAATGAGGCGGGAGAGGAGAATGGAAATGCTTTGGAGACACCAAAGCCGAATACACCCGAGCACTCTGCGGTTGAGCCAGAACATGCCGATGGACCAGAAACAGAAAACAAGGACGAAGCTGAAGTCATGGTCCAGGAAGAAGAAACTATCGAAGTCGATGCAAAGGTGATGGTGGAGGCGTTGGAAGGCTTGGGAGAAGCTAAATCTCCAGCAAAAATAGTTGAGGATGTGTCAGATAAGAGGTCAGAGATCCCACCTCCCTCAGCTTCATCGTCAAAAGATTTTGATGCTTTCTCTGACGCATCTCCCACGTCCATGAAATCAGCGAGGTATCGCAGACTGGATGAATCTGAAGCAGAAAGCAACAGCTCCACGCCATCTAAAAAAACAGTGCTCACAGCCAATGCAGACAGCTTGTCCCCATCCCCGTCCGTGAAGTCGCGTAAGGGTTCCGCGCGATCGATTCGATTTGATGAGAAGTCGCTGGTGAAGCAGAGCCCTACCGAACGCATAGTGCGACCAAGGACACCATATCCAGATGAACTGCCACAGGAAACGTCGCAGTTAGATGCTGAAAACGATGATTCCTTGGACAAGACAAGCCCCGCTTTCAATGACAGCTTGGAGAACATCCCAGAAACAGTAGCATCTTTCGAAGACGGTAAGTTGTAGTCTCTTGCACTCTCTCGGACCCCTCACTGACTTCTATTCTTGCAGAAACTCCACAAAGAAGTGGAAGCTCCAAGAGCAAGGCTTCCACAAAGAAAAGGAAGCTGACTCCACTTCACCGAGCTGCAGACCCAGTCCTGTCCAGCGAGGAAGATGAACAACTGGCAGTCGAAATCAGTTCCACAGATTTTCTAAACAAAACCGTAGTGAACGAGATCCGATTCATCAACAATGGCGTGGACGTGACCGACAAAGTCTCCAAGAAGATTCTGCCAAAAATCGATAGCGTGGGCAGTGCTGTCGAGGAGGAGGCTACAAAGGAGCTAGAGCAAGCAGATGAAGCTCTTCACCCAACTATCGACGAAGTGAAAGTGACCACGTCAGAGGTTGTTGAGACCACTGTGGGAAAAGTATCAGAGGAAGCCGATAAAGCAGTCGAAGGCGCCGCGGAAAAAGTGGATAAGGCAGCCACCGAGGCAGAGAGCACATTTGGAAAGGTAACTAGTAAAGTCAACACAGCTATGGCGAAGGTGTCATCCGAAGTCGACAGCGCTGTGGGCGTTGTGTCAAACAAATTCGATTCAGCGGTCTCGACGATCTCTGAGGGTGTTGACAACACTTTCAATTCCGTCTCTCACAGCCTGAGCAGCACTGCAACCAAAATCTCCACGAAAGTAGACGATGCAAAGCAGAATTTGAGCAACCTGTTCGCTGGCGGGAACAAGGAAGAAGACCCACCAAATCGTAGTTCTGACGTCAGCCCAGCTGTGACAGCTGAAGCGATATCCACTCCGAAAGGCGACTCCAAACTAGATGACGACGAAAGAACAACAGCCTCGGTCAATTCAAATCTGACTGGAACAGGGAACCCATTCGACAATGAGCACGAGAACGATCAGAACTTTGAGCCGGTCAAGCACAGTCTGGGCGATGAAATTCGCGAAGCCGGCGAAAGCGGCAAGGGTAGGGTAAAACAGTTCTTCAGTGATATGAAAGCAAAAGGCAAAGGGATGTCCTGCCGTGACGATAAGGCGATTCGGGTTGAAGGTACTGTCAAAACAATCCGATCAAATTACGAGCATTACATTGATTTGTTTCTTTCCAGATGAACCACCAAAGTACACACCAGTGGACGAGTACACGGATAACGGCAACAAGACATCGAAAGTCTGCACTATTTTGTAAGACAATGCATTTAAATACGATTAAGTTGGAGATTTTTATGTACAATTCCTCTTGCAATTGATAGACCTGTAAGACTTTTCACACTTGAAATAAAATGATACTAATTTGCTTCGATAGTCTAGGACACAAGAGTCATCATCTTTTGAGTTTTACTTACCATTCAATGCTGATTTGGTTGTATATTCGGAAAGTAAATAAATACTTTCGAGAAGGGGGCAATTTAATTGAAAATAAACAAAAACAAAATAACTTTACACAGTCGAAGGTTTTGGATACTTCACGAATTGTCAACTGTTTGTCAAATGCGATGAGGTTTCTTTTGTCGGCTCCGGCTTACAGCGGTTGTCTTGCGTTTGAAAACGGTTTTAATATTTTAATAAATTTTTCTTGAATTGAAAGTTACGGAATTTTGAGTTTCTCTTCAAAGTGATTCGGGATGCTGGCATATATTAATACTGGTTTTGTCCGGTTTTTTTAACATGTGGACATCATTTACACTTTTATTATGATGAGGAGCAATAAAAAAACAACTGCATAAAAGGGAATTATGTTTTGTTTAAGACTTCTTGTGATAATCGGTGGGTATTTCGGTAAGTAAACTAATTTCCCCATGTTTTTAAAAATGTCACTGGCAACAAAAATGTCAACCGCTGTACAGCAGTGTCTAATGTCACAAGATATTCGCAGACATATTCTGCAGAAACAGCAGTAACAATCTACTACAATTATCTGCATACTCTGTCTTCTTTTCCGCAAGCAATACTTTTCTTGTACAGGCGTTAAACAAACAACAACTGTCAAAAGTCGTGTTCCATCAAAAAAGAAAAAAGTAAAAAAAAATTCATTTTGATTTTTCATAAAAAAAAATCTCACTTTTTTACTTTCAACTGGAAATTTTGCACACATTTGGAATTTATTATTTTATTTCACCGCACTCAAACGAAAGGTGAATATTTAAGCAATATATTGAGATCACATTGGCATAGGCATTAAAATCTCATGTGTCGTCAGGAAATGTTAAAATGGATTTAACCAAGGGGATGCCGTAGGTAGGTCAAAGGTGAAAAGTGCTCGCGAATAAGGACACAAAATTTGTTTACTTTAGTGATTTTATATAATTTTCAGACAATTGACATGTTTCAACAATAGTGGCGTATGAATTTCGAACACTGACGTTGCATGTAATTTATTGGAGAGATTTTCAATTGTGTCGGATGGTCACGAAGTATCCGAAATAACCTAACCTCACTGGGTGGACTTGGAATCAAGTGTTACCTCAACATTTAGACAAAATGTGAAGTTTCAATTGTAGTTTCGCTCAAAATTGTGCTTAGTTTCAAAGTGTTCGTATTTGATTGGAAACAATAGTGCGGTTGGTTCATTTGATTTGTATCAGACATTTTCCATAAGTCATTACTGCAGAGACATATGGTTTAAATCAAAATAGGCGAATGATTCGATTTTGTGTGACGAACATAGTTGCAGCGATGTCCCAAATGTGCTCGTGAAGTTAGTCATTCCTCCAAAAGAAGGCATTTTTAGAGAATTGTTATTCTTTTAACTCAAGTGTAGGTGTGATTTTGTCTGTCAAAAATATTTTTGTGTATTTTCCAGTCACCGTTTCGATGTCATTTCAATTTGTTCGTGAGTTGTAGTCTGCGAGAGGGGCACTTCACTCTGGTTGGATTGATTGGGAAGCACACGTCAAGTGCTGTTTGTAACTCTAAACCATGTTATTTCCATGCTGAACCACTAACCTGACTTTTTCTTAGAATTGATTCCCCTGAATCTCCTTCCTCTTCCACGTACTCACTGTCTACTTCTTAATGTGCCCCACGTTTTTAGGGTTCCACGGCGTTTTTGACAAGTGGCATTTCACTCCGATAATGCTAGTGGTGACCTCTTTAGAATATGATTCGGATGTGCGACGTGTGCTACATATTTGCTCCATAGAAAGGAGGTTTGTCCTCATCATAGCGCTTGCATCCTCCCCGCATGTTGATGATCATGTGAACTGAAGCTTTTGACAGGAAGCCATTGTCAGGTTATCCTTACGTTGTAGAGACTTCTCCGCCGGTTCTGACGTCCAAATCAATGTGCTTTATAGATTCCTGTGACATGTTGTTTTTGTTCTAGGCAGTGGTGAGCATCATTCCTTACGAGCTGGTCCACGTGGCATCTATTAATTTTCTTCTCATTATTTCAGCCGATTTATTAATAATCCTAGTTAGGTGTTCCCATGGACTGTAGAGCTTTACGAAGAAAGATAACAAGAGAGATGTGCTATCAATCGAAGTAACTCACTGAAGAAATTAGGTCACCTTGTGTCCTGTGCTTAATTCATTAATCACATTTCTCAATTCCTTATTTCTCCTATGGTTGTTCAAGTGATTATGATTATGTAACCCTTAAGTGGTCATTAATTTCCACTTTTCCCTTGACATTGGAATGTATTTAGTGAGTAAAGTGGCAACTGAATAACTGTCCATTTTTGAGGCTTCCTTTGGTTTATTTTGGGACTTCAAAGTGCTCTCGGATATCTTAAAGTATTTGGGTATGAGATTCCACATGTTCCGCCGAAGGTCACAGTCAATAGGGGCGTGTAGTCCCTCAATCATGTCTGATGCCCCAAAAGACGTCAACGATTATTAGGTCAACAGACTTTCACAAATCTGCCTCCACTTATAAGTGCAATTGCCCTTACAGTACTCGAGTAACCTTGTGTTGAATTCCTGGCAAAGTGACAGCTCTCTAAGGGAAACATAACCTTAGCTGTCACATTGCAAACATGTCCGGCTAAGATTTTCTTGTTACACTTCTATCAATCGTTGCCACTTCGATGTGATATTGTTCACAAAGAATTTCAGGACTAGACAAGCGAAATAACATTTGGACGTGTTTGCCTAAACCAGTAGTGTCGTAGAGGTTGTGTGTGTCGACTCTGATAGTGGCTACCTAGGTTCAACACCCAATAAGAAGAACGACTCAACCTTTCTGGCATCTCGTCGTAGTTTGAAGTCGGAATAAGGTCCCCTCCACTCGTGACAGAACAAAAGGACTCACGACACAAGTGACGTTTGTGTCAACCTCGCGAAATGGACCTCGATCGGTCCACCTCCGATCTGAGATCACGAAATGTAACTCAATTTGCATCCCCCTATGTTTTAGCTTTTTCGAAACCTCCAAAGTGATTGAAATAGGAGCTTAACAAGAACATATACTCTTTCTGAATATTAACCTCAATTTTATAGGTTAAGACGTGTACCTACACCGCAACTTTAGTTAAACCTACAAACATTTTATCTAACGCATACATTTCTCCACTTTCTTCTTTCAGGCATCACCACAGAATGCTTGCCATTACCAAACGCTGCGGCTGTTGCCTTCAAAACTAAACGAATCAAAAGCACTAATTCCGTCGTCTATCAGTCAAAATCTTTATCCCGAATACACAACACACGAAAGCACTCCCAGCACAGAAAACCAAGAAGTATACAAAATAACCAACAACATATTTCCTCCTCGCCTATTTACCTACACAATGACTAATTGTGAAATTGTTATCGTTGCTACCGATGAACAAGCAACAGATATACAAATCCCATTCAACGTGATAACCTCAGCGGCAACAGTTTCAGCGACTGGTGCCACCACTACGACTCATCACCTCGCTCCATTGCAACAGCATACCGATCAACAGCAGTTGCTGCAGGCAGATACCCTTCAGCAACAGGTGCAAGCAGGAACACTACCGCCGCACCTAGATCGTCCGCCCACAGCTGGTCCTGAAAAACCATTCCAATGTAACATATGCGAACGGCGATTTCGGCAATTAAGCACCCTAACAAATCACGTTAAAATTCACACCGGCGAGAAGCCCTACAAATGCACGATCTGTGACAAAACCTTTCGACAATCGAGCACCCTTACGAATCACATGAAAATCCACACTGGCGAGAAACCATTCATCTGCTCATTCTGTCCCAAGCAGTTCCGTCAGCTAAGCACACTCACGAATCACCTGAAAATCCATACTGGAGAGAAACCATTCGAATGTGCCGTCTGCAAGAAACAATTCCGCCAATCGAGTACGCTCAACAATCACATAAAGATCCACGTGATGGACAAGGTCTACATACCCGTGAAGATAAAAACGGAGGAAGACGAAGGATGACTAGAGATGGTGACCGATGCGCAAACATCGGTCACCACCACCAGCAATCACCATCAGTCACAACTCCAGCAGCTTCCGCTCCAGCTTCAACAGCAAACACACCAGGTCGTGTTGGATGCAACGCAATTGGCCGAGGGCATAATCTCAGCAGCTGATGTGGTGAAAATCGAGGTGAATAGTGTACAGTCCGACTGCGAGTACCAAGGTGAAGGATGAGTGTATAGAGTTTCCTTATTTTTATTTTTATATATTAAATGAGTTCTGATCCAGATCCAGATCCCAGATCAGATCTTACCTACTTACAAACTATTTATGTGTATAGTTCTATGAAATAGTGTTTTCTTCATCTTTATTTAAAAGAAAGAAAAGCAAAGCGGAATACATTTTTTTTTATATATATATAGTGCATACTTTGGCTTCACTCCTTAAAGAGAAAGACTTAAGAAAAATAACTGTATATGGACAGCGAACGTATATATATAGTGTATCTAGGTGTTGATGAAAAGTAAATGAAAGAGAAAGCAAGCAAACTACTTTTTATCTTATTTTCATTTTAATTTTTTTTCCATTTTAAATGATTTCTATTTTTCTTCCTTGTTTGTTGATTTTGTTGTCGTACTGTCTCATATTTTTCATCTGACTCCCCGATGCTGCATGAGGGGACCTCCTTGAGCTTCTGCTGACGATGTCCATGAGGCAACTAGTCTGTTTTTAATGTGATTCGTCGCAATGTGTCAGTGAAAAGGTGGCTGTTCCCTGAAATTGGCCTAATCCTTGAACAGAGACCACTTTAATGCTCCCCTGATTGGGATAGTTTTGTTTTTGTTGAAAGTGCCTCGATAATTTGAAGAACATAGACACATCCACGGTGTCGGAGATACAGAAGTTTTGTACAACTGTAATGGAATTCCTATTGTTGAAATATGAAATATTCGAACATTTATGAGTTCATCTAGACTACCACGTTTCTACTCCACGTTGAGCTTCGTCTTCTAATCCTGAACAGTGGCTGTGAGGTTTGGTTGTAGGATAGTTGCTCTAGAACACTCTTTCTGTGTTGTGCTACATGCTTGGGGTGGCGGCATTTCTTCACTCAAGTTATTTGATTTTTGAAGAGAAGGCTTGGAATGCTTGTAGTCGTTCACGGATGTGGTTCTGAACTCCAATCTAGTCTGCATTTGTTTATGACTTGCTCATAGTGTTTCAAAGTACATTTGTCTTTGTACTGGACATTCACGGTTGGGGATAGGAGTCCAATTCGTGTGTTTTTAAAATGAAAACCATTTCTCGCCCATTACAATTGTCTGGAAAATCAAGTGCAGACCAGGCAGCCTCCTCAACAATTATCCACCCTTAATCGCTTCATCTGCATCGCAAATGTGTCTACATCATCTGTTCTCGCAGTTTCTTGTGTGAATCACCCTGCCTAGCATCTCTCGCCCCAAGCACCCATGAGTTCCCTTTCCCCTTCCCCCAGACTATACACCATCCTTTGATTTAATTTTATTCTCACTCGAACTATGAGCTTCACGTGTTTAAACAAAACAAAACAAAAACAAAAATTCAATCAACGATTCTCAATGATAAAATGTGTGCCATTAGAATAATAAAGAATTTCCTATAAGAATAATTTAGCCATAAAGTGATGCAAAGGCAATTACATTAAACATTTCAAAAAACACTCCTTCACCCCGTCTAACTCTTTTCCAATCACATTGCTTGCTTTTTTCTTAAATCATGGTTGTATACGAGCTGAGAATAGAATCTCAAGAACAGAAGGGACCTCAGGCTTTTCAAATAAATAGCTTTCTTTGATAGATTTGGACAAATGACTGACCTGGGATGCATACGGGTGAATATCATTACGAGGTGATCGGGGAGATCAAAAGGTTTGCGGATTGGATGGAGACGTAATTGTAGTTATCTTCATTAAATTCCGACGTGTAGAATCGATCTGTATTTCAATTTGTCGGCTCTGAGCAATAGGCAGTCTCGTTTTTTTTAACTGGCTACGTTCATTTGACAAGTTGACTGAGGCAACGTTGGGATTAATTTGTCTGGATTGCAGTTTGAAATTATTCACTTGACATGTTCAATGTTTTCGATAAAACCCCAACAAACGTGATCAACGCCACGAGAGTTGGAGGTTATGGCTTGTTACTTACTATTTTTGAAAGAACAGATCGTACAAATACAGAGAAAATGGGGTTTAACTTATTTTCTTCAAGTGCAAGAAGCTAAAAGGCTTCCAAAATAACTCGTGAACTGAGTGGAATCAATCAAGGACACTAACATTCTTTTCTACTTTGCAAACAAATGCTCTGAAGAAGTCCCAAATTTAGCGTCCCATTCTGGAAACAAGTGTAAAACAGTATTCCCTTGCCTAACTCACATAACGCCATATCCACCGTTCAAGAACATATTGTTCTTGGAGATTGTTTGACATACTCGTAACGCGTTAAAGACGATATAACACAGAACTGCCCCAAGGTAAAAAGGAAGTTTCATACACAGATCCTATGCTTTGCACCACTGCCAGCTGACCGAATAAGAAAATCGCTGTATTTGTGTTCAATTCCTTCACATTTTTGAGGTTAAAGCTGACTTTTTTGACTTTTGCTTTTTCTTAGGTCAGACCCTTCTTGCAAAACGGAAACGACAAAAGCTTTATTCGCTTAAAAATAATTCGAAGCAATTTTATAGCATCTTACTTGATCATGTCTCATTACGCAGACGAAGATCTCCAGTAATGAAGATGTAAACGAATACCCAACCACGCCTATTTCCGCTCAATCTTTTTGATCTTCCCCCGTCTCGAGACGTTTACTTCTTCCCCAAGTTGAAAGCAACTCAAAAACGTAAGATAGCAGTCCTCAGTCTAAATTTAGACATGTATTTCCCCTCGAAAAAAGAATACAGCTCCGCCCGTCTCTAAAAGAATCGAACCTCACAGGGGTTTAAAATCGTGGTAACTAGACATAACAGAAATCAAATGAGAAAGGTGAAAATTATTGAATACCTAAAAGTAGTGTATAGCCTGTAAGTTATAAACAACAATAAATGATAAAGAAAAGAAAGAAAAAAAAAACAATTTTGTTTTCTCCTTTTTTTATAAATATTTAAAATATATAAAATATATTTATATATGAATATACAATTTAACTTAGCGTATAAATAAAGAAGAAAAATAAAAATAAAATAAATAATAATTACAGGGCGTCACATGTGCGGCAAAACAAGAAAATAAATGAGAAAAAAAAATGTTTTATTTTTTAGTAAATAGCAGTTAAGTTTAGTAGAATAATAAAACAAAAAACAAACAGAAAGAGAGAAAAGCTAAATAGGAGAAAGTTCTATGAGTCTTTTCATCTTTGTTTTGTATCAATTGTAATTATTTGTTGAAAGTGCATACGAAAAAAGCGATTATGAAACAAAAAAAAAAACAATTACACAAAATGCTTCTAGTGTTTAACAATAAATTTTGAGGGAGGATCAGAGACAGATAGAGAGACAGAATTATGTGTAGCGAAGCGATGAATTATATAAACAATGAACAAAATATTATTATTAAAAAATATACTTAAAGCTAAAAACAAAACAAAAAAACAAAACAGTGATGTGTATAAATTAAATTTAAACGCGCTTTCTAGAAGCCAGCTAATCTAATAAACTATAAATATATAAATACTATATATACAACAAACAAGAAAACAGATATGAAACAGTAAAACACGTATAAAGTAATAACGTAATATGAGAAAACAAAACAAACAAAAATGTTATGCATTATTTTTTATTTATGAGAATGTATAATGGAATTTTAACTATTATAAAAATAAAACAAAATTGAAACCTATTATTATTATTACTATAATTTGTAATATTATCAGAAAAGAATATAATATGTTTGTAAGAAATGTGAACAAAATGTGTTTTCTATTTTTTCTTTGTGCATTTGGCCGTAGAATTGGAACGGTAACGTACGTACCCCCCATTCTCGATTTCAAATTTTGACGATTTTCAATCTGCTGGTGAAACATGAACATAAATTATTTTTTAGGCTTGCAACTTTACATACATTTATTTGAAGACATAAAAAAGAAGAAAAACATTTTACATAATTGTTTTTTGTGATCAAACAAAAGCCCTTCTTTTCGGTGGCGCATGTGATTTCCACTCACTGGAACATCTGAAACCAAAAATTTCAACGGGATTAGAAAGAGCACATGGCTCTGGTTTGAAAACCGATATTTTTTTCAGCCACAAATCAAGTTAAAAAGTAAAGAAGATCTTCACCGATTTGATTTATCCTAGTTCATACCATGGTTATATGTATAGAATAACGTATTAAAATTTGGAACCGATTGGATTAATAGTTTTTGAGTAACCTCAAGTTAAAGAGAGAACGCGTTTAAAGTTTTGAGAAGAAAATTCTTGGGTGTAAAACCTACCTTACGTTTAATCAGCCATGCCATATCCATATAAAATTCCATCCGTTTCTTCATAGGCTTGATTTTATTCAACTCGTTGGCCTCAGTGAGGTCCCCCTCAGCCTGCGTGATGCGCTACTCATCGCGCGTCTCCATTATTTTTAAAATTGTGACAAAACCTTCGTTAAATATACACGCCGCTGTTTGGGCAGCAATTTCAACAATGTTTCTACCATTACACATGTGTTTGGGGGCAAAATTCCAGATACAATTGTTGAATGACTCGTTGTTGTTCTGCGTATTATTCCCCAGACATCGGTGAAGAAGTTCATCTACAGACAAATTTATGATGATGGCTCGGGGGACTAGAAGCAGATGTTTCGAGCAGGTAGTTACAAAATATGCTGAAGAGGTACCCATGAAGGGACAGGGGCACTGCTAGGCACCTGAGAGGCGGCCCATGCTGCAAATTCGTAACCCGAATAAAATAAAAAAAACACACAACTATCCGGTGTGGTCTCTTTATTGACTAAACATTCATTCATTTTTTTATCGAACCTATGACCTACGCTTACAATACGTTGACTCGCCAACATGATATCGACTCATCAACTTATTGCAATTAGATACCTGATGTCAACGAACAAACCTCAAGATGATCACCAAGCAAGCGGTTTGGCTGTGCCTGCACTTTGGTGTGCAATGCTAAGTTCGTTGACTAGGTTCGAGTCAGCATTTCCTGTTTTTCTGTTCTCGCCGTCGCCTGACGCTTCTGCCAGAAATCGGCTATATCATCAAGAGTTTTTGAAATTTTCACTTGAAATTTTAAAGGAACATTCTTGTGTCGATGAAACCTGAAATTTGTCCATCCTCGGTATGTGTATCAACACAACATTTAATTGGAACGATCACGTACTTGAGGTCGCCAAAAATGTTTATGTTTCCTTAATAGATGCACCGTCTCCAACTTGGTTTCAATTCATAAGCCGTAGATTCGCCTAAGCTTGAATACAACGCTAATATCTGGTCTAGTGCCCCCAAGACCACGCTGCACCTAACCCTATTAGATATGAGCGATTAAACTTCCAGGAGATAACAATATCGCAGTCCGACGTACCCTGTTGTTATCACTATTTCACTAAGATCAAGTGAGCTTGCCAATTGCATTCCTCCTCTCCATGACTTCCCCCGCAATACCCGTTTCGACAGAAATGCCTGTCAGCATCAGTATACCCTTAAGCCTACTTTCGAACTAATGAATATTTTTTATTTTTTTGCTTTTTATTATTATTATATTTATTATTATCCTGTGCTTTTGGTAAGGACCTGCGCTACTCTACATCTGCATGCTCTGCATCTGCTACTCTACATCTGCATGCTCTACATCTACATCTGCATGCTCAACTACATCTTCCGAAGACATTTTGTTCGCCAAGTGTTTTTTTTTGTATTATTGTGGATTAGACTAGTAATTTTAATTCAACCATAATCTCTCTAGCTGATTTGAAAGGGCTTTTCATGGGCAGACCTTTAATATGGTTATCATCTTTTAACAATGTTTTTCGTGGCATTTGATGTTTTCATGGCTGTAGGGTATTCAAAATTACTTCAAAAATAAAATAAAAAATAACCCGACAGACCAAAAACTAAAAACAAGTACCCCGGTCTTATTATTATTGTCGGCACCATTTTGTAGGTCGATCTAGTTTACTGAACAATTGTCTCTATCCATTCATGCTTGCACGGTATTCTTTTTAGCTGAGAACAGGGTACCGTAAGCAACAAACATGTTGCAATGTTTGATGCAACACATTGCTGAGATTGTAGGGATAGTTTTCCATACCATCTTTAATAATTCGAACTAAATTCCATCAAGGCACATTGTCATCATCAGTCGTTTCTATTATTTTTCATTCGCCTATAAATTGCATCCACACTACATTAAGATCTTCAATATTCACTGTGTTTTGTGGAAAAAAAAACTGATAAGTCCAATAACTGGTAGCATTGTTCAAGCTATATTGTTTTATTTTATTGTTTTATCATTTTAATTTTAGCGTCTGACAGACCAAATTCGAATCTTAATACATAATCAGAACAATGCTAGGGATATGATGAGCAATGGGAAAAAATGTGGTAAATTTAGAATTAAGTTTGGTCGGTTTTCCATCATTTGAAAAAGTGGTAGAAATACCACTTAAGTGGTAGAAATCCCATCACTGCCCCTGACTACAATCCGCAGCTATTTAAGATCAATATGACCAGGTACGTTGCGGTAAAATAACGCCGAGCGAATTCAATTCACTTGAAGAAATCGAAATAACGCGGCATTTCCATGTTCGGTCTTATTTCACTTTAAGTTTATAAAGAAATTCAGATGTAGAGGATTAAAGATACTGTACCAAGGTGGTCTGCTTCGGGATGAAGGGATTTAAACTCTTTTTCCGCAGGCGGCAGGTCCCGCTCGAGCAACTTCCTTTCTCCGCTGAAAGTAGTTGCTTGTCGTCAGTGCCGTGAACTAAGTCCCCGGGAACTAATTCCACTTTGGTAAAGGGGGATTAAGGGTCTTAATACAAAATGTGGCCTTATTTCGCTTTGAAAATGGCACAATAAGGACAGATCGAAATTAGTTTGAAAATTAGGAAAAAAAATAGTGTGGGGCGAGTGGAACGCTTCGCTCGCTAACAGGATTTTAGCCCTTTTTGCCGCAGGGTTTAACCAGCTCACTTCGTCGCTCCGCTAACGGTAGGTAAACAACTGTCAGGCAGGCGCCTGGAGATAAATTAACAAACATTGGCAGTTTTTGAAATTGCAAAACGAAATAAAGCCAGAATTTAAAAATTAAGTCTTGATTCGATTTGAAACTGGAAGGAAGGCCAAATTTCCGATTTTGCTTTGTTTTGCTTTAGAAAACGAAAAAAAAGGCAATTTGGTTTTAGTTCGTTTTGTATAATTTTGTCTTTTTTCATATTTTCTTTTTCTTATTGACTCTGAAAATATTATATATTGCTAAATACCCCAGAGTAAATATAATTAAACATTAGGTCCAGACGGCTGCCTGACAGTTGTTGACATACCTTTAGCGGAGTGACCAAGTCGGGTAAAAAAAGGGTTCAAAACATGTTTCGGCAGGGTGCGAACAAAGCGACCCCCTACCTCATGCCTTAAAAAACACCAGACTTTCTTATGGGCTAACTTTCAAATTTGGCCTTATTTCATTCGGTTTTTTAAAAGTGGGAACTTATTTCACATTTAGAGGGAATCAAAACCACACGGGTTTTTTTTGGAATTAAGTTTCCACTTTGTATGGGAACCAAGGCCTTCAGTGGACGTTTTGATCTTGCAGGCGCCTATATCTAGACTTTTTCATCAAGTGTGGTTACTTTGAAAATTGGATTGCCTTCTCTGTTAATTGGGCATTATTTCACAAGCAATTTTCTTCGTTATTTCACTTCAACAGAGTGAAATAGGACGGAACATGGAAGAAGATTCAACGTTACTTCACGGCACCACTGATACCTTCTCTACTTTTCTCCCTCTATACATTCCCACTTAGGCCCACTTTGGAGAGCAAAGTTTGAGAAGCTTCAGCAATTTAAGTGACCCGCAAAAGATGGTACAGTGATTTATAAAGATTGTACGTGTCTGGAATTGAGTCTGCAACCCATTACGCACCGGGCGCCATTTCAGTATTTGCAAGGGCCCACTGTTTGTCAGTCCCTTAAACAGAAATAACATGAACTAACAACGATTGCTCCTGTTTCTGCTATTCAAAAGGACCCACCCAGGGTTAAAGTGCGTCACATAATTTCATAACCGGAATCATTTAAACTAAAGTGTTGACGCCGCGCCGATAAGAGTTCTGATTTTGGAACTGTTCAATCTGATCAGGCTGTGTTCATTTCGGATAGTGAGTACGCCGTAACTGTTTCATACTACGGTGACAGAAGACCATTATCAATTTGTGTGAACAAAAGGGTTCCAAGCTTCTTTCAATGATTTGCAGTAGCGAAAGCATTTGAAAATATACTTTCTAGACAAATAGAGCTATATATCAGTACAAATAATTTGTTATCGAATTGCCAATCGCAATTTAGTTCCAAATACAGCCGTGAATCAGCGGTCACGAAGGTAACAAGGGATCTTAGATCGTCATTGGATGCCAACCCAAAGGGGTCTTAGTATTGCTTGATTGATTATGACCGATTTAGATGTTTTTCTAGGCTTACGTAATATTATGAAAAAGTACAAATTCATTCACCGGATATGCCCAACTTACCTTGATAATATGTTAACATTTGCACGTTCAGCTTCTTTTTTCTTTTTTTATAATTTGCGCGTGCTTAAGGGATTGCTAATACCGTTATGTGTCCGGGGTCAAGACACGTCACTGACAATGCTCAAAGAGTATTTCCTGTCTAGAAAAAGCTTCTCAAACTTGGCCGTTCGGAGTCGGCATTAAACTGTAGGTCCCTTCCACTCGTGAAAGAACAATAGCACGCACAACACAAGTGGTTGCTGAGAAGCTAGGCCCAAGTCCGCCTCGGACTGTAGCGCCACCCATATTATTATTATTATAGGAGACTTTTCGTATGTCAATGCTGTTCAACTACATGCAAGATTGAGACAATGAATCACAAAATCACGCTTGAAAATATTTCCTGTGTTGCTTCTCTGCCACCTGTTTTATACAGTTCTTGGCGATTGTGTGCTGCTTTCTTTTTTGTATTTTTTTAATGCTCTCATATTTGAGTTTTAAATTTCTTGAAGACCGTATATTCACACCACTTGCACTGTTAAATAAATCAGCAGTCCACGCAGCTTCTTTGTCTCTGTTCTTGATTTCATCAGTTTGTTTATTTTCTATGGTGTTGCGATACTTGAACACCAAATCTGTTAATAACTTTGTTTCACTAGAAGTAAAATTAGCAGCTCTCTTCCGCTTTTTCACAACGTTTTCCATTCATACAATTTTATTCAGACTTTGAAATCGAAACTACAAATTAAGGACAAATTCCTAACTATGAGTTTAACCAGCTTCTATGCTCTAACAAGAAAAAATCAGGCTGTTTCATGAACACCCGAGTCATGTGAAGTAAGACATAGTTCATATTCATACGTAGTTCTGCAAAAACCGTCAAAAAACTATCCACCTGTTATTTTTTGATTGAAAACCCCAAACCACTTATCTAGCAGATAAAGAGTAGAATAAATTCATTCATTAGTTAGCAATCTGACTGTTTATCTGACTATTGAAAAATCGGCCCTTAAATTTTCGCCCTAAATATTTCGCATCATTTTAAGCGACCTCAAGTATGTGATCGTTCCAACTAAGTGTTGTGTTGATACACATACCAATGATGAAAAGTTTCCCGATTTTATCGACACAAGCGCCATTCATGTATAATGGCTGATTAACAAGGGTTCGCTTGAGTGACAGCAGACAGCATTGAATTCCACTCTATTGTTTTTCCAGTTCAGTATGCTGTCAAGATCGAAATTCAATGTGCTTAACATACGCTGCCGTTCCAATTCTACGGCCGTAGGGAGGGGTCTTGGAAACTAGAGTTGAGTCTTGGAACGAATATGAAAAGCTGAGGATGCTGTCATAAGCGAAGGAATGGATTGGATTAGAAGTAGCAAGCTCGTGGCATAGGTTTAATTTTACCACGACTCACACGTCGCATTGGTAAACAGTCCTTCCTCGTGTATGCAATTCAGTTAACACGCCGCACAGCGATAATTCCCGAGGGAGCATTCGCTGAGTCGACACATTTGGTTTGGTCAGGTGCAAACATGTTCTCATGGAAACGACGCATGGAGTCAAATTGCATCGCGCCGGATACACGCGCTGCACTTGATCTGATGACATTGCGAATTGAACGGACGAACAGACACTTGGAGTAAATAATATTCTTAGGCTAAGAGTTAGTTCTAGTTTGGTTTTGTTCAGGAACGGACGTAATTAATAAAATATTAAAAAGTAAAATCGGAATTATAGTTGGAGTAAGTCGAACGGCTGGGGGGAGGTTCGGCCTCCCCGTTCGCGTTTTTTTTAAGAATCCCATTAAGGGATTCGTTAACTAATTCCCCTGTGGAACATGAATTGTAAACAGTAAACACAATCGCCAAATTCCAAAGAAAACTTCTTAACCATATCTCTGAAAACAGTACCATAAATCTTAATTAAAATCTACAACTTACATAATTCATTATTTCTTTCTTTCAAAATCATATATGTCAACGATCTTGTTGTAAAGCCTATTTGTTAACTGAATTCTTGCTTTTAAGACCTCAGTGCCTTGCAGCATATTGTCAAACCTGATTATTCAAATAAATAAAAAATGAAATGATAGACACCGATGATAGATCTACACCCTAAAGGAACACTTAAACTGAACTAGCACCATTTCTAGCGAGTTCTTCCGCTTCGCAATTTTCTGGTATGTCACATGCCAAGGACTAGGGAAATTTTAGAAAATAATCCCAGATAACTTTACTTGACTACTGTTGTCGTGTCAACAGTGAACCCTTACTGACTTACTGACTACGAAACTGAGTTGTGTCGAGTGAGGAAGAAAATGATTAGGACTGATTCAACGAAAAACATCTTATTAATAGAAGCCAACCCTTTATTGGTGTTCGACTGGCGCCATTCATGTTCCTGTGGCTTGCGGTCGATTTTGCGAGATAGAAGGTAGATCCTGATCAGCCGACAGTGTAATTCAGATCGGGATCTGGCTTCCGTATCGCTCTATATAAATGGGATATGAATGCCGAGAGGAGTCAGTCAGAGTTTTGCGATATCACCCTAAAAACATACACTTTTGTATTAATTGTTATACTTCATTCAAAGTTTATTTCAATAAATAATTCATTTATTTAACATTGTTATGTTTGTCCTCACGTCAGTTAAAACCTACATACAATACAATAAACGAAGGGATCGTGCCTGAAAAAGAACTCATGTCTCGATCGATACCCCAGTCGGTTTTTATGTCCCCACACGCGCCCCTTCTTTCACAATCCCAGTCAGAACTCATTGATTAACACAAACAAAAATAAATGTTTTATTTAACAGGTTTTAAAAAAATATAAATATTCATCAATAATAGTAAACGGTAACGTACGAAAAATAAAAAGTACCATAATTTCAAAATCAAATTGTTAGGAATTCAAAACAAAACCATCAATATTTCGGAGCAAAGTCCTTGAGGAAGTCGATAAACTCGGAGAAGTCATCTGTGTTCTGCTCCTGCAGCGCTGGAATGTACGCATTCAAGATCATCACGTACTTCATGTCGTTTCTGTACTCCGAGTACAACTCAGAGTTGACTCGAATGTTAACAAGTGGTATTTTCGTTTGTGGGTCATGCAATTTCATCGACAAGTCCATATTAGCCTCCAGCGCCGGAATGTTCTTCGTCAATTCTGCAAGATTAACTTCATTGTTGTTCACCCGGGAGATTGGTTCCTGTGGGTTTTCTGAGGATTTTTCAGCGTCCGTCAGTGTGTCCTCCATGTTTAGGAAATCTTTGGTGCCATGGAAATCGCAGTAATGCCTTAAAGCGTCAAGCAAAATCCACAAATAATCGCGACGATAGACAATTGATTGTTTGGATAAAGATTTATTCTCCGGTTCACTCTCGCAGTCGGATTCGCATTGAAGCCAGCGTTTTTTCCGAAAGTTCTCAACGATTTTCTGCGGACACATTTTACCGCTGTCTGGGTTCAAGCGCTTGAGGAAGAGGTCGATGTATTCGTAGCGAAGGAATGGGCATCGTAGCGTCTTGATGAGACGCATATACGTTGGGACATCTTTTCTGAGGTTTGCTGTTGATGAACGACAGAGGTTATGTTAGTCTGTTTGAGGAAAATATGTTGATGCTCGACTTACATTCACAGATTTTGAAGAAATCCATCACAAATGATTTGGTTCCCGGTCCAAAGAATGGGTAACTTATCCCTGCGGAGGTGGTCTCGATTTCACAGACGTTTTGTAGATTAGCCAGCAACGAAACGAATCGCTGGAACGAAAAATGCTGTCATCAAGAACACAAGACAAATGTCAAAACATACCTCCAGGACCTTCAGATAGTTTTCCTGGAGATCTTTCGCCACGCAGACCGCAAACAGAGTCATCGCTTTCTTCACCAAGACCGAAGATCGCGTGTACTTCGACAGAGAGAACAAAGTGATCACCAGTGGCTGATCCTCGTCGCTATAGACGTGCTTCGATGGATGTTTGTGATAGCGCAACATCCACATGGCCAGATCCATTTCGAGCATCTTTGCAATCAAATGCAGAACTTGCATTAGCCGATCAAGTCGCGTGGCTTTGGACAGTGCCCCAAATGTTTGCTCTTCATTGTCGAACTTCTCCCAGTGCTGCATGTTGAAGTATTCATCGTCGAAATCTGTCAAGGAATTGGCTGTGTTTCGGGTTTGCCTTGAGGAGCGGTTATTCCTTGAATGAGCCTCCCTGTCTTCGATTGTGTCCTCCAAGAGCATGAGGGCCAGTTCAAAAATTGTCATCTCCGCTTTGTAGGTTTTATTTGGCAGCAATTTGGACATCTCAATTGTGTTTCGCAGAAACTTCATGTAGCTTGGGCGAAGTGCCAGCCAACAGGGTGGGAACAGCCGCAGAATCACATCAAATAGCCACAGCAACTGATCGAGGACTGGTTGCAGAAAGTCGTTGTGTTTGCTTTCTGGATTCAGTGTCTGCAAAAAGGGAGCTATCATCAGAAAGGCGTTACACCTAAATTGATTTTAGTCAGCTTACCAGAATCAGTTTAACAATGTTTGTCAGAACAATATCACCTGGAAACTGTCGCTTTCGACAGAGGTTCCAAACGAGATCGATGAATACTGAGTATCTCGCCTGTTGCAGCGAGTTCTGCACGAAATTCATCTGCGTCTTGCTGGGCAAATTTGGTAACGGCGCGGTCTTGTAGTGCTTGCTGTGGCAATACTCCAGGTTTTCAGCACAGACAGGCACGTGGTCCAGTTGCAGGCGCTCCACGACCGTGACATACTTGTTGCTGATGACTCTCTGCAAGAGCTCGTACTTCTTGACGAGTTTTTCAACTGGGTTTTCATCGGTCGGGGGAGACTTTTTTGACGGATCAATCGATTCATTACATTTCTCTGTCTCGTCGCATTTTCGCTTTAAATCACCATGCTTTGTCGTACATCCGTTCATTATACTGGGTTGTTTTTTCACTCTCACCGTACAGTGTCTAGACAGCTTTCTGACTTGATCACACGTCTGATTGGTGATTTCGTTTAATGCTACTTGTTTTTTGTTTGGCATTTAATGCTTGTTTCGAAAATTAAAAGAGACTAATTTGCGCGTTGAAATGGAATGCAGATTTGTTGTTTAGCGCCACTGGAGTGTTTTTCATAGCAGGTTCAAGTGATAGGGCAACAGAAAGCTTATACGTACCAACGAATGGATCCGGATTTAACGTATGGGATATTCAAATATGCGTATCCAGCTGAATTTTGTTTGTTTTGCACCAGAATTTGCACTTCTTATCGGATGGATTTGTTTATGTTTCTACGAAGATGCGAGTGAGGCAGTATTTTTGACATATCGAGGTGTGTACAGTAAGAACAGAAATACAGAGGTTTGTTTGATTATTCGTTTTGAAGATTGCTTGTGACTGAGATGACAGATGATGTACATTATGTTTATGATTATGATTCTGGGATATGTGACAAAAATGTGTTCCTATTTGGAGATTACGTATGCTTAGGTTGGGGTAACGATGAAGTGATTGTCACACCTGGACAGTTGTTACTCATTTAAATCCGGATATGATCCACTGTCTGTGATTTGGCACCGGCTATTCTTTAATTAAAGAGACTAAACTAGCACCTGACTCTAGCTAATATAATGGCCTACCCTGCAGAACCCACTCTTGATTGAGTAACAGCCAATTTGTTTTATTGATAAATTTAGTTATGCCCTGAATCTTTATGTGTGTCATTTCTTCTAGGCTGCTGAAGGTGTACCTAGTTGCCTAGAGTATTATTCCATGTTCTTGCAAAGGCTGGACAAGTATGATGGAAGTGAAGCGTAGTTTCCTCTACCTTCTCGTCTCTGCAGCGCTTGCTGAAGTCCTTGTTGGGGTGCCCCCATTCTTCTGACGTGTATGCCGAGTAGGCAATGTCTGGTAATAGCGCCCACAGCATTACTCATTTCGGTCTTCTTCAATTTTAGAAGTCTGCTTATTTTATTTTGAAATTGAAGTAACAGGAAGAAGGATATCTCCGGCGATGCCATGAACACCCCTAGTCCGGTGCCTTCTTCCGTTAAACATCCGTGTACATTTCCAAGCTGGCAGATTTCCTTACAAAATCTTTTGCCCAGTTTTTCTCTGTCTGGGATGAGTGCTATGTATCCAAACGAGGGCGCTTTATGGTTGGTGGGTTTAAGTCGTTACCCGATAGGGCTCAATCTAGGTACAAATAGCGCATTGGATCCCATTTTGGTATCAAACCTTGAAGACCTGGGTTGCTTAGTTTAGCTAAATCCAACGTGTGGGGTTTCGGAATTTGATTATATTCCTAGTACTTTGATTAGCGACAAGTTAGGTCGATTAGGTCGGAACGTGGTCATTGGACAGGTCAATAAGGAAAGATTTGCCGAACATGATATGTGAGGTAGACTTTCCTTTCAGAGAGTGTCGAGCTAACTGCTTGGGTTGAACGGTATTCCGAGTCTAGGAGCGTGCTTTTGGGCCACTGCCATGTGCTTACAGCCACGGCTCTATCTATTTCGGAGAGGTTTCTTTTGAGGAAGTCATCAGTCGTGCTTTTCATGTAGGAGGGCCAGGTTCTCCTAGAGAATTTATACTTGGATCTCCTAGTTCATATTCTACTAGCTAAGGATAGGAAGTGTTGGTAGATGATGTATTTGAGGTGGTTAACAAATTGCTAGGCCAGTTCGTCGGCAATCTCATTTCCCTTTATGTTGCTGTGGCCTGAAACCTAGATAAGAGAACTGCTACTGGCCTGTTAGATTAGAAGTGATTATTGAGGAGGTAGCCCTTATGACTGCTTGGCTGTCGATATTTGCAGGTGCGTCTCTACCATAAGGGGAGGTAGTGCAAAGAAGTTTACTCACTTCTCTGGTCGCTGATCACTACTACCACGTTTCGACTGAACCGCCATAGCACGTTTTCCATAGGTCCCGCCATACATTTTCAGGGTCTGCAAACCTCGCGGTTTCTGATAAACATCGCTGCATCCTCTTTGAACTCATCCGTAAATGAGGAGAATTTATTTTGATTATGTTCATTGTACTATGAATTCTTTCGACTTCAGCATTAGAAAAAAAAAATAAATCACCGCACAAAACCGCAACCAGGATGTGGTGTTGTTCTTGTTCATAGTCGGCCGCACATACCAATATTATGTTTACTCGATTTTTTAAAGGCTTTTGATAAGGTTGCTTTGCTGCTTGAAACTGGGTCATTATTTTGGTTTTAGTACCAGAGCTGACCAGCTAATTAAAAATTACCTAAGTAATCGATCTCAACAAGTTGTCATTGTTGAACATTTTTCCAGAAGGATTTATCTTACGGAAGGAGTACCTCAGGGATCAATTCTTGGTCCAACACTTTTTTGTTTATTTATAAATGACATCGTTCATGAATGTGAAAATGTGTCTTATCACCGCTACGCTGATGACGAACAAATTTATCATTCGAGATCTCTGGGTTTAATTGAATATCCATTTGAAGATCTCCATTCCATATTTAAATGGTCTGTTAACAGCGGATTAATAGCTGTGTTTTTTTGCAAGCGTATATACGCTTAATTTTGATTCATCATAAAATCTTGGCAGCACCGACGACATTTATGACATTTGCTAAGCAGTCAGGGGTGTAGTATTGGAAGGTGATGGTTGATCTTTGATGGTCATTTTGTGACTGTGTGCATGACCATCAATTTAAAAGCAAAAACACCTAATAATTATAAGATAAAAAAAAATTTCGTGAAATTAAAAGAATCGTTTACGAAGCCAAAACGGAATGTATAGCAGAGACACTCTGAGTATACCAAGAATTGCATACTTATTGATGCCAAACAAAATTAAAAATGATCTAATAAATCAACCAAACCTGCAGGTGTAAGCCACAAACAGCAACCTAAACAATGAATGAATGAATTCAGGAATGAACACACAGAAATTAATGATTGGAAGCATTGTTTTTATCCGCGCTTATACCTTAAGCGGCGGTAGATATGATGAGTAAGTTAAGCGGATATAGGATTCGTTGTTAGTGTATTTTACATGCAATTTAGTCGTATATACGCTTGCAAAAAAACGCAGCTTTTACATGCAAAGTTAAATTTAGGCGTATATACGCTTCAAAAAAACGCAACTTATGCCACAAGTCTTGGATTTAAAATAAATCACAATCTTTCATGCATTGAGCACGTGAATTACACCATCGGTCGTATCTATGGATGCCTTCGCATGTTAAGGGGGTGTGCTAGTTTTCTCACTATTAATAGGAAAATTAAGCTAGTAAAAAAAAGTACCTTATGCCTGTAATTACATACGCCGAGGTAGTGTACTGTTAATTTGATTCAATATCAAGAAATAAAATACATTTTGTAATAAAATAAAAATATATCTTGGAATGCACACTTAAGCACACTTAACCCTTACATTAGAATGTGCATATTTTTGCAAAAAATTGTGTACAGAAAAAACCCCATATTCAATCAGCTAGAACATTTAATATAAAGAATTAGGTGTCATAGTTGCTTTAAACTTTTGAAATCAAGTTGAAAATTCACCTCTCTTTTCCCTCTAGCGACACTAATGTTTTTAATGAAGGTTCTTAGTGGCTTTTCCTTCAACTTACTTCTGTGTTGTATTATTTATGAACTTTTATTAATATTTTAGTAGTAAGGTAATAATACCGAATCTCTGTAAACAAAGAATGTAATGTATAACCATTGTAAAATTGTTGCCACAATAAACAAACTAAACTTAAAGACGCAATATTAGAACTACATTCATTCAGAGGCTTTTCTTCACTTGCGCTATCAGGTTATGGAAACATAAAAGCGAGCATCGAGAACTCAAAAGATTCAGAAATGTGTGTGAAATGTGTTTAATTATTTTTCTTAACATGCAGCAATTTACTAATTTACTTTTTTCATTATATTTTCCATTCGCCTATCTTTATTTTTTTTCTCTATCTTTTTTCTTCTATATTCTTTGAATTATATAAAACCAACATTTTTGAATAACAACATTTTAAGTAATCAATCAATCAAGACATTGATCTTAGCCAAAATTGTTAGTACTCTTAAAAGATGATTTGTATCTTACTTGTACTTAATTGTTTTTTTGCAAGAAAATAACGAAATTCAGCGCCAACAATCAATCTAATAACGAAAACAACTCAATTTATATTTATTATCTTATTGCTTAAACACTCAAACAACCGTTCACTATGAACGTTCAACAAAGAATACCATCTGCTCTCCTTTTCCTGCAACACTTTTAGAAGCTCTTCTTAGTGCTGCTAAGTCTCGCCAGATGTAAGCGTTACAAAAATATAAATAAATACCACCGCTTCGGCTATGTCACTATGAACAAGTGCAGGATGTACTGAATCAAAAACGTAGTACTGGAAACATCGAGTATGGTAAGCACAACTATCGCTTGGGTTGCGGTGGCGGTACACGCTTCCAACGTCTTTTTTGTGAGTAGATTTTTAGTCCCAAAAAAATGATCGCATCTCAATCGTTGCGGGGCATACTCGCACCGCTTTTTTTGTGAATATATCGCAAGTCAGAAAAATATGATCGCATGCCGATCTCTGATGCAGATACACGCTAATCTTTGAATACTACTTACCTTTGAGTTGCTTTGCTGCTCAGTGGTAGATTACTACCATCAATTCCATTGGAATCCTTATTCCCGGGGAAGTGTGTGTAGATTACGAGTTTAGGGTTTCCTCAGTGGTTCCGTCCATACTCCTTCCGACGATTGGATGTACGTAGTCTTGGTCGGGAAATTTGAACGCCCTTCTTATTTTCTTCTCACCTGGCTTCTCTCTCTATGTCAGCTTAATCGGCTTATAAAAATCCCTGTCAATCATTACAAGTTGAGAGTGATCTGTCTTTGCTCTTGAACCACATCCATGCCATCATAAAGTAATGCTCTTTTCAATAAACCCTCAAAAGGTCCTAACATCCGATCCCCTCACCAGCCAACAGTCATCACAATCCACACACTGCCGCCTACGGTAAGACCCCCTTGGTTGCTTCATTCATAAACACAAATCACCCACCTGTTGCACTGGGCCACGAAACCATATAAATCCCACATTTCACCATGCCATCGATCCTGTTTGGACAGCGCCATGTCCAAGCCAGTCACTCGGCCAAATATCGCGTTTCACTTTCCATTAATCTGCCGACTTTCCCCGCCACACTCTCGGCGCGAAATGTGGGCTAAGCGCCCCTTAATCCCCCGCAAACAGTGCAAAGCCGAATATATGGGTCACAATGAAATCAATTTGCAATTGTACCAGCAGCACGCATCTGCAGGCAAACAACCAGGAAAGCAAGTCCACACAGATTTCATTCCATTTTCGCTTTCGTTTTGTTTTTCTCTCTGTCCGGCCTGCGTTCCCTCCTCGGTCTTCTTTCGCCGTCGCCTTGTGATTTAATTTAAATTTATATTTTATTACGTGAACACTGACTGCCTCGTATGCCGTCGAGCCGGCCATAAGCGACAGCGGTGCCGTAGACATCGGCGCGAAGGCTTAAGCCAGCATTAGACGATTGCATAATGACACCGAAGTGTCCATCTCGGTGTGCTGCTGTGGACTCGTTAGCTTCGCTCGCTCACTCGTTCGCTTGTGTGTATGAGGCCAACACACGCTAGGCATTCCTCTGGCCGCAATTTATATTGTCTTCGGGCGCAAAGATGTCTGACTTAGTTACATTCCGGCGGCGATCTCAGTCGTGACGAAAGGTGGTTTCTTTCGAGCCCACTGGCCGCCGCTGCGCACAACTGCTGGCCGCTTCTGTCAATCGCTATCGCGTCGAGGCAAGTTCAAATCTCACAACAGATCGATTTAGAAAAGAAAAGCGAGCAAAAAAAATTGTTGCTCCTCTTATAACGACGATGGTGACAGCCTTTGTTCGGCGAGCCGTTATTGATGGACGTAATGAAGGCTTAGCGCAGGCCAATGGGCTTTCAAATTGCTGCTCGTAAAAATGGTGCCATTAGCATGCTGACGGAAATGCGATCTAGTTCGCATTCGCAGCTACACGTGGTCCCCTAAGCCGGCCCCGGTGGTGGTGGTAAAGTGTGCTAGGGATTTAATGGGAGTCGGGGTAATAGGCTGGACTGCACTTCACGAAGAGGAGGGTGCATCTTGACAGCTGCCATAACGGAGGTATGAATTATTGCCCGTTTAAATGGTGTGTAAGTGCAGAGCCCGGTGCTAGCCAGTAAATTACCAAATAATGAGCAATGAAATCCAGATGCTTGCAAGCTACTGTGGCCTCTGTGCGAGCTCGTGGCAATTATTTGTGATTTAAGAAGGGAGGTGCAAATGGCTACAGTTCATGACAGTGGCTAGTGTTTGTGAAGTGCCACGGACGTTTACGATGCAATTTGATGAGATCAACGAATCTTGTTTTTGAGTGGGTTGAGTTTTTTTTTCAGTTCCATTCAGATAAAGAAGAATAGAGATCTTCTGCTTCAGATGACATCCAAATATTCTGCTTTAAGTGACCTTTTGTGCCAATGTTCAATGGAATCTAACCAGTCTTCATTTCGTTATTTTCGGACATGTTAATTGCAAAGTTCTTTTCAAAGAAAGGCACATTTAGGCAAACGAATTGAACGGAGGCAAACGCATCTTCTTCTTCTTCGACTGACACCAAGTCCGGGATGGAACTGGGTTGTTGGCTGAGGCCCAGTTCCAGCCTTTTCAGAACTATCTTTACCCTGCTGCTCCACTTGTGTGCGACATCAATTTCTCGAGCGTCCTCTATGGGGTTATCCACGGTTTCGGAATCGAAGACTTTTAGTGTCGTAGATGAGTTATCAATAAGCTCTCCATTGCCTAGCCATCTTAGGCATATACGGACCTGGCTGGGCTTATGTCGCTCTATAACCCAAACAGTTCATAGTTGGATCTTCTGCCCCAAAACAGGACCAAAGATTGAATGCAGAACTTTTCTTTCGAAGAGGCCAAGGCCTTCTTCATCCGCTTTTGACATAGTCCAGGCTTCGGCGCCATAGAGAAGGACAGGGATGATCAAGGTCTTATATAGTGTTAGCTTGGTTATTCGGGACAGAGCTCTACTAGTCAATTGTCTCTTGACCACAAAAAACTAACGATTGGCAAAAGTTATTCTGTGATTAATCTCGGTACTGATGTTGTTCGTACAGGTTACCTGGGAGACGAAGGCATTAACTACATCGAAGTTACAGCTGCGAAAGGCTGCGAAAATAATCGCTCCATGTCTGTTCCGTCTTCGGAACTGTTTAGCACAACTCTACTGTGCGTTCTTTCTCGATGACAGCATACACTTCATTTTTCCCTTGGTCACCGTTAAACCCTTTTTCTTTAGCTTCCGTTTCAATACAAGCAAACGCTTCATTACACGGAGGATTCATGAACATGATGTGAAAAAATTCAGTGGAGGCACATAAACCCATGTCCACACAATCATCGTGTTGGAAATTCTCGATTTTACAACATGGCATGAGCGCTGTTCAGAAGTTGGATATATGATTTGACGTATTCGTATACGTGAAATATTTTGTTTGAATGGAGTGGTGACAAATGGAAGGAGAATAGAGTGATACCACGTTTCCACCGATCGAAATTATACATTTTCGGAGTCAGGCAACCTCGAAATTGTCAAACTGTTATTTATTGCCATTTTGTTGTTAATTTTTTCATTTTATCTCTTTCTATTGTCTGGTGTTCTCACTCTATTATTTCCTGTCAACCGACAGCTGTTCTGGCGGCCATTTTATGAGCGAGTGACATTCGTTTTGTCGGGGATATTATGTCGGAAACATAATAGTGCGTATGCGCTGGCGTTGGCTTTCAACGTACACAATTCAATGGCTATGCACAAAATACAGCGTTGGCCTGTGTAAGCGAAAAGTGAGAGAGATGAGAGGAGAGATGAGAGGAGTCTTTATTCAAAATGTTGAAATATTCAATAGAGGTGCGCTATGAGAGAATATTTCTCCCAAATTGAGAGTTATCTTCCATATTGAGAGTATTTTGCGTCAACTGTCATTTGTGAACGGAAAACAGCTGATTTAAAATAGTTTAACGACAACAGTAGTTTCAAATGAGTGTATGCAGAAAGGGGGCAATATTTTTCATGTCGCAGATGAGAGAGAGAACAGCTGATAAATTGAGTAATTACTTCAACGCAGTACTTCATCGCACACTCTCCGTAACATTAACTCGGCTGGAGCAACGCACTATTGTGTTTCAGGCATTAGACATTGAAAGCGAATGACTCGGAAATTGAGACCGAAACCATTTCAACCTCGGTTTGAGGTTTCAGGAAAAGTTCATCCGAACATCTTGGTTTAGGTTCGGTAGATGATACATAGAATAAAAGCAGAAGAGTTAGTGAATGTTATTTTTCTGGCACTCATTTTAGTGAGTTCTACTTTGTTCAACCAACCACCAGTTGTTCGTATCTTGATGTTAACTCTCTCGCAGCGACATGACACATCTCGCAAATCAGATTGTGCAAGTAATGTTAGACAGAAATATGTCCTGTGGAGACGGTATGTTAATAGCCCTCTGTGTGCGACCAATTACGTCAATGACGTTCGCGTATGCTATAACACTCGTACGGACTTTTAGAAAATCGTGCCTCTAGTGTTGACGTGTGAGTCTTGCACATAGAGAGGAGCAATGTTTAGGTAAACAATGTTTAGGTAACTTGTCCCTTGTTATTTGGCCCAGTTGAAGGGGTCTCATTTTTTCTGGATCGAGAAAACGATCGTAACGGGCATCGGGTATGCTTCGATCCGACCGTGTTTTACAGATGACCTGTTACATGTGCCTTACCGGCTCATCTCCTACTACCTTAAAAGTTTCTGCATACAGTCTGCACCAACTGCTTTATTCCACTTTAGCCTCGATATCGCTTCCTTGACTCTGTTGGTGGGACGGAATTGTGTTCTATCATCTCGAGCATTCTGCCTGACAGCGTTATTGTCGTCTTCAGAAGTCTTCAGAAGTGGTCTTTCTGTATATTCAGTATTGACTGCGACTTGTTGTTTCACTTTGTCCCGACAGTCTTTGTAAAATCTTTACTCAATAGATTTTGTATTTTTCAATAATCAGTCACCTTACTACTGGGGGGAGGGGGGGATAGCCGATAGTAAAAAAGAGACCTGAACGCTGCTGTTGCTTATTTAGATCTAATTTTATTCCTTGGTCCGCATGACCATTTATACCAAATTTTTATTTACATTCTTATCTTATTTTCTATTCCATGATTTATGATTTATGGCTGGAGCCCAACTCGGTCATTTACTGGTGATTGTGGATTATCTTTATTTGGGTGTCACTTGGTTGTTCACAGATGAGTTGTGGTTAACTTGTGGCCTGCATGGTCATCCACTGCTATGTTCATGGTATGGATTGGCTGTCGTTCGATTGAGGAACCCTTAACGTAATGAGCAATGTGTATAAGCGTCGTAGTATGCTGATGTATCGTGAGTTGGTTGGGGTTCAGTTTTTTGTTGAATACTTCAACATTCTTCTTTCCGAAGTGTATATCAATTGGATAATTGCTTATTCCTTAGTTGAACTTTGGTATATCCTTCCTGCCGTTGAATGCATAGAGAAGTTAATTTCTCCATACAGATCCATACAGCTACGATAGAGAAAGTCGATACAAGAAAAAAATTAAGAAAATTAGAAAAACACTCGGACTGTCGAAAATAATAATGGCGGCCAATTAAGACCGTCATCTCAAACTGTGTGTGGGGAAAATGTGGTGTCAGGGTGCGTTCGCGTAGGCGTAACAATACAAACGAAGTATTGAGCCTGCATCTAATCCATCGCCCTTCAAATTTTGGCTAATTATAAAATATCTCTCTTGCCCATACAGTCCTAAGCTAATGTGAATAACTTTTGTATATAATACCATCCACTCGTGAAAGATCAACTTCTCGAAAGCCCCGCAATTTACTGAAGGACCACCACCACTATTTTCTAAACCCTATAACATCATATAACTATTTAGGGTGGCATGATAGCGGCAGTCACATTGTGCTACAAATCGTACAATCAAGTTGACCGACCAAAAAATCCTTGCGTTTACTTGGTAATAGATCCTCGACAGAATTAAACGGTGACTGTAATTTCGAAGTTTCTATTCATCAATCCTATTTCTTTAGATGAAGCGTTAGTCCTGAGCGAACCCGGGTCGCAACCAACAAGCCTACATAGTCATGTACAAATAAGACGCATTATATCAATTGCGACGTGTGAACTTCGCAAACACTGACTTTCATTCACATGTAATTTTCTTCTTTCGCAGAACTGCGAAGTTCGAAGTAACTGCGAGTAGAATTCGTCAAAGTTTAGTCGTGAACTCTTAGAAGCCGAGAAACTAGAAGCTCTGCATGACATTCAGAATTGTGTGAACTCTTCTTACGAGTTTTGCTTCTTCTTAAGGGTTCCAACAAATCGTTGTTAGCGCAGCGTTCATGTTATCTCATATCATATTTACTCAAAATAATGAATAATATAAGCTTTTGGGGTTTTATAAAAACACGCCATTAATTTTCAGACAGTTTATTAAATTATTTATACTTACTCAGGCATTAGACCCGTGGAGGGTCGTGGACCTTGACGGTCCTGGGCAACTTCCAGTCATCCATAGCAAGCTGTCTTGTATCCTCTATTACTTGGTCCTTATACCGGAGGTTCGGTCTTCCTCTCCTTCTCGAAACAGGAGGCTCGGATCCATGCGCTCGATGTGGCCGAGCCAGTATAGTCCCGGATTCTTGCCTAATTAAATTATTTATTATCAAATTTAATTTGTCTCGCGAAAAAGTAATATATTTTACAATATTTAAAATGATCACTACGACCTACCAACCAAGTTGCGGGATACCCATACCATCGGTGCCTATGAGAGTTCGAAGTAAAAAGGGAAGGAAATTTTTGGCAAAAATAACAGTTATTGAAACAGAGATGTTTTTTTAGGTTGGTTTTAAATCTTACGTGGCTTAAGGGCCATTCACATGACAGCAAACTGCGAACGCGAACATTTAGAAACAAGCAATTCAAATTACCAAACAAATTTGGCCCAGTATTGACCCCAAAAGTTAGTCTGTTAGTCTGATATCATTAAAAATACCCAAAGTTAGCGCGGCAGTGGGTATAATCAGCGGACAATGCCTTTTGGGATTACACGCGAAAAGACTAAGACTATTTTCAAATGATTTCTGCAGAAGTTGCCAAGACGAAGGAGAAAAGGAACTGCAACTGCCCGGCACTTGCCTCGGCTAGGAAAGCTACTCTAGGCTCCTACTTCTTTGATAATCTAGGCGAACTCAGAGAGACATCAATCAAATCGCTATTAGATCTCATCGACAGATCTAATAGCTCATGCCCCCTTTCTTTTCAGACGAACCCACGTGGCATTACAATGGGCCTACTTTGACCTGCATCCAAGCCACTTACTATCTAGATAGAATTATAGGTTTACAACTGTTCTCTATCTTGTTCTTAGATGGGGTACACCACAAACTCATTACGTTTGGAACAATTAAACAATTAAATTACCTGAAGCTTAACAAATTATTAAAAAATTAACAAATATTCATTCACTTAAATTCCGATGGAGAAAACACATTAACAGAAGATGAACAACGGAAAACATTGACAAGACCAGTTTTTTGACAGAATGCAGCGGCTTCACGTTTACTGCTTTCAGGTGGTTTTGTTATGACATGAAATGTGGCATCTGTATCCCATTGACTATGGTCGATCACCTCAATGTGACCAAGTTACAACCTCTTGACAGACCTTCTCCCTAGACTTGTTCAGGGACTTTATGTACGACATTGATGTTTCCAGGAAAGTGCGTTACTTGGTTTACATGTTTGACATAACAGGCTTTGGTGAAATCGTCAGAAGAATCACTGCCGAACTACAATCTTTATGGTTATATGGTCTTTATAAGGTTTCTTTAGCTTCCGTTTCAATACAAGCAAACGCTTCATTACACGGAGGATTCATGAACATGATGTGAAAAAATTCAGTGGAGGCACATAAACCCATGTCCACACAATCATCGTGTTGGAAATTCTCGATTTTACAACATGGCATGAGCGCTGTTCAGAAGTTGGATATATGATTTGACGTATTCGTATACGTGAAATATTTTGTTTGAATGGAGTGGTGACAAATGGAAGGAGAATAGAGTGATACCACGTTTCCACCGATCGAAATTATACATTTTCGGAGTCAGGCAACCTCGAAATTGTCAAACTGTTATTTATTGCCATTTTGTTGTTAATTTTTTCATTTTATCTCTTTCTATTGTCTGGTGTTCTCACTCTATTATTTCCTGTCAACCGACAGCTGTTCTGGCGGCCATTTTATGAGCGAGTGACATTCGTTTTGTCGGGGATATTATGTCGGAAACATAATAGTGCGTATGCGCTGGCGTTGGCTTTCAACGTACACAATTCAATGGCTATGCACAAAATACAGCGTTGGCCTGTGTAAGCGAAAAGTGAGAGAGATGAGAGGAGAGATGAGAGGAGTCTTTATTCAAAATGTTGAAATATTCAATAGAGGTGCGCTATGAGAGAATATTTCTCCCAAATTGAGAGTTATCTTCCATATTGAGAGTATTTTGCGTCAACTGTCATTTGTGAACGGAAAACAGCTGATTTAAAATAGTTTAACGACAACAGTAGTTTCAAATGAGTGTATGCAGAAAGGGGGCAATATTTTTCATGTCGCAGATGAGAGAGAGAACAGCTGATAAATTGAGTAATTACTTCAACGCAGTACTTCATCGCACACTCTCCGTAACATTAACTCGGCTGGAGCAACGCACTATTGTGTTTCAGGTTGAAGTTTCAGTGAAGTTGTCAAAGAGCACGCGTGCACTGGTTGACAGTTCGAACATAGTACAATGACACATTCAATAACTCCGCGATTTCTTTTGTGTCTTGATTGAAAACAGGTTTAAATGCAAAACAAACAATAGCGTGAGTCCTGTTGCTGACATTGAGATGAGCAGGTTGCCCTACTCACCTGCAGCTCCAACCAAACAGTCGTCGCATGTGTGTAATGCATCGACAGTACGAAGATGGCTTGACATTTCCCAAATGTCAACCCAGATGAGTTGATCGTCTACTATGGCGACTATTTGTTTTGTTCGCTGTTGAAAATGGTCGTACCATCCGATCACGGCACAATTACCAGTCCATTGTTCTAACAAAGAGATGTTAATGTGTGTTTTATTTGTGGTAATTTCTTTGTCTTTAATGTCATTTGTTCTGTGGTGAAGTGTTGATAGTTTGAGAGTTTCTTCACATGAGCTGGGATGACACGGTTTATTGGGTGTGTTCGCAGAGTGCTTGGACGGAGAGGGTCAGTGTGTTTTAGAGCTCTGTCCACGAGTCATTTCAGGACAGCATATGCTCTTTGCGTTACCAAGCAGATGTCTTTGGGCAATTTCTCCTGCAGTGGACTTAATCTGAGACATCTCGTCACTGTCTCTGTAAGGAGTGAATTTGAAATAACTAGTGGTCTGTCCGTCAGATCATTGTGAGCAATTTAAGCAATTCCAACTTTCTCCGGTTCAGTATGTTCAAATGATCTGATTGAGTCTACCACTCCAAAGTCGAAGACCCTTCAGTTCGTGGGATTAAAACATTCCTTCTCCCGATCGTGGGACACAGTGACACAGTGGACGTGATGCAAAAACCTCACAAAGTGATTCCCTTCTGCTATCCCTTGGCATGGCACGACACAGCAGCGGGAAGAACGATCAAGATTGCAGTGCCATTTCAATTTAGTTTGGCATATACAAGCAAGACTGCACCGAGCACTGCAGTGCCGACTAGTCCCTGGAAAGGTCTCTTAAGTCTAAACATACGTATTTGCATTTACACGTCTGAAAATGTTTGTTCGCTACCCACAGCGACACACCAACGCCGGAGACGGATTCATTTTGGCTGAGATTGTGCAACAGAGAGTCACGATTCGTTGGAAAATTAAACGCTGCCTACGACCGAACAGATCGCAGTTCTCTTTGGAACGATTTGAAGTCGCTGTCCAGACAGTGTCCGCTTGTCGTCGGTGTTTGCATGACATCCGTTGCGCGGTGAATGGATGGCGATCGTCGAGGGGAAATATATCACGAGTCAGTCGATTCTAGAAACCACCGCCAGATGCACTTGTTCCGTGATGGTTCCTGGTGATTTTTTCAAAGTCGTCACGCTGACCACATGCCACGGCGCGTATGTTTTCTTTTCCATGCAATATGGTGACCTTAACGCTCAGACTCTTGTGCTAGTCGTGAACCAGGGGCAATCTTTGATCGGAAGTCATGATCGAACTTGGAACTAGATCTGGTTCAAAGATGAATGGGAAATCATTTGTTTTAGACCGTCACGAAGAACATTGATGAAGCCATGTCCTCCAGCAGCCACCTCCTTGGTTAGGAAGGTTCCTGGAATTTTCTGATAGAAGAATACTCCAAAATGGATCTTGGCCATGGCTTAGACCAGCCACGCCTGCGCGCAGTGTGCAATTTTGCGAACCTAGCTGGAATTCAAAAGTCATGATGTATGAGATGACAACTGACGACAGTCGGTTCTTTATGTTTTCCAAGCGTTGTGTGAAATCACAAACAGTAAACATTTTCCACTGAACGAAACCGTGAGGTTTCATCATTTTGTCCGTACATACCAGATTCCGCCATACATTTTCAGGGTCTACAAACCTAGCGGTTTCTGATAAACCTTGATTCCGGCGCGTTGAATTCATCCGTCGATGAGAGGTTGTCAAACCGAACAAGCCTACGGAGTGAACTACAGTTTATTTTGGTTATGATTTTCTGGTGTTGTCGCACTACTATTTCCTGTCAACAGACAGCTGTTCTAGCGGCCATTTAAAATTTGAGAGCAAGTGACATTTGTTTTGGCAGGCACTTATACATTAAGAGTGAATGACTTGAGAATTGTGAGCGAAACCACTTCAACCTCGGTGGAAACGGCCTATTGAGGTTTCAGTAAAAGTTCATCGGAACCTCGCGGTTTCGGTTCGGTGGAAACGTGGTATAATAAGACCTTGTACGCTGAAAGATGCAGGAGAGCAATTAGGGCAGAAAGCTCCAAAAACCGCTTTCAAACAACACCGTGAAGTCGCGCATTCTATGAGTCTTTCGACTAATTTCAAATACTTTTTCTTTATTTGGTAGATTTTTTCGCACACAACTAAATAAATTGAAACTTCAACAGCAATGTTTCGGGCATTTTTTTCATAATTATGATCATTTGCGTTAATCGTGAAAATTGAGCTATAAAGTCGAAAGAAACAACTTTTCTGCGCTTGATAGACTCTATCAAATTATTGACGGGCAGTGTACTGAGATTAAAGGTGAAACACAGAATAATATTACACTTCATTTAAATATTTGAAAAGTGAATTTAATTGGTATTTTCCGTTCTGCGATGATAACGGTATTCGGAAATTAATCCGCAATCCTTTCATTGTTTGTGAGGAGGATGAAATTGTGTAGTAGATTAAAGTTGATGTAAACCATACATTAGTCGTGTATAAGAGAAAGTAAATGAAAAGAAATGTCAAAGAAAGTAATATGGAAACGAAGAATTAGTGTAAAGAATAAGAATAAATGAAAGTTTAGTCTAAGTTAGCGTTTAATGAAAGAAAAGCAACGTTTTGTTCACTTAAAAACCGCGTTTTTTGGTATTATATAACTTGAAAATAAATTCGAGACAGGAATTAGTCTTGCGAGTGTCAAATGCCAATCAATTGATGATTGATAAATTTGTCAATCAAAACAGATTTCGGTATTGTGTAACTCGGTTGATAAGATGTCTGGCTATTGTGCATAAATTGACTGTTTTGAATGAGACATTTATTTGACAACTAAAAACAGCAGAAATTTGCATTTGTTTGTTTATGCGTTTTGTTTGAGTAGTGTTTTCGTCGGAAATTTTTTAAATAATCTTAGATAAAATAAAGAAAGGAAATGTATCATCAGGATTTAAGATTTTTGGAAATTTTGAGCAGGAGAAGGCAACTAAGGTATGCTTCCTACCCTCTAGAATCGGAGAATGCTATGTATGTACATAGGTGCATATTTCCTTAATAAAAAAAAATGATTTTATAGCTGTTCCTTTTCAGTTTTGGAAAACACTTCCGTTTATCGAAGGCAGAATTTTCTCATCTATTGACTGAATTGGAAGGGAAACAGGCTGTAAGATCAACATCAATCCCGAACGTTATCAAACTAGCAACTGCACTGCGATTATGTGCACATGGGTCGTACCAATTAAGCTTTGGGAATGAACATTCCCTTGACGTCCACAAATATGCGATTGACTAAAAAATTCACATTTATAAAAAAAATGTATCTCAATTGACACTCACAATAAGACTTTGGCTCCATTCACAATGCAAATTTGTTAACTATCAATTGTTCATTGATAATTGACAACCGCAATACCAACGAGTCAATTTTGTTGATAAGTATCGTTTATCGTTTATTTTTTGACACTCGCAATAAGGGTGAAAGATTCGAGAAATTGCTATACGTCATCTAACATTGTTTTCATTGACATATAAGCACTTCTGATAGTTAAAAACAAGCACCGAAATCGGTTGGATGCCAATATGCGTTTGACTTTAAGTAACACTGGACCAAGGATTGAGAAGTTAGTGAAGAGTATGCAGTCACAAAAATTGCAATAAAATAATATACTTACATATGTCTATAATGTAAGACTGTCGTAAAAAAACTAAAACACAGTTGGGTCTGAACAATTGTATTCGTTTTTTACTTATACTATAGACAATAATATAGACAAACCCTCTATTCATTTACATTTACTGTAATTCACCTCTAAACATTTGGTCCATGGCATTTTGTGAAATGGTCCCACAACACTAAGAGGTTAAAAACCACTGAAGATTTTAAAAACGTCATAGAGTCACGTTTATTCTTTTTTATTTGAACATGTAAGTCCATAGTTAATCGATACCAAGGGCAACATGAATAAAGTTCCGCTAGACTTGTAAAATTGCACGCTGTGCGGCCGCAGTGGGATATTTGACCCCAAAACATGGCAAAAGTAAAATTTTTTTTTACAACTCAAGAAAAAATGCAGACTTCGAATAAAATACCGCAGCTACCCGAAAAAAGAGAATAGCAAGCCAATCTGTCAAACCAGTCGGCTGCAGTGTCCAGAGATAATAGAGATATCCAACTTCTACCTCCCTTGCCCCTTGATTTCATCTGACAGCATTTTTTATACGCTTTTCGTCCCGTGGCTGTGAATACGTGTGAGCTCTTGAGAACAGCTGTGGAACAGCTGATACCCTTTCCCCACCTTAGTAATGGCGTGAATTAGAGTTCTTATTTAAAAATTCGCTCGTTATTTGAACGTTTTTTCAAATTTCGGTGGTAAATGTTCAAAACAGTATGGAGGGGTAAACGAACGAACAAAGCTTATGTTCATGAAGTCGATTCATTAAAACTCTGAGCAATTTCCAGTCTGAGGTACTAGGACATAACTGATGAATGTACAACATAGTGTGAATTTTTGCATATAAATAAAAATGAATAATACATTCACACGTAAAGCGTGAATCACAAATAAGAAGTTTTGACAACCATTTTTATGCATTAGTAATAGTTGCAATATCTTGCCAATGTTCTTATCAAATTGTTTAGATTGAATTCATGAGTTTCTCAGGGGACTTCAGTTTTTGAGTTAATTTGTCAGGTATGGTTTATGAATACGCTGTATATATACTTAAGAATTAATTTTAGGTCAAATAGTTCCAGTATAATAGTTCCAATGCCCATTTATTGCAACACGTTTCATTCACGAAAGTCCATATAACAATGTAAGAAAATTCTCTTAAAAAAAAGAGTTAACATTTGAACACCCCCCGAACAACGTACATGGATTGGGGCAAAATTCACGAATCAGCTGCCATTATCCCACTAAATTCATGAATCTGACGCTATTTCCCATAAAATTCACGAATCGGCCGCCATACAGTGGTGAATTGACGAGCGTTGTAAAAGTATAAGTGAAATACAAGCGATTACCACTACATCTTTGTTGTGGGCTAGGGGTAAAAATGGCCGAAGTTGGATATCTCTATCATCCATTATCTCTGGCAGTGACATTGCAAAGTCGATGGTTTTTCGTAGATCACGTGTGCAGTTTGAAACCAGAAATGAAGTATTAGAGAGACTTCACAACTGATTGTCCCCTAGTCCATCGATGAATTTGAATTCTTTTTTGACAGATATTCATGAATTTTTAACGGTTATTCGCGAAATAACGTAAATGCCCTCCTCTGATTGGTCAATTTGGTGTATGAACGCATTATAAAATACAGTTGTCAAAAATCTTAAGTGGCAAAAGAGGTAGAAGTCGGGCATCTCTGTAATACTTCATTTCTGTTTGAAATTCTTGAAAAACGACATAAAAAATGTTGCGTGGTTTGTTTGATTGGAAAATTAGTTGAACAATTTTTGAAATGGAATCGGTTTCTGAAGACTTGTGCTAGACAAAAATTAATAATATTGTTTTGTTCAGATTTTATAAAAACTCGCATTTTTGGTTTTCTGACAAATTTTATTTTTCAGTTTTGTTACGAGTGGTTACAAAATTCCTAGGAAGTACAAATAAATTAAAATCTTGGTATTTACGTTAGTAATAAAATATACACACATAATTTTAGTACTTCAATTTTAATTTTTATAGAAACGCTTCTTCACAGTAAGAGCACAAAAAGAAGAAAGAAAGAAGTAAACAAAAAACCACATGTCTGGAAATATAATTCAAAGAAACGAGACTCAGTCCTCGGTTCGACTCTCGATTTATATTCGAGAACAACGGTAAATTCTGGAAAGTCAGGGTTGTTTACAGTCGGGGTTGTTAACAAATATAATAGCGGACAAAGGTTGTGGCACCTCTTCAGTAGCGGTTTTTCTCCTTAACTACAAAGTAAAAGATTTGTTTAAGTTCTCGAGCAGTCCCAGATCTATATATATTTTTCAATTTGTAACTTAAGGTGTCTTTAAATCGGGGGAATAAAAGCTATATGCCATAAGTTTTCTTCACATAGCCATTGTTGCGTTTTGCCCTTCGGAAGATCATATTTAGGTTAAGAAACAGTAGGTTGCGCTAGATAGGGGGGCTGCTAGTGCATTTACCAGAACACTAAGTCCATTGGTGACTGCTACCACTGATTGCCTATTCCATTAATGTTAATTTGATATCAACGCAAATGGTGACTGGACCAGATACAGTAAGAACAGTTACTGTAGCCCGAGTGATGAATGATGAAAGAATATGTGCATTTATTCTAATTATTTAGAATTGAGTCTCAAACGCATTTACTTTTAGGAGTGATTGCCGATACTGGATGATTTTGAGTTATTTCAGTTATTAAAATCTTAGCTTATAATTAATTACTTCATATTGAAAACGAAAAGAAAACAAACAAAACAATGTACCAGCCCCCATACAGTACGGCACCCCTAAACCACTTCTAAGAGTCATTCAGGATCAGTTTAGAGCTCCGTCGACTGCTTTGATGCATCAATCAATCACTTTTAGTGGGTCCTCGGTCCTTGTGAACTCATATTAAGCTCTGCCCAAACATTCTCCATCAGCGGGAATGATAAAATGTGATTAAAAGCGCAGGCCAGTGTGCATTTTCGTTTGTTTATTGCCCTTTGAAAACCAATCACAGCCGACTGCTGTTTCATTCCGCATTGTACGTGTGCCTGCCACTTTAATAACCAACTCCAATCTTTGCTTCCTAGTTTGTGCTTGCAGAGGAAAAAAAAAAAAACAAACCGCTGCTATGTAACTCCAGCCGACCGACGCGCGGCCGACGTAGCTGAACTGACTTTTCGCCCGAATGCTGCGGCCGTCCATCGAGGCGATAGTGCAATCCGAAGCTTGCATCTCAATGAATTTGAATAAATCGTTGAAAGGTCTGCATAAGTCTTCTCCCAGAGCCGTCCTGTCATAATTCTCTTTCGCTGAAGCGCATGCGATGCCCAGTGACCGGCCTGAGCACCGACTCTAGATGCTGGCCAATAAATTCAATCCGCGCACACACACAGCAGTCGAAGATTGAGAAGATTAATTGCTTTGTCCTCAGGAGGAATTGCGTCAGAAACACAATACAGGGGACACAGCACCCGCGGGGTAATTAAAATATTTACTGGCCATGGAGCGAAATTAAGGCTCCAGGCTCCCAGAGCGCTCGGGCGCATGCTCACTCTGTGGCCGCCTAAATAAAGATGCTGAGCTGACCCAGCGGGGGGACCCGAGATCCGATGCAGCTGTGCGGCAGCGGAGTGTTGGGTAATGGATATGCGGTAAGCAGGCCACGGTTAATGTCTTCAGAATGACTTCTAACAACCCGCGCAAAGGTCAGATCGTTGTGCTTGCAGTAAGCAACTGGAAGCAAACGGCTGCTTAAGTGGATGCCAGTTTATGTGGTTCTATTCACAGATGTGGCATTTCACGAGGAAGGACAATGCTACCGGGCTTTGTTCTGTAAATCGATGTTAATTAAATTTGCCACCAGAGCTCGAGGGAACACCTCAATCAACATTAGCAGCCTGTCTGTCATCGTGTCTGAGCTGTCTTGCATTCTGTGTGAGCGGCAGGCCTCGAGGCATGCGCATCTCGCAGAGACACTGCTAATAAATACTCGGACTAATGATTGCCGCCGCGTGCAATCGCGGAAGCAGAGGCGCATTTGTTAAAGTCTGCGACAGCATTAATCTTTCTCTTTTGATATTGTTCAGTTGTAGGCTTAATGAGGTCCATTAGGCTAGACTTCTTCGTCTACCCCATCGCTGTCATTGCCGCTGAGAAATGGAATGATTTCTTTCTCCTTGGACCAGGAAAATGTTTCTTGGCTGACGTTTTTTTTCTCTGATGGGGGAGACTTGAGGAATGCGAAGAAAAGTGTCGTTTATTGATGTTTTTGTTACGATTTCTTTCAAAGTCAAGTCTGGAGTCTGAGCTGTGGTTGGAGCGGTTAGTGACGCGTAAGTTTAATGGCATTAGAAATCGGAACTCGGAAATCGGAGTTCTGAACTTCAGTTGTTGACTAGAGCGGTAATTTCGTTATTTGGAAAGATCGGGAGAGTTTAAGTCTTGAATAAATTTGAGTTTTCAAAGGTTGAGATTTATACCCAAAACTTGGCACAATGTTAATTCCAATTCTTATAACTAAACAAAGCCACACTTTTTCTTCTTTATTTGGTACTACAGTCCGGGGTGGACCTGGGCCTAAACCAACAAGTCTCTCCAGCCGGCAGGGTCTCTTGCTAGCTGTCTCCAGTGTCGCACGCCAAGGTGGTTGAGGTCCTTCTCCACCTGGGTGCGCCACCTTAAACGCGGGCGTCCTCTGTTACGTGGTCCAACGGGTTCGGAGTCGAAGACTCTTCGGGCCGGAGCTCAGTTGTCCATACGCTCTACATCGCTTAGCCATCTTAGGCGTTGGAGCCGAAGAGGCCTGATTAGGCTCATGCCGCTGCACAGCCCGTAAAGTTCGTGGTTGAATCTTCTCCTCCAGAAACCGTCAACTCAAACAGGACGAATGATCGCACGCAGAGCTTTTCTCTCGAAGAGAACAGACCAATGACATCCTCATCCGCTTTTGAGATTGTCCATGCCTCCGCCCCGTACAGCAGGACTGGGATGATCAAGGTCTTGTATAAAGTCAGCTTGGTCCTTCGAGAGATGGCTTCACTACTCAATTGCCTCTTGAGCCCACAGAAACAGCGGTTGGCAAGATTTCCTCTGCGTTTGATCTCGGTACTGATGTTGTTCGTACTATTTACTGCGGAGCCGAGGTAGACGAAGTCCTTGACAACCTCGAAGTTATAGCTGCCCAATATGACGCTCTGTCCAAGACGTTTATGTTGTGCGCCCTTTCTTGATGACAGCATATACTTCGTTTTGTCCTCATTCACCGCTAGACCCATTTTAGCCGCAACTTTAGCCAGCAAACGCCTCATTGACGGCTCGCTGTGTTCTGCCAATCACGTCAATGTCTTCCGCGTATACTTACCGTTGTACCGACTTCTGGAAGATCGTGCCGCTAGTGTTGGCGACTGTAAGTCGTGCACGTTCTTCTTCAGGATGATGCTGAAGAAGTCACATGACAGCGCGAATGAAGCCACACATTTTGTTTGAATTTTTGAAGCACTCGCATTTCGTCCTCGAATACGACTGAATTCAAGTTCATTTCTTTCATATTTTACCGAACATACTCGAGTACTTGCCCTGCTTATACAAAGTCTTTGAGAAAATTATACCGAAACAGATCAGAAAACACCTGTCTATTAATAATTTCCTTTACAGTAAGCAATCTGGCTTCAGAGTAAATCACAGCTGCTGCACAGCTATGATTAATGTTCTCGAAGAGACAAGGTCTTTTTATGATAAAAAATTCATCTCGTATTTGTGTCTGCTGGATTTCTCTAAGGCTCTCTATTTTGTGCTGGAAGCTTCAGAATTACTTTAGTTTCAGTGATAAAGCGGTTAGATTAGTCAGAAGTTTTCTCTCAAGGAGATCACAAAAAGTAGTGTTTAAGAATATCATGATCACACATTTATAAAGTCTGTACTATGTTGTATTTGTATTATATTGTATATTTACTCAGTTCGATTTTTCTAATTAACTCTAATAATCGTTCATGATATAATTTGTTCAACGTTACCTAACATTGTACATGTACCCTATTTTTTCTTCGTTCAAAGAATAATGTACCTACATATTGTAACTTAATAAGCGCTGTGCGATTTCAAGGTCGATCTTATTTCCAATTGTATTCCATCTCTATTACTCTTATGTAATTTTAATGAACATTGTAATCGCATATCGCGACAAGTGGAAGCGGTTCCTTTTGGTAGAGTCCTCGATCGACTGATTTCTCTGCCATTTGGATCGTGACCACAGCGGAGCAAACATCAAAATTAGTAACCAAATAAATTGATTATATTTCTGGAGTACAGGTTTTTTCATCGTTGGAGGAATTTTCTATGGGCATCATCGTTCTCATCTTCGCTTCTTAATTGCAATCAATCTTCCCTCGTTTGGATAATTAAATTCTTTTTACAGTCCTATATAAGTAGTAATGGGTCAAAGTCATTCCTGTCTTTTGGAAGTAGAACAAGGTCTTCCGCAGGGTTCAATACTAGGTCTCGATTCTCTTCTGCATGTTCATCAATGATTTACCTTCCGTGTACACTGGCATTAATCAGTACACTTGTACGTTGATGATGTTCAATTGCATCTGGCCAACCCTTTTCCAAATCTTGATGAACTCGCGGCTCTTATGAACAAAGACTTAAAAGATATTTTCGATTCGTAAAGTGTAAACGGGCTGCAACTAAATCCAATTAAGTCACTGCTAGTACCTATTTCCAAACTGAAGCTTGATCTAGACCATATCCCCGAACTAAAATTAAAACCGTTGAGAAAACAACGAGTCTTGGATATGACTTGGATAGCAAAGATCTATCTGGATATGATCATATCAATATGATTGTTGGTCAAGACACACACAAAAAAACTTGTAACTGCGCTAATACTGCCTCTCATAAGATAATAACAATAATATGGGTGGCGCTACTGTCCGAGGCGGACCTGGGCCTAGGTTCTCACCAACCATTCGTGTTGTGCGTGCTATTGTTCTCTCATGCGTGGAAGGGACCCACAGTTTAATGCCGACTCCGAACGGCCAAGTTTGAGAAGCTTTTTCTAGACAGGAAATACTCTTTGAGCATTGTCAGTGACTCGAAAGAGGAGGAGCCGTGAATTATCAAAGGTGGGGAAATTCGGGTATCGAACCTGGCACCTCTGCGTAGGAGTCGACGCACTAACCCACTACGCCACGGTGACCCACCCTCTCATAAGATACGGTGAATTAATATATTGTAATCCTGACTCGCTCTCCATGCACAAGTTACAGGTGGCTTTTAATGATGCAGTTCGATATATTTATGGCAGATATGAGCATATTTCTACTTATGCCATGGACTTACTAGGGTGCAGTCTGCAAGAGTACATTAACGCACAGTCGTAATCCGGAGTATTTGTTCAACAGGCTTCATTTTACTCGCTCAAATAGGTCCATTAATCTAATAACTTACCGCAATAACTTTTTACTAAGTTTCGAAACATATTAGAAGATGCCATATCCAGGTCTGTTCCTATTAAGATATCTGCTAATTCCAAAAAACCCACCTGGTTCAATCGAAGCTTATGCAGACTCAAAAATGCTTTAAACAAGATATGTAAGAGATCTGCTAAAGACAATTCACTGCGTGGCGTATTGTGTAGAATGCGGAAAGAATATGAATTCGTGAAGAGATTTGCTTACAGGCAATACATATTCTCTCTTGAGTCAAGGATCAAACAGAACTCAAAAACTTTCTGGACGTTTATCAATACTAAACGTAATTCTGTTGGAATTCCATCGAATATGGCCTCCGACGAATATGACCGTAAGGTTATATGCGATATGTTTGCATCACATTTCCAGTCAAACTTTGTTGATTTAATCATAGGTTCCAGGTCAGAACTTCGAGCAAATACAATCACAGACATAGAGCGATTAGAATTGACGAATGATGATATTCTTTCTGAGCTGTCCTCACTGGATTCCAGTGCAAGCCTAGCGCCAGATAATCTTCCCCCGCTTTTTTTAAAAATGTGTAAGGACGGATTATTCAAGCCCCTGACTATAATTTTTAATATGTCACTGGCTCGCGGCGAATTTTTGGATTACTGGAAGAATCCTTCCCAATTCATAAATCTGGACCTAAAAGTGATATTGTCAACTACAGACCAATAGCTAAACTCCAATTAATACCGAAATTATTCGAGGCTGTTGTTAAGAAAAAAAAATATATGCTGAAGTTCGAAACCAAATATCACAATTTCAACATGGCTTTGTGAATGGAAGATCAACTTCGACCAATTTGGTTATATTTACAAACTTTTGCCTAAGTTCCATGGAAGCGAGACTTCAAGTTGACTCCATATACACTGACTTCTCGAAGGCATTTGACCGTGTTCAACATAATGTGCTCATAAAAAGGCTAGAGATGATTGGTTTTCATTCTAAAATCTTGAAATCGATAACTAGCTACCTTACAAATCGCAGACAGTTTGTAAAAATAGGAAATGATCTGTGACGGGTAATTTTCAATTTCTCTGGGGTACCTCAAGGTAGTCACCTCGACCCTCTTCTGTTTCTTTTTTTTTATTAACGATTTGCCTTCCTATGTTTCCCATTCTAACTGCCTTTTATACGCTGACGATTTAAAAATTTTTTAATCAGTGCGATCATTGGCCGTAGCAATGGAGTTGCTAAATGATATCTCATCTGTACAGAATTGGTGCGACTTGAATGGACTACATTTCAATATTACTAAATGCTCAGTTATGACATTTTTTAGAATATTATCTCCTATAATCTATAAATATAAGATTGATAATACAATCTTAACAAGAGCATGTTCGCATAAAGATCTAGAGGTTATATCGGACGTTCAACTGACTTTTTCTATGCACATAGACTATATTATTTCAAAGGCCAACTCCATACTAGGATTCTTGTTTCGAAATTCAAAAGATTTTCAAGACCCCTACACTCTTAAGTCTGTGTATGTTTCGTTAATTCGCTCTATATTAGAATACTGTTGTTTAATATGGAATCCTTTATATAACAATAGCGCTATTCGTATTGAGAGAATACAAAAAAGATTTACTAGGTTTGCTCTTCGAAAGATGTCGTGGAATTCAAATATGCCAGATTATAATGCTAGATGTTAGCTTATCGATCTAAAGCAACTGCATGTAAGAAGGACTTATTATTCCGTTCTTTTCGCTCATGGCGTCATTACTGCTCACATTGATCCGTCCGTGTTTACACCTCGTCTCGTTATCTGAGGCGTAGAGATTTCTTTTATGCTTCGAAGCATAGTACAAACTATGGGCAAAATGATCCTATAACTAATGCTTGCATAAAATTCAACTTAGTTGCAAATGTTATAGACTTTAATATGAGTAGAGATAAATGTAAAAATGAAATCTTAAAGTTTTTGAGTAGCAATTTACTCTAAATTACATTACGATTGTATGTTAATTTCTGCTTATACTATGCATTATTATTAATAAGATATGAACTGTCATTACTATTATCAGTAGTCTTAAAAAGCTTTGTACTTGAAAGACGGAAGAATAAATAAATAAATAAATAAATTCATCGCGCTTATTTATATATCGAATAACAAAGAGTTTGAAACTGCATTCATACCTTATTTTTCCACACTCCGATGAAATCGTACCCCAAATCCTTTAGTTTTTAAGAAAAATCTGTACAAATTCTAAATTGATCTTTTTAATTTGAAGTTAAATACTAAGTACTAAAAAAGATGTAAATCTTAATGTACATACCTTTTATTTAAATAAATAAATAAACTGAAAAACATTCTCGAAACAAACTCTCCATGCCAGCTTTAGCATTGCATCCTTCATGGTTGTATAGCTCGAATTTGACTGGTTTTTTGTCACCAAGATACGAGGATCGATCGATAATGTGTGTGTGTGTTTTTTTAAATCGAAAATTGGCCAGATTTGTTTTGAGATTCCACAAGTGATACGTGTCAACTATCTGACCGTAACTTGAAGGTAGCTATTGGGGTCCCTATATTACATGATCCATCATCTGGCAGTCTAGCGACTTCATCAGCTTTGCAATTTGTCAGGATGTCTCTATGGCCTGGCACCCAGCATAGGCGACTGTTGAACTGTTTAGATATCTCATTGCGCAGCAGTCAATCACTATATTAGAGTACACATAAAGGGTTTTTTGAAACCTGTACCTTGAGATGCGCTGTCGTGTGATTTCTTCAAGTTGGTACTGGAGAAGATAGTGCGGCGGGAGGCTGTAAGCCCGTAAGGCACTATCTTCTACAAGTCAGCCTAACTGTTGGGATATGCAGGCGACATCGGCATCGTCACGCGTTCCCAACGCGCTAGGGGAAGCATTTACAGCAATTGAATAAGAGGCGAAGCGAGCTGGTCTTAAGGTCAATGAGGATAAAACGAAGAATATGCTGTAGAGCAAAAAGCGATCCGTCACACACCACCAAGGACAAAGTATCACAATCGACAGCTACAAGTAGTAGTAGTAGTAAAGGAGTTTGTCTGTGGGTCGCCGTGGCGTAATGGGTTGGTACGTCGACTCCTACGCAGAGGGTGCCAGGTTCGATACCCGAATTCACCAGCTTTGATAATTCACGGCTCCTCCTCTTTCGAGTCACTGACAATGCTCAAAGAGTATTCCTGTCTAGAAAAAGCTTCTCAAATTCGCCGTTCGGATTAAAACTGTAGGTCCCTTCCACGCTGAGAGAACAATAGCACGCACAACACGAGTGGTTGCTGAGAAGCTAGGCCTTGGCCCTCTACGGGCTGTAGCGCCACCCATATTACTATTATTATAAAGGAGATTGTCTTCCTCGGGGCAAACGTGTGGAGTTCACTTTCACGACATCACTGTGGAGATTCGACGTAGAACCGCCTTTGGCAGCCGGTGTTACTTCGTCAAACTGGCGTCAAAACTCCTGACTCGAAGGACTAACGTCATGCTCTACAAAACCCTTATTTTGCCAGTCCTGCTATATGGGGGCGAAAGCTGGATAATAAGCAGAACTGCAAGTTAATTCTTGGTGCCTTCGAAAGATAAATTCTACGTCGGATATATGATCCCGTCTGCGAGGAAGGCGAATGGAAGAGAAGACATAAACGCGAACTCTAAGACTGTAACAGGATGTGGTTATATTCCGGAACGCCGCTGCACTGGCTCCGCCACATCAAGCGCATGGACAACAATGCCCCAGCTAAGAGGGTCTTCGAATCCGAGCCTCCTTGTTCGAGAATGAGAGGAAGACCGAACCTCCGGTATAAAGGTCAAGCCATCGTGGATGCAAGACAGATTGGTCTTGATGAATGTTTTGGAAGCGCGTTCTAGACCTATGGTCGAGCCGAGGATGGGGGATGAACAGTGTGACTTTCGTCCCGGCAAAAGTACAACCGACCAGCTTTTCACTCAAAAAATGGTTATGGAGAAGGCTGTTTTGTAAATTTGGAAAAAGGTATATGATCGAGTTCCTCGAGGTAAGCTCTGGAGTGTTCTTCAAGAGTATGTGATTGATGGGAGATATGGGTCCTCTTTGGAGGTACAATGAGACACATCCAGCTTCCAACTCAAAACCAGCTGATTGTTTCCTTGTCCACCGACCGATTTGGAGGTCGTTTTGACAGCACATCAAGAGTTTTTGAAATCAATCACCACAGCATGTGAATGGCATTCTCTGCTTGATCCGTTCTTTAAGAAAGCGTTATGGAAACGCTGCCAATTTAAGAGCGTTGAAGGTTGCCATCGAGGCTCCAGAATGTCGATGCTCGTAACCCAAGAGACCCAAGATATCGTTTTCATTTCCTGTTTGCTTTATGTGCTCAAAGAAATAGTTCTGCAACATGTTCAGCTGTTGTTTTGTCCCGAATTACTCAACTGGAAGTAGACGTTCAAAGAGCAATGATTCTGGTGCATGAGCTAGATCGAACAGAAATCACTTACACAACCAGTAACATTGCCTCAAAAACCACGAAAATTACCGCGAATGCGCTCCCAACCAACAGTCACTACGAACACACCCCCAAAACCTTCCTCCAGAGCTCCTTCCAAATGTGTTTCAAACCATGTTTCAAACCAGCTTGACACCCAACGTGGGTGCCTGCGTCTTCCGCCATCAATAAATGATAAATCTCAAAACTGCTTTCATTTGCATTCGCGTGACACAAAGCACTGCGGCTTACATAAACCTCGAAACTACTATCACCCGAACGCCACCCGGGCGAGACAAGATTCTTTATCGAGCCAAACACGCCGCCGCGCCGCCACCGCAACGGGTGTTAATCCCAGCGGCGTGCAATTTGGGAAATTAAACACTCGAATCAAAGTCCACTGAGGCACTTTCGAATCGCAGCCAGACCGGGCAGCCGCTGCAGAGAAATGCACACACATGTGATTCGATCGAGAGTTGCTCCAGAAAAGTTGATCGAATTTAAATTTTTCCGACTCCGTGTGTCTGGTCGGCAGCGAGTTCGATTATTTAATCCTGTGGCAGATCGCCGCGCCGGCGCAAGTAAGCATGCAAGTCCCAGTGGTCAGCAGTCGGAGGAGAAAGACAGTCGTGCCGTCGGCTGCAGCACGCAGTGTTTCTAGTTTCTTGCGAGGTCTTCTGTGAATGCAATTTGTTCGGAGGAGAATGCCTATGAGGCTCGACCGTCATGGTTTGCTGCATCGAAAGTAGATCGGAGCACTTGTTGGTGGTGGCGGCTGCTGTTGGAGGGGTTTCCGAGGCGGAGGCACTCAAAGGGCACGACGGTGGATGATGCGGGTAAAGCGATAAGTTATGAGCCGTCTTTGTTCTCTGACATCGATTGAGAGCCAATGCAAATAAGCGAGTGGCAATCGAAGCAGACAAATGACGTGCAGTCGGCACTGACGTTGGAGTCGGCAATGTGGCGGCAGGAGTGAAACTTTTTTAAAGCAGCTACCGTTGTGGCAGATTTGGAGAAATGGTTACTTGGATTATATTTTCTTCTTTCTTCTTTATTTGGCGCTACAGTCCCGGGTGGACCTGGGCCTCAACCAACAAGCCTCTCCAACTAGCACGGTCTCTGCCTATCTGTCTCCAGTGTCGCACGCCAAGTTGGTTGAGGACCTTCTCCACCTGGGGGCGCCACCTTAAACGCGGGCGTCCTCTGTTGCGTTGTCCCACGGGTTCGGAGTCGAAGACCCTTCGGGCCGGAGCTGAGTTGTCCATACGCTCTACATGGCCCACCCATCTTAGGCGTTGGATCCGAAGACGCCTGACTAGACTCTTGTCGCTGTACAGCCCGTACAGTTCGTGGTTGAATCTTCTCCTCCAGAAACCGTCGACGCAAACCAAAGGACCAAAGATCGCACGCAGAGCTTTTCTCTCGAAAAGACCAATGACATCCTCATCCGCTTTTGAGAGTGTCCATGCTTCCGCGCCGTACAGCAGGACTGGGATGATCAAGGTCTTGTATGAAGTCAGCTTGGTCCTTCGAGAGATGGCTTCACTACTCAATTGCCTCTTGAGCCCACAGAAACAGCGGTTGGCAAGAGTTACTCTGCGTTTGATCTCGGTACTGATGTTGTTCGTACTATTTACTGCGGAGCTGAGGTAGACGAAGTACTTGATTACCTCGAAGTTATAGCTGCCCATTGTGACGTTTTGACCAAGATGTCGATATTGTCTTTCTTGATGACAACATTTACTTCGTTTTGCCCTCATTCACCGCTATACCCATTTTAGCCGCCTCCGCCTCAATGCCAGCAAACGCCTCATTGACGGCTCGTTGTGTTCTGTCAATCACGTCAATGTCATCCGCGTATGCTAGCAGTTGTACGGACTTCTGGAAGATCGTGCCTCTTGTGTTGCCGAGTGAGTTCGGCAGGACCTCCTCAAGAATAATGTTGAAAAAGTCACATGACAGCGCGTCGCCTAGTCTAAATCCTTTTTTGGCATTGAAGGTCTCGGTGAGTTCGTTACCGACCTTGATGGAGCAGCGAGAATTCTCCATCGTCATCCTGCACAACCTAACGAGTTTGTCAGGAATGTAAAAACTAGACATGGCGTTGTATAGCTCGTCCCTATGCACGCTGTCATACGCGGCCTTAAAATCGACAAAAAGGTGGTGGGTGTTGATCTGCATCTCTTGGGTCTTTTCCAGGATCTGCCGTAGTGTGAAAGTCTGGTCGATGGTGGACTTCCCTGGCTGTAAACGGCTTCAGGCGAGTACACAAAACGGCAGGGAAGATCTTGCATGCGATGTTCAGGAGACTTATCCCTCGGTAGTTGGCGCAGTTGAAGGGGTCTCCTTTCTTGTGGATCGGGCAAACGATACTGAGATTCCACTCATCGGGCATGGTTTCCTCCGACCCAGATCATCTCCAGCTGCCTTAAAGATTTCAGCGGGCAGTTCGTCCGCACCGGCAGCTTTGTTAGACTTCAGTCTTGATATTGCTATCTTGACCTCGTCTAAGTCGGGGGGACGGAATTCTCGTCGATCATCGTCCATATTGAGTGGGACATTCTGCTTGACAGCGGTATTGGTGTCATCATTGCAGGCTGCAGAAAAGGTTCTTCCAAATTCTCAGTATCGACTGCGACTCTACTACTAGTTGTCCATTCTCGTCCCGGCAGGCTTCTGTCCGAACCTTATATCCACTGGATAATTGTTTCACCCTCTGGTAAAAGTTTCGGACATCGTTCTTGCCATATCACCTCTCCATCTCCTCGATCGTGCGCTTCTCGTGCTCTTTCTTCTTTCTCCTGAGAAGCCGGGTCTCGTCCCTTTGTCTCTGTTCGAACAGCTCTCGTTGTTCGTTGTTGGCTTCCAGTTTCGCTGCTTTTGCCAGCCTACACTCGTTGTCAAACCATGGGTTTTTTTTAGGTGGTGGCGTAAAAGCCAGCACATCAGTGGCAGCATCTTTGATGGCTTCTTGACAACGCCTCCAATATTCTTCGATTGCCTGCGCAGGTGGCGCCGAACTTAGAGAGAGATTCCGGGAGACTCGATCGGCAAAGATCCTAGCAGTCCGTTGCGATTGTAGCTTTCCGACGTCAAACCGTGGTGTCCTTTCTCGACTCCGTGGATCTCTTGATATCCGAGTTCTTACCTTGGCTACAACAAGGAAATGGTCCAAGTCGATGTTGGCTCCTCGGAATGTTCGGACATCAAGAATGCTGGGGAGTGCCTGACGTCGATCGCAACATGATCAATCTGGTTGCCGGTTGATTGATCAGGGGACCGCCGGGTCCCTTTATGGATGTGGGAAACGCGTGCTAGCTACAGAGAGATTACGTCCCGTGACAAAGTCCACCAGCCTGAGTCCGTTATCGGACGTGTTGTCATGCAGGCTGTGCTGATGACCCTAGCAAAGATGTCTTCCTTGCCCAGGTTTGCGTTGAAATCTCCTAGAACGATCTTGGTGTCGAAGCTGGGGCACTGATCGTAAGTCCTTTGTAGGAGATCATAGAAGTCATCGTTGCTGTTGTCACCTTTGTCCTCTGTCGGGCGTGGGTGCAAATCAGGCTGATGTTCCCGAATTTAGCCGTGATGCGGATTATTATGAGGCGTTCGCTTTTACAGACAAAGCTTAAGACTTTTTGCCTAAGTCTGCCTCGAACAACAAATCCACATCCAAATAAGCGCCTCTCCCTGTTGCAATCACCGTAGTAGATGTCGCAGTTTCTCATCCTCTTCTTGCCCGGCCCATTCCACCGCACTTCCTGGATTGCGGTAATGTCTGCTTTGTAGCAGTCCAGGGCTGTTCAGTCCCAGCAGTCCAGTGGTCTGTTAAGGGACCTAACATTCCACGTGCAGAACCGAAAATCGTTGTCCTTGTATCGTTTGCTGGGGTCGTCAACATTGATTCCGTCCGTATCCGAGGTATTTGGTTGTCTCTGAACCGTAAAATGTTTACGTGGTGAGGGAGTTAAACTTACGCACAACCCTCAACTGGGAGGCCAGGCCCTATTCTTTAACCCTCGGGCGGAGGGTCCGGGTTTATCCGGTGTCGGTAATCTCGCTGAGGCTGTGAGCGCCGCCGTTGTCCCTAAAACTATAGGGATCTTCCGCCGCCATCTCCATTCCAAGGCCCCGACCTGGCCTTGAAAGAACCTTCTAGACCTGTGCTCCGAAAATGTCGAAGTAGCTCTAGAAGGACTGTGCACCAGGTAGCTCCTTCTGACTGGAGTTTCGGATGCCGCCGTTGGTCAGACAGTTTTCCAGCTCCTCCGCCGCCATCCTCTCCCTCCTCTCTCGTCTGTAGCCGCCAACGACGGCCCACGGGGTTGGTTACCCCATCTTCGATCGAAGGTGCTCGGCTTCCAGATTTCACCACGTGGAGGTGAGAGTTAAGCAGTCATCCGTGATTTCCAAGTCTGACTTGTAAGAGTTGACATGTCTCACGGTTTTGAGTCACCTCTTCATCTCTGCTGTCTCAGACCTCAGTTCAAACTCTGAACCAGTTATATTATTAGTCTGCAATGCAATAGACTGCATGATTACAAACTTCACGTCCTGCTGCATTTCCTGCACCTCCTACCCCCACTCCACTCCATTACATCATCGTGGTTCTCATAAGCCACCGCCTGTGACTTCCTCCCCCAACATTGTGTGCAAGCCGTCGACCACAATGTTTTGATCAATCAGCTTCAGCTTCATGGTCCAGGTTCAGCAAGTTTTGCGGTTGGACTCTGCGATTGCGCACAGCAGCCGCCAGTCAGTCAGCGTGACAAAAATTACTTCCTCCAGGGAAGCGTTCGTTGCAAGCAATTATCACATCCACCAGCTGCAGTCTATAAATAATCCGCAAGAGACAATCCACTGGATCAGTGTCGCCGCATCGAACTGGACATCATTACTCCGCCAGAGAAGCTAAGCCATGAGGACCACACACGCAGTACGTTGCGATGCATTTCTGTTTGAAAGTTCCTCATTTGTCTGTTCCTTCCGCAGTTTACGGAACTCGAGATCCTGACCGCCTGCCTGGTCACCTGCCTAGTGGTGCTGCTGCACAATGGACGTGCCGTGGAAGCATTTGGTTACTCGTATTCCAGATTTATTGGGCCCGTTCGCGGCCCGGAGCGACAGATCATCGTTCGTGACCGGCACGACGGCACGGGACGAGTGGATTACGTGGCCAGGCCGGAGTACCAGTTCGCTTACGGAGTCGAAGACGCCAAGACGCGAGTGTTGCAAAACCGCCGCGAGACCCGCAATGGCGATGCCGTAAAAGGCGTCTACAGGTACGTACGTTGGGTAATTCACCAGCGAGTGCGTTGCAGGGGAGGATTCCAAATGACCGTTGTTTGCTTTGTCTCTCGTTTGTGTATGTTGTTCCTGCTCGTGCTGATCATGCGTGCGCAGTGTGGTCGACCCTGACGGCTCGCTGCGAGTGGTGAAGTACACGGCAGACAATGCCAATGGATTCCAAGCCGAAGTCATCTCCAACGGCGTGTCGCGTCTTCACGGTCAAGACTACCCAGCTGTGCTGCAGCCGCCGCCGCAAGTTGTCCCCGCTGTCGACGGCAATCAGGTGGACCCCAAGGATAATCACCATCATCAGGTTGAGGTGCAGCATCCGCCGGCGGTGGAGCAGTCCAAGGGACAAGCGGACGAGGGAGAGAGGCAGATTCCTGTTCACGAAAACGGCAGCAACGATGAATCGTCTGAGGGGAAAGATGCTGCCGACTACGACGAGGAGGACGACAGCGGCGATGAAGGCAAGCCGGTGAACAGGGAGGAGGCCGAGGAGCAGGATGAGAGCGACGAAGAGGTCGAGGATTACTAGCGCGTGTGGTTTGGTGGTGAAGTTGTGACACCGAACTGAAGTCAACCTCGCAATTACTTTAATTTAAATCATGTACAGTACGCACCGACGCTTTGACAGGGCGTACAGTGAAAATAGAAAACAATGTAGACGGTCTTAGGGCACGACTGCAAGAAAGGAAAAGCGGTGTTTTTTTTCTGGTTTGAGGTGGCAGTTGAGCGTTGGCTTGGAAGGTATGGGTCAATAAGAGGGACAGGCCCCTTAGCACAAGTGCTTGCGACCGGTTTTGTGTGCTCTCCGTGGTTAGTAAATCCACGTGATCACATTCAGATGTGTGTCCAAAGAACGGCTACAGTTTTCTGTAGCAGAAAACCAGTCACCAGCCCCCAAACAACTTTTTCTTTGAAGGTGCAGGAGAAAAAAAAAATAACACGAAACCAACGCACTTACCTTTGAGCGGCATTCGCAGAGGAAACTCAATTTGGAGCAAAACCAAAATGAATTCAGGCGATCAAGCAAAAATGTATCACCATCGCTCATGTCAATCCATTTAAAGTGGCCAATCGAATTACAAATGCCACAAGTCGAACGCCATGCTCCGGCGACAAGCACGTCAACGAACCTCATAATTTCCACGAGCACTTTCGTGCTGGTCGCGCTCTTTCGCAATTGCCAATAATTTGTCCGCACTCACCACCGAGCGCGGAGATCTGTCAATTGAATCGGCTTCAGGCCGGTCTGGGTGCTGGGCGACGACGGGAAAACTCCAAAAGCCCAATACATCACGCAGTCGTGCTGCACTTCGGCTTGCACAAGCCTCCATGAGTCGAATGGAATTGCCTCTAATCGGTGCACTCAGTGCAGGCTAAGTGGGCGATTAAACCCAATTGTCCCTGGCAACCACGTCATCTTCGGCGAGCAATTAACACCCGACCCTGGATGGCATCGGCCAACCTACCGGAGCCCTCATCTTGGGCTGTCAGTCCATCGATTCCCATGTCGCTGCGCAGAGCCTAATTAAATCGTTCCTTTCTAGACGGCTGACTACATGCCAGCGCCGAATGCGGGCTGATGGGCTCAGGTTTGGACATGGACAGGCTCCCAATTAAAATGCCTCTCCACAGATGCGACCACCGCTGCTGCGGCTGCTCTCAGATACTTCAGTCATGTACGACAGCGTTCCAGACGCTTCTCTGTCGCAATCCCAGCGCTGCCGAAAAGGACACAAAGCCGTCGAGACTCCGCGCTCGAATCTGCATAGAAATGTGCGAACACGCACCGCCGCCGACTGCCATCGTGAGCGTTGGGTAATGACTTAATCTCTGCGTCCACGGCTGGTAATGGACTCTCGCCGAAATGGCCAGCTGAGCCAGCGACATGACCCAGTTCACGCGACGCAGAAATGCTTACGATGTAGTGCCTGATTGAAAGGCCATGTTTGGCGCGCGTTTTTCAGTTCGGCTCTGCGACTGCGCGGCCAGCATCCTAGAATTGGCTGCGGCTGCGATTGTTGTGTGTACGTGATTTACAACTGTCAATTAGAGCTGACACATTTAAGGATGTGTGCGCTATGTTCGGCGGCGCAATTAAGCGGAATGCGTTGTTAGGATGCTTGTAGTGCGCGCTGCGATTAAATGCAGACTTGGGGCTGTTCCCACTGCCAAATAGCATTCGGTATTTATTGCTCGTGGGCTTGGACTGATTTGTTTCTTTTTTTGTTTTGGGCGACGAGACGCGCGGCTTAAATAACCAGGTTTTATGATTTGTGGTTTCTTTAGATTGAGTGGCTGCCTTTTTAATGTCGGTTGAGGTTGCAATTCGTCCAGAAATGTATGTGCCACAGTCAAGCATCAAAATTGCCGCATGTGAGATGTTCATCAGGCGTCAATCGGCATCCTTGAAGATGAGTATATTCCTGCTTATTCTGATTCTGATTATTTTTAAAGATAATAGGTGTGTTTTTTTTAGCAGGCGTATATTCACTTAATTTTCAATTTGCATGTTAAATACACTACCAACAAACTTATCATATCTATCGCCACTTAAGAAATAAGCGAGGATAAAAAGAATGCTTCCAATCATTTTTTTCTGTGTGTTCATTCCTGAATTTATTCATTCATTTTTTAGGTTGCTGTATGTGGCTTACATTTGCAGGTGTGGTTGATGTATTAGAAAATTTTTAGTTGTTTTGGCATCCATAAGTATGCAATTTTTGGTATGCCCAGAGTGTCTCTGCTATACATTCCGTTTAGGTTTCGTAAACGATTCTTTTCATTTGATGAACATTTTTTTATTTTAAAATTATTAAGTGTTTTTGTTTTTAAAGTGATGGTCACGCTCTACAGTCACAAAACGAAGATTGTGCCCATCAAAGATCAACCATCACCTTCCACGAGTGCACCCCTGACCCTGAATGATTTTTTGTATCGAGACTCTAGTAATCGGGACATTTTAAGTTACGTTAGGTTACGTAAACGGGTTGCTAGTGCATTCACCAGCATACTTAGATCATATTGATCCATTGTGAAACCCATAGTCAGACGACTACCACTGATTGACTACTGCAACGATAGTTCCGTTGATATTATCCCAAAGGCAAATGGTGACCGGACCAGGTTTGGAAACCAGATAAAAGCGTATTAACTTTGCTTTCAGAATTCGAACCAGGGACTCTGCTAACCAGGGGCAGGCACTCTACCAACTGCGCCATCCAGTCATTAACCGAAATATTTTAATAATCGAAAAAAAAATCATTCGAGATGGGCACATTCGATAATCGCTTAATTCAACATCTCGGATCTCCATATCATTCGAATGCCTACTACCTTAGTACGAACTCCTAACTAATCATTGATAAGAAATTCGAATGCTTTCATGAGACATATTTATAGAGATATCTTATGTTAGTAGTTAGTCATTCGAACGACTGGATGGCGCAGTTGGTAGAGTGCCTCGCCCTATTTGGCCGCTTGTCTGTTAGACTGGATCAATATCTGTATTTTGACAAATATATAGATTTTGCTCTGACAAAAGCTAAAAAGGCCTTTGCTTTGGCAAGAGGGTTGTTTTAAAGCGGCCAAATTGATACCATGTAACACGGCTCTCATCCGGCCAATTATGAGTGAGTCCTTCCCAGATGGAAAAGAGGAGGTTGCTCGAGAGACAATGTCTTCGGACCTGTCTCCGTCTGTATCTTACACCTAACGAGGAACTATCCTAACGAGGTCCTGTACAACGAGGCAAACGTGAACAGTTAAGATAATTTTATTATTAAGCTAATCAGAAGGCGCACTGCACGAGGTATGACCTCTTCCAACAGTCTGATCTTTCGGGCTTTCAACCTCTATTTGTACTAGAGCAAATAACACCATTATTGTTAAACGATTGTTACATTATGCAGAAAATAAATATACATCTATCTATCTAGTTAAGATATGCTTAAGTTTTATGTTAGGTTAAGTTAGTATAAGGTAGTTTAAGTAGTTAAGCTTAGTCAAGTTTTTTAAAAGCTTTCTTGGCAAATAAAAAATTTTATAAAAGATTGTCATAAAGACTAAAAAAAACGTAGATAAAGCCGAGAGGCACATTTATAAAGTAGATTAGATTAGCTTAGAGTACCCGATTAGGGACAGTAGGTTAGTAATAAGAACGTTTGTAAATTCTTAAGATAGTTAAGCTAGTTTTAAGTACCTTTGTCTAGCAAGTGTGGTATGTGGACTAAATATTTCATATTAAATAAAATGGACCAATATGGTCTAAGTGTGCTGGTGAATGCACTAGCAGCTCCCTATCTAACCTAACATCATTCGAATGATTTTGAGAATCGACATGTTGTACTAATCGATTATCCCTGGAAAAATCATTCGAATGGGTCCATCTCGAATGATCATTCGATTGTTAAAATATGCGGATTACTAAAGTCTCGATTCTAAAAATCATTCGATTATGCCCATCACTCTGTACACTGGGAATGCGAATTATGGCGGTTAGATAGAATATATAAGCCTGAGGATAACTACATTAATGCTTCATTTGAAAGAATATAATATTTTGCCACAATAACAATTCGCCTTTCGCTCACATCATAATGCTACACTTCTTATAAAGTTTACAGAATTACAAAAAAAAACACGTGGAGTAAGTTCGGCAATAAATGGCCCACCTTAACATTTTTCGAAATATAACCATCAATTTATCAACCAATTTATGTAACGTAAGTACAATAATACCGCGATGTTTGGACAACTCGATTCTTGCCACATACATTTTTCTTATATTACGTAATCAGTACTTGTGGTCGCCGTGGCGTAGTGGGTAAGTGCGTCGACTCGGTGCCAGGTTCGATACCCGAATTTACCACCTGTCATAATTGACGGCTCCACCTCTTTCGAGTCCCTGACAATGCTCAAAGAGTATTCCTGTTTAGAAAAAGCTTCTCAAATTCGCCGTTCGGAGTCGGCATTAAACAGTAGGTCCCTTCCACTCGTGAAAGACCAATGGCACGCACAACACGAGTGGTTGCTGAGAAGTTAGGCCCAGGGCCACCTCGTACTGTCGCGCCACCCATATTATTATTATAATAATCAGTACTTGCAACACCCAAAAAATTTTAACTCAGTACTTGTGACAATTTTTATTTTGCTCCTGCAGATGACGTCTTTTTTACTAGATCCAATTCATTTCAATAATACTTACATTTTTAAGCGTTCTCTCCTTTTCTTGTACATTTTGTAAAAATAAAATTCGGGGAAGTACCGTATATTTTATGCTACTCACGACGTTCATTTTGAGTTGTTAGGTTAGTAGTTTGAGGCTATGTCAGCATTTAATATTGTTTTGTAATGGGCGGAGCAAAGCAATGTGTTCTTAGACGATGTCATGACGCTTCGGAAGATTAGAAGTAAGGTGGTACTGAACAAGCGCGTCTTTCATTTATTTATTAAATTTTATGAATACTTTATGAGTCCACCAATTTACAAGACTATGATCCTTTCTATTGAAAAATGGATTTTGTGCTTTTATTTCATAGAAAAAGTAACTTACTTACTTATCAGGCTGACGACCCATTCAGGGTCTGAGCCTGAGCGACAGCTGCGCGCGATTGTTGACGGTCCCGGGCACGCTACTTCCAGTCGTCAGGACCAAGCTATCTTGCATTTGCGATTACTTGGTTTTTATACCGGAAATTCGGTCTTCCTTTCTTTCCCCCGAAGGCTCGGATTCGAAGACCCGTTTAGCTGGAGCATGGTTGTCCATGCGCTCGATATGGCCGAGCCAGTGCCTCCGGACTACATCCACATCCTGGTACAGCTCGTAGAGTTCGCGTTTGTCTTCTCCTCCATTCGCCTTCTTCGCAGACGGGGCCATATATCCGACGTAGAATTTATTTTTCGAAGGCATCAAGAATCAGCTTCGCAGTTTTGTTTATCGTCCACCTTTCGGTTCCATATAGCAGGACTGGCAAAATAAGAGTTTTGTACAGCATGACCTAAGTCCTTCGAGTCAGGAGTCTTGACGCCAGTTGTTTTGACAAGCCTAAGTAACACCGTTTGCCAAAGGCGATCCTACGTCGGTGATGTCGTTCGTGGAGTCCACGTTTGCCCCGAGGTAGACAAACTCCTTTACTATCTCGAAATTGTAGCTGTCGATTGTGATATTTTGTCCTAGGTGGTGTCTGACGGATCATTTTTTGGTCGACAGCATAAACTTCGTTTTATCCTCATTGGCTTTAAGACCAGCTCGCTTCGCCTCTTTTTGAATTGTCGTAAATGCTTCCACTACGGCACGTTAGGAATGCGCGACGATGTCGATGTCGTCTGCATATCCCAACTGACTTGTAGAAGATAGTGCCTTCCCTACTTACAGCCGCCCGCCGCACTATCTTCTCCAGTACCAACTTGAAGAAATCACACGACAGCGCATCTCCTTGCGAAACCGGCTCGGAAGTCCTCGAGTCGATGCTTTCGCCCTACCAAATTCTACAGATGATCTGGGGCATGCTCCCTACCAGAACATCCCTATCTGCTTTGAAGCGCTCTGATGGTAAGCAACATCCACTATTCCCTGCGGGTCAGTAACCAGGTTAGCCTCACAAGGGTGCCTTTCCGAAAGCCAACGGCAAGGCTTTTGGCTTTTTTGTTTTCTGCTTGGGTTTTATGTAGACTCTGCGATATCCTTGAGCTGGGAGGTTGCGAGAGACCTTTTTTTCAGGCGTAAGAGCTTTTCTCCTCCCTTCTTCTAGCCCGGTCCTGCGCTGATCTAGTTTTTCATTGCGATGCCTTTTGATATGCCTAAAAAAGTAAGAGTAAGTATAATGCAATTCAAAATAAGCTAAGGAATACAATATTCTGTTGAAATAGTTCGGGACATTCTGTTCCGAACTTTTGCTGGAATCCACCATCTACAGTAAAAATAATATAATAGGATACGGGGAATGTATATAGAGTATAAACAAGATCTGAAGCATCTGAACATTTTAAAAGGAACTTAAATAGAAACAGGATGTCACAATAGTGGACTAATTAGGTGTTCAATATTATGATGATTAAAAGATAAAAGTCAAAGTGTACCGTGCTTTAAAAAATTGATTCGTTCTCTTCTAGATGGTTTACTACGAATAACTTCAAGGTCATGACTGACAAAGGTTGCTGCTGGAATAAGATAATGCAGTGTCGTCGGGAAATGCTGTGATTTTACCTTATAAGGAATGATTAAACAGGGAATTGACATACATGGGAAATAATATTGGACCTAGATCGGTTCCTTGAGGGACACCTTTATTAGTATAGAATGTTGAACTCAAATAAAATCCAATTTAAATGTCTCAAAAGTAAGGTAAGCAATAACCATATCGATCTATCGTCATGCGAACTGAATGGCCAAAGTCAATAGAATTAATAGTTGCCAAAGTCGTCAACCGCAATTAGATTGTCGCAGGGAAACAGTTTAGAGACAATTGACTTTAGTTGATCATAAGGTTAGACGTTTCGTCGTCGATCTGTACTCGCGCCGCATTCCATTCGCCAACTCTTGCATAAGTCAAGTCTAACTGCGCGCAGAACTCTCCCAGTTGGACAGTGCAGCGAAGTGCGTGTATTACCAAATCTCGATCTAGATCTGAGACTATTTAGCGAACAGGTACAAGACGGACCTCCATATTCGACGGAACTGCAAAGCGTTTGCCATTAATCTGCGCTCACTTGGTGATATGTCAGATGTGGGACCCAAAAAAAGAAACACGAACCAGCACACTCTTTATGCAAAATCTCGAACCCTGCACCGTTGCGACTCTAAATCTGGGCCAGCATTGGAACCACGGTTCAGCGAGAGCTCCGAAAACGCACCCCAACTGCGACTGATACACAAAACCAAAACGAATCCCATGCCAACTCGATGGCATGTGTAAGTTCGCTGAGCCCCCACGACCCGACGACGTCGCTGCATATTGTCTTTCGGGGGATAAGCGGATAAGCGACGAAGCCAAACGATCGTAAATCAATTTTAGTAGGTTACTTTGTTAATTGAAAGCCGTGGATACTCTGTGCCCCAGTATCTCTGCATCTGGCGGAGTGTAGCTCCGTGCTTCATTTTCTTCTCACTCTGTGTGGGAAAAGAGACCAAGTACCAAGGTACTATTTTTAGGCAGCCACTCGCTGTGGATAGTGCGGCGATATTCATCGCGATCGTTTGTGGCTTGTCGTTTTCCTTTTCTCCCGCGGATTTGACTTTTTTCGTCTGCACTTCGCACTTGTTAGCCGCATTCAGAGTTCGTGGGCACCCAGGTATCGCTGGGAACGATCAAGAGACTTTGCAATTAGCCTGCGATTACCGTTGCTGCTGCTGCTACCGCAGCCGAGGCTGGCTGGTGCCTGGTGACTGTGGATGCAGGAGAAAAAGTCGTTCGATACTCTAACGAGATACAGATGACGGCATGGAAAAGGTCTCCGCCGGATTGAGGTTGTCAATGGATCGATGGATGCTGGGTGCGCACTGGAGTGCATGAATTCAAGGATTTCGAAGTTGACGCCTTCTCGTGGAGCGGCTGCCACGCATCTGTGGCGGACTATGAAAAGGTATTTTGGCTAATGACTTGGGGGATTATGGCAGTTGACTTGGATTTGATGTGACAGTTGTAAGTAATTGCGAACACAAAAGGCTTGCTTGGAGTTGTCAGAATGGTGGGGAGCCGCACAGAAGTGAATGGCGTGTGCGTACGTGCGGATTTTGGGTGTGAAATATAGATCGGGTGGGTTTCTGGTAGAGCCTTGAAATGGATTCGATTGGATTTGCTTTTAAATTGTACATGATTGTGAATTCCGCACGGCGGGCTTAAGTTCATATTTCTCTTACTGACAGATACTAGAGGAGATCATGAGACCGGCGGCCACCAGGGACTAATTGTTACAGGCCTACTCCACAGGATTTTACTATGTCTAATATTTAATGCTGACGAGGGCAATATATGTCAATGGCAAATTATGTCAAGACGTCTCATTTGTGCAACTGTATGAGTTCTGGATGGATCGACGAATCAATGACGGGGCAAATTTGGAGTGGAAAAAGAGAAAATAATTTTGTTCTCAGTTATGGTTAGTACGAGATATGTTTGGAAGACCAATTAGCTATTGAAGCTCTTCAGGCCGTCCAGCGGCAAGAAGGCTTTGAGGAGTTGGAAGGGTTGGAACAAGAGGAAGAAAAACGGAAGCATCGTTTTTGCGGTCATGACATCGAGCAACATTTGCTGATGTACATTGTGTGGGAGCAAGGCAAGGACTAGCAAAATTGTTCCAGAATATCAATGCGGACTCAAAACTATTTCTGTAAAAAAATAAAAAAGTTATAAACATTGATAAAAAATTGTTTATTGATTGTAGACTGAATCGTCCATTAAGAGAGACAAGACACTCGGAAGTGGTTTGCAATAAGTCCGGCTTATGGTGACGCTGCGAGACATCGCTACGGGCGACTCGTACCGATCACTGTCGAGGATATCGAGAAAATCGATCGGAGTATTTGTGCCTAATATCCTCTCCGCTATTTATGATACACTTTATCTAATATATCAAATTCTCGTGTCACAGTGTTTGTAACAAGTAACTCCTCCGAAACGGTTTAACCGATTCTTATGAAATTTTGTTGGTAAATTCATTACGTCTGTGAATAGGACGTAAACAATTTTGCAAGCCCCTAAGTCATAAGTATGGTCCACCCCAAGAACTTTTTTTTTAAATTTTTTTGAATAGCATTTTTTGTTTTGAATTTTTTATGGATCGGCATTAAAAATATATGCAACCCTCATTTCTTAATAGCGAAATTAGTACTTTACTTATTTTCAAACATCATATCGAAGAATAAAAAACGAATCCGGTCTGCTGTCTTACTCACAATAAGCTTTCTCTAACTCATAAAAATGTAGGGCCTAAACCGGTTTTTTTATCGTTGCCTTCTTCAGTGCAGTTTTTCATATTTATTAGATATTATAATCAATTAAAAGAGAAATATATACGTATCTCTGAATTCTGTATTCTTAATATCTTTTGTAAAGCTGCGGGCAGCGCTGAATGACGTCTCAAAATGTTCCTGACGAAGAGGAGACGACGGCATTATTGGTCGACCGTTCAGAGCGAACTGTAGTTCTTTCAAAATAACAATAAATAAACACAGAATTATAATTGAGCTGAGTTACCTAAATAAACTACAAATATCGTCAAAGTTTGTTAATTCTAAATCATTTTAATGTGCTGTGTGCTGATTTACCCATGCCTAGCGAGGTACCTGCCTAAAATGATAACGGTAAATACAAATGAGGCATCATTACAAATATATCTAAATATAAAAATGCAGTTTCTTTAATTTACATATACAGCGGACCCACCGTATGTCGAGTTAGAGAGAACTCGAGCAAACTATGGTAACCCGCAACTATACACTCGCATTCTCCTAGGATGCGAATGGGACGCATTCTTATGCTACCGGTTGTGCTTATTACTCTTCAAAATTATTCACAAGAAACAGCCACAATATTTATATGAGAAGATCACCTTCTTTCGATCAAGACGTAATATTACCTTGAAACCCTCCAATCATACCTGTTTAATGTCACGTAGGCACTTATTCATTCATGCTGTTCATTTATGGAATCACCTACCTTCCAAGACCAAGTACAGACAATTTTATAACGCTTTTTTCTCATATTTCTCCCGCTCGAACTGAAATAATTCCTAGTAACTTCAGTCTTAACCCTTTCTCAACATTTTATTAACAACAACATTATTCTAATAACATTAAATTTTAAAATCAGAAATCTGCACTCTTTAATTATAATTGAAGTAATTTGAAATCACTAATTTCAATCGTGTCACACAAAATAATATTTTATGTTACAATGTTCCTGTGCTAGTAAAATAACATATGATTCTTGAAGTAAAGCGATAGATATTAAAAATATTTAAATGAAATGAAAATAAATAAAAAAACCCGTGACAATTCGTTTTTTTCCGTTTTCATTTATTTATTTATTTATTTATTTATCTAAAATCTACAAATTACGTATGTATTAACAGATTTTGTGAAGTGTTTTATAATTGTACAATATTTAATGATAAGTTAATACTTTATTTCAGAACTCAATACATTTTAAAAAGTAAAAAGGCTTAAAAGGTTACTTTTAAAGTGCTGTCTAGTATGGGACAGGTCCAAATGTTGTGAATGTTCGTTAAAAACACGAATTATTCTTGTTAATGGTTCGTTTTTACCATCTGTGCTATGAAACCTTTCAAATAAAAAATCCCAAGTACGGAGTGACCTTGAAGGCATATGAAATTGAATCTCAGATAAGAGACATGAACATTTTATATGATTGCAGAGTATATCCCTGACAAATATAACATCGTGGATAGTGCGTCTAGTTGATAGAGACTTTATACCAACCAGTTGGCATCTAGCTTTGTAGCTAGGATGAAAATTCCAGTGCATTTTAAAGAAGATGTACTTGGTGAATCGCTTTAGAACTTTATCAATACGTTCGGAAAAAGTGCTGAAAGCCGGGTTCCAGACTACGACCGCATATTCAAGGAAATGTCGGACTAGGGAAATATACAGTGCTAATAAGGCAAATGGATCAGTAAATCCTTTAGTATTACGTTTGATGAAGCCGATTGCTGAGTTGGCTTTTGCTAAAATATGAGAGATATGATTTTGAAATGAAAATGGGGAGTTAAACATAACACCCAAATCTTTGACACTGCTTACAGTCGAAAGATATGAATTACCAATTGAATAATTAAATTGGATTTGAAAAGCTGATTTCGTAAAAGAGATATAATTGCATTTACTTAAGTTAAGACCAACTTCATTATTTACACACCAATCAAAGATGCTGTTTATATCTGATTGAAGCATGATACAGTCATTAACATTTCGAATTGTTTTGAATATTTTCATGTCGTCAGCATATAGCAAACATCTACTGTGTTTAACTGAGAGAGTAATATCGTTAATGAATATTATAAATAATAAAGGGCCAAAGTGACTACCTTGCGATACACCCGACCAACATTGAATTAGCTTTGATAAGGAATTACCAATTTTAACTCTTAGGGTTCCATTTTGGACGAAGGAAGATATCCAATTAAGAAAATTGGAATGGAACCCAAACGCTTTGAGTTTGTTTATTAAAAGCGAGTGGTTGACGGAATCAAAAGCTTTACTGAAATCAGTGTAAATTGCATCAACCTGTTTCTTGTTTTCAATCTCATTGATCACGAAAGAAGAATAAATTGATAGGTTAGTAGAAGTCGATCGTCCAGATATGAAACCGTGCTGCGCTTCCGATATGTGCTCTTTGATTAAGAATTCAGTCTTATTCTTGACTATACATTCAAATAATTTTGGAATTGCCGAGAGTTTGCAAATTCCTCTATAGTTTTCCACATTATTTTTAGAGCCCGATTTGTGAATGGGAACTAAGAATGATTCTTTCCAATTATCTAGAAAAACACAGCAGAGTGAGTCAGCACAGTATTTAAGAATAATGGATGGTATACCATCCACTCCACAACTGGGGTCCGACTGTAAATTCTGAAGGGCTAGAAAGACTTCAGTATAATTTAATACTAACGACCCAATGTCTACAGAACTAGGGAAGGTATATGGAGAGAAATTATTGGAGTTTGAAGTGGAAAAAGTAGATTGGAAGAAGTATGCAAAGAGTTCATATTTTCTGACTCTTTTTCCTTGTACTGCATTAAATTAGGAATTCCTAGTAAACTCCTTTTGAAGTTTATATATTTCCAATTTAACATTTTGTTCGATGGAATGAATATAATTTTTGTAAAGGAACTTATTAAGGGAAAACAAATCATTCCGTAATTTGCTAAAAACTTCATAATCCGAGGGGTTTTTTGTCTCTTTAAATTTTTTGAAAGCTTTGTTCTTACGATTTTTAAGATTTGTTAATTCTTTTGAATACCAAGGAGGTCTACTGGAGGCACACTTTCGCGACATAGGAACGACCTTTAAGAATTCTTTTCTAAGAATTTCAACGAAACGATTATATATGGATTTTAAGTTTAAATTAGAAAATTCTTTAAGCCAATCTACGTTTTTAAACATATTATTCAATTCAGCGAAGTTTGTCTTAGAAAAATTAAAATGTTTCTTTGCTTTTGAGGATTGGGGCTTCATATACTTGTAGAACGATATTTTAATAGCTATCTGTTTGTGGTTAATTGAATCATTTAGCATTGATAATGGACATTTAGTAATTTTAGAATTGATATCATCACAGCAAACAAATACTAGATCTAATTCGACTCAGGGAAGCTCCATTGTATCTTATTTATATTTATATACATGTAATGAAAAGAGATCTAAAGTGCAAAGGTCATCACCGCACTTCTAATGATGGATGTCATTTACATCCCTCACGGAACTCGAGAGCGATGATGACTGCTCATGGAGGTACTTACCTATAATAGCTGTTGTTTAGGCAATAGATATTCAGCTCCAATTAGAATCTGTTGACAAAAATAAGTGCTGACTCCATGAATTCCAATGAAGAAGTGACAGTTTTATTGGACAAAAAAGTAAAAATAGGAAAAAAAACTGATGTTTCAAACTGTAGAATGGTACAGTGAGTCGGTTTTTTTTATCATAAATGAACTATTTTTACAGAATTCAATTTCAATCCCAGAAGTTTGTGGTCTGGTCTTAAAACCCCATGGGCCCAAATGTTACGATTCAAAAATACAATCTCAAATAACCCGCTGAAACTAAGATGACCCTTTACTAAGTCATCTTAGTCTCAAGATGTATCTTTTAGAGATTAAGATGAGTTGTAGTTCAGGTGTGCATGGCAACTGTTATACATACCGTCTTGGCGTTGTCTGTTGGAGGGTTTTTGAATGGTTATTATTATCATTTTACATATATAATAGAAATACAGCATATATAAGATATAAGAAAGTTGAAAAATCAGTTTTTTTACCCAATAAACGAATACAAGAACCAAATTTGTTTATATCCGAAAAACTTTCTTATAAAATGACTCTTAATTAAGAACACATTTAATTTTATATGAGAAAACAAGACGTAATAAAAGGGGTAAACACCTATGTTTGCATTTATAATTCATATCAAATTTTAGTGTATGTATCTATTAATGCTCGTTTTCATAGTGCAAGCTTATATACTGGTTTGGATAAGAGTAGGATCGAGCATAAACTTCTGTCAAGAAGATTTCGTTTTCATACTCACTATTTAAATGTGGTCGCCGTGGCGTAGTGGGTAAGTACGTCGACTGCTACGCAGAGGGTGCTCGGAGGAGAACTACTATATCGTAGCCGGGGACTTGAACTCGAGGCATATAGAGTAGGGCAACGTGTTGCATAACATCAGGGGGACCTCATTGTATAACTGGTTGGTAGACAACAATGTTGAGTTCAAGCCTGATTTGCTTGCAACCGATAGGCCATCGTATCCTAGAAGCGGGTCCTATCTGGATCTGATACTGGTACACAAACGACTGACTACACTACCCGTGGAAATACGCACACGGAACTGTCTAACTGATGTTGAGTACGAGAGTGATCACTGCGGGCTCTTCGCAGTTATTCAGCTCCCGAACGAGGTGGAAATACTGGAGGAGTATGTCCAGAGGCACCCTTATAATTATAATAAGGCGCGCAGGCCACGTTCCTCCAGGTCTTTATCCACAGAACTACGTTCGAGTGGGATCAAACCGCCGACAAACAGAAACCTGACGAACGAAAAGGTTGACAGGTACCTCATACAAATGGACGACGTAGTCAAACGTACGATGGACAAAACAATTCCGAAGGTAGTTCAAATTGACAACAGCGATGTTTATCGAAATGCTACCATCGATGCACAAAAGTAGGCTGCTGTCAAGACTCAAACTCTTGCATAGCCGGCTTACAGATCCGCAAAACGCGGAAGTCAGAGCATTGAAGTCGGAGATCAAGAACCTCCAACAGTTAATACGTATAAACTATAGCTTGGCTATAAGCTTGCACTGGGGCAACAAAATCCGGGCTGCACGATCCAACAACCCGGGTATGTTCCCGCAAGTAAATAAAATATTTCGGAGGAAAGATCAAAACGACATTCAAATCGTAAGACTTCCCAGGACGACAGACAACGAACACTTACTGACTTCAGTTGGGATCGATCCAGATGAGGCAGTGCTAGACAATGACTTCTTTGCGGTGGAAGATCCCCTGGAGAAGGTTACAGCTATTGGTGCAGTGTTCCAGAGAGTGTATACGGTCAACGAGGTTAGTAGGCCGAACAAAGCCCTGCTAAACCACTTCTATCTTCGCAATGAGATAAGTCAATGGCGATCAGAACATGGCTCATAGTGCTGTCGCCAATGATGGGAATCACATCTTGATTTCTTAAGAAGATCTCCAGGGTATCTTCCACTCGCTAAAGAAGAAACAGTCAGTGGGAATCGATTGAATACCGAACATTGTGCTTCGCCATCTTACCCCCGAAGCGGTCCAAATATACACAACCTTGTTCAATAATGCGCTGAGTAATGCACATGACCCCACGCACTGGAAAAAAAGCTGTTGTTCAACCGGTCCCTAAACGGGACAAAGATAAGTCCATTCCGACAAATCTTCGGTTGATCAATCTTCTTCCCTGCATAAGCAACGTTTTTGAAAAGATAGTCATTCGAGTCCTGAATCATCCGGACAACCAGTTCGGATTCCGAGCGGGGCATGATACCATTAATGCCGCGTCAAAACTGGTGTCCGACATACAATGGAATAAAAACAAAAATCAGTGCACGGGTGCCTGCCTGATTGACTTGGAGAAGGCGTTCAACACCGTTAGGTTGGAGGGCCTCTTCCTCAAGCTGATCAGGCTTGGCATAAGTAAACCATTGCTATACATGGTCTATGACATGGTAACAGGTAGAAAGTTCGTTGTGAAACGTTGACGTAACTTCCACTACGGTCTTTAACATTAAAAACGGTCTGCAACAGGGGGCCATCGGTTCTCCGATCCTGTTTTCTATATTCACTGCAGAACTTATATGTTCCATGCCGCACTTTATTGCGTACGCTGACGACCTAGTTGCGTACAGATCAGGTCCGAAGGTCGAGGTAATAAACATCTTGTTGCAGCGTTACTTTGAGAAAATCCTGCGATTTTGCGACGACTGCACCGAAGCACAGAAGTGCGAAAGTAGTCTTTTCCGGACCCCGATGGACAGGGCAACGCGGGATACGAGCCAAAACTGGCGTAAGTTCGGCATAGATGACCCGCATGGTCGCCCGTTAGCCGTGAAAAGTGTAGTTAGATATCTTGGCAATATCTGTATTTTGACAAACATATAAATATTGCTCTGACGAAAGCCAGAAAAGCCTTTGCTGTGGCAAGAAGGTTGTTTTTCAGCAGCCAACTTGATTCCAGAGTGAAGGTAATCTGCTACATGGCCCTCATACGGCCCATTATGGTGTACGGTTGTCCATTGTGGTTCAACGTGAGTCCTTCCCAGATAAAAAAGATGAGGGTGTTCGAGAGGCAGTGTCTTAGGAGCTGTCTCCGTCTGTATCGCACACCCGAGTCTGAGTACAAGAAGTACTATCCTAACGAGGTCCTGTACAACAGGGCAAACGTGAAAAGGATAGACAATTTTATCATCAAATTAATAAGAAGTCACATTGCAAGAAGTATGACTTCTACCAACAGTCTGATCTTCGGGGCTTACTATCCCAATTATATGTACCATGAAAGTGTGCGCCTTAACGGCTTTATTCCTCCCGAAGCGTTCCTCTATCTAGACACAATTGGCCTTATACAGGATCCACAGGGATGTCCTATCTTCTTCCATGTCGTACGCCGAACATTGGATAGGTGACTCCAATACGAACGGGATGTCGTTCGCACCCACGAGGATCTCCTCCGGTTCAGTAGAGCGATCCCCGCTCGAGATAGGAAAGAGTCTGCCAAAGAACAACAATTTTACTGGTGGTTACACCAAAACCAGCCTCCGCCGCCGCTAGCTTTTTCACAGGATCAGGTAGTTGACCAAAGTGGCCAGATTACATAGTTTTTAAGGTAGCTTTAAGAAAAAAAAATTATACAACGAAAAATCCAAGAAAAAAAAAATTAAAAATATAAAACTATTATCCAAAAAAAAAAATATATATATATATATGAAACAAACACAAAAAAAGGTGCATCACGGTGTATAAATTATATATGTTAGGCATATACACAACATATACGCCCTGGTGCACGTGTCCTGTTACGGGCATATTTAAGATAGTATTAAGTTTTATTTTAGGGTAAGTTAGTATAAGGTAGGTTAAGTAGTTGGGTTTAGCCTAGTTTTTTATAAGTTTTCTTGGCAAAGGAATAAATAAATAAAAGATTGTTAGTGACAATCTAGACTAAAAAAAAACCCAGATTAAGCCGAAAGGCACATTTGTAACATAGATTAGATTGGCTTAGAGTACCCGCATAGGGTCAGTAGGTTAGTATTAAGAAAATTTTTAATTCTTAAGATAGTTAAGCTAGTTGTAAGTAGTTTTGTCTAGCAACTAAGTAAAAATATAATGAATTAAATAAAATTGCGTTAAAAAAAAAAAGTGCGTCGACTCCTACGCAGAGGGTGCCAGGTTCGATACCCGAATTTACCACCTATCATAATTGACGGCTCCACCTCTTTCGAGTCACTGATAATGCTCAAAGAGTATTCCTGTCTAGAAAAAGCTTCTCAAATTCGCCGTTCGGCGTCGGCATTAAACTGTAGGTCCCTTCCACTCGTGAAAGAACAATAGCACGCAAAACACGAGTGGTTGCTGAGAAGCTAGGCCCAGGTCCACCTCGGACTGTCGCGCCACCCATAATATATTTTATATTTATTTAAATGTGGTTCTCTGAACCATTTATGAAAAATAGTGCTTGTGATTAAATACGAAGTGTCTGTATTCGAATGAGTGTGTAATCGAAAACTGTGAGTGTGTGTGGAATCCGAGCAATATTTGGGCGATACACGAATGGCTGAAACCGCTGAATTCTGAAGCGTTTCCGGACAGTAATTTTAATATAGTACTCCCCGGATATAAGCAAAACCCTTTTAATACAACAAATAATATTCAGCTAAGATTTACCAACGCCATCCTAAGCCTACCTAAGGTCCCCGCTTAATAGGAATTTCATTGAAAATCCGCTTATAACCAACACAATTGTATGCCCATGCGGATGTGCTATTTTCAGGGGGAATACTGTACACTAATACCAATTATGTACACTCTGGACACTTAAGGAGTGGTTATCAGTGGTTTAGGTTAAAAGAAATCTGAGGATCGATATAACGTATTATATACGTAAAATGTAAAACGAACACACCTCATTATAAGAGATGAGAAAGCTGAGTCCAGGTAGTGAAGGTATGGTGCATCAGGCATATTCCATAATTGGCGATTTGCCCCTAATAGTTTCTGCCTTCCTCGTCCGTTACAGCTCTGAAAAGTCTTCGTTGTGTTCCCTCATCCATATGAGATCTTACTGACATTTGCATGGGCCTGTTCACAATGTTCATGTTCTACAATTTCTTAGAAAGGATTTTTTTGATACATCCAAAGTCCTTGGTCTGTGGAAAAAGTTTCTTTTATCAGTTTTTTTTTCTTATAAGCGGTTTTCTTATACGTGTTTTTTTGCAGTCAGTTGTATTAAGCAGTTTACGGTGAATTAGCTCACATTTCTTATTTTTTCTTAGGAACGACTTTCTTATAAACGATACATACTGTACCCCTAGTATAGACGTCTAGAGGACTACGGGCCCATAGTGCTCTACTAGCACGCTCTTGGGTGGACTTGATCTGTGAATTCCAGTTCAGTCGCTTGTCGAGGATTCCTCCAAGATATTTGACCTCTCTGGGAAAGTTGAATGTGGTATGGCTGGATGTACCTGAGTCGGTGTACTCGATGAATCTTTTGACTTCCCGACTCTGTCCATATTTTTGACCACCGCGTATGAGCTTCTCAACCATTTTAGATTCACCTTTGGTCTGGTATAAAATAATAAATTCAGTTTACCGATTGACGTTTACCTCTCAGTTTCTTCCAAAGCTCCCTCAAACCGTCTTCAACATGATCTCTCTTGTAAGTCGATTCAACGACTTCTCTCCCAGCGTGTTCGTAAATAGTTCCGCATCCGATGTCATAAATTGAATTTTATCATCACTCGATCGGCACATGATCTCCAAGTTGATCTCCACTTCCAGCCAAAGACCGCGCGTCGCGATGGTCTGAAGAAAACCCATAAGGATACCAAATGCCGCAAGTGCTTGCCTCATGTCTTCGTAATTGCTGCCTCCTTTCCGTAGCCTTGCACACGAAGCCACAGATACGTCCATAAGTCCATCACGCCAAACACAGTACGCAGCGCGCCAAGCCCAACGAGAGCGCCTCGTTCAGACACGACGCCAACCACTTGTGAACATCTCTCGAAGAATTTAAATTGCAAAACGATCAAGTTATTGATTAGCGATCATCTCCTCCAATGGCGACGCTGATGATGTCGATGATCATGGCGATCCTCCCGCCGACTCCGCCGCCGCAGCGGGACCAGGCTTTTGTTTGGATTCACTGGCATTTGCCAGCCACCGCCACTTCGGGTTGTTATTGTTGATGAAATCGATGTTTTGGCTGAGACCTAAAAATAAACAAACCCAAGGAGTCGCTGCAGTCGGAGTCGTTGCACACCACCTACGTTCCCGATCGACGCTGCGCGGCGCGGCGGTATCTGCGGGTACGTGCAGCCAGGCTGATGGGAAAATTGCTCGCCACTAAAAAGTTCAGACTCGGCGACTCGTTGGAGGTGGTGGTGTTTGCTTTGGGCCTACTTCGAGTTCAACTCAACGTACGAGTCGAGATGTTATGCAACCGGCCCATAATTTCCCGGCTCCGGGAGAGGCGAACGAACGGCGTTGCTGCTGCGGCTGTGGTACGCCGCGCCGGAGACTTGTTTGCGAGGCTTCCCTTCCTGCGCGACGCGGTGGGAAACGATCCACCAGCACTCTCGGCCGAACTGGATTCGCACACATTCGACTCTGGCGCGCTCTGGGGCACTGGTACACGTTATGGAAAGTGAGAGTAAAATTGGAACGATCCCGGCCATCTGCACGGGCGCGGGTCTTGCTGCGCGAGAACTCGTTGGAAGTGGATCAGTGGGTTCAATATTGAACGGGTGCCGCCGCTTTGGGCGAGTGACCAACCGCTCTGGGCCGAGATACGCTCACGACGGGTAATTAAAATGACATAATAATTCGAGTGTGTGTGCAATTAATGACGCTGGCTGTCAGTGTGGCGACGCTGTTATCTGCGAGGAAAATTATGACAGATTGTCCCGGCGGATGACGGCCGATGCGGGGATGTGGGACACGATGTCGGCAGATTGACTGGCATTTGGCGATCGGGGATGACGTGCAGTTCCAGTGGGAGTGGGTGTGAGCTTTGAAAGTTGACTGGCTGGCTACTGTCGTTCACATTTAGGTTGCCAATTGGACTGACAGCTTCTTGGCTTGTTGGTTATGGCCTTTTTACTTCTGATTGCTTGGAACTGATTGCATTGTGTCTTTGACAAGAGATGAGGATGCTTAAAGTGGCTGATTTGTCGCAAAAATAATTGCCAAAGATAGGCGCACTTGGTGTGCTTTGAGAAAAGGAAAACAAATATAAGGTGTTGTTCTTATGTCCACATGTTTCTCGTTCTTCATGGTACGGGCATGCTGTGCCTAGTTCGTAATTGTTCAACTAACAGCATGCAAGCTTCAATTGATTCCCATGGATACGTATGGAAATTAAACGGCTACCATGCGGCTATTAAATGCTTGCAATGACTACAACAGTGTCGCCAGCAATGGACATATGGAGTACCAAGATGCTGAGAGAACAATAACGTAGACTTCGTATCAAATCACAAGACTCCACTGAATCTACGAAGTCGAAGATTGGGATTGGGTCTGCATTCCTTCTAGTTTAGAAACCTACACGTACGGGTCTAGAGTGGTTGAAGGCAGAAACTCGGGAATCTTTTCCACGTCAGAGATTTTATTTGTGGAAGATTTCCCCTTATATCACTGCAGTGTATTTCAAGCAAGCTATTCAGATTCGGGCGCCTGATGTCAGTCCGTTCTATGCCTATGCTATGGACCTGCCATCAATTAAATCGAAGATGGTCAAACAGTTCCCTCTTTCTCTAAAGGAGGTTGCAAATCCCTTCTAAGTCCCTGGGCACAAACGTCCTCCCTGAAAATGATACACTCTTATCTCAAATGATCTCTCTATCTTATCTTGTGTGATCAATATCTCGTACGACGGGAGTGTACAACCAGAGGAGGGCAATACCTGTGCATTCGGGGAAAAGTTGTTGATTGCTTTCTATTTGGTTAAATGCCCGAGCAACGATTCCGGTAAATGCACGGAGCAAATTAACATCAAGCCTATTTGTGGCGCCCTCTGGGTAGACTCCATTGTAAGTGCTTAGAGATGAACTTATTCATGCAGCCTGCCGTCTTTCCAGCATGTTTATTGAGACACCACCGTGTTGAAAAATATCAGTTGAGAGCCAACATCAAGCCTAGAATACGAATGACCCTACTACGACATAACAACGATTTTCGGCTTTGCACGTGAAATTTTAGATACAACTTGCATGCGATGAACTTGCAAGTGCCCCAGAAGTAAACATTAGAGCCACAAGTGGCGCGATTATTTGAAGATTTCATTTTACATTTCTTCCGCCAAAAGGTGCAGATTTAGGCCAGAAGTCTTAGGATTTATATACATAATAGACCCCTCATAGCATTCTTAATCAAGGAGTAGAGCAAGACTAGAAATTAAGCGCTGATGGGTCGAGCACAGACTTCTCATAAGGAAAATGAAAGACAGCGTATTAGATGATAATGTATTTACCACGGGTAAACCAACGACCGTACCCTTACGCGATCCAAAGACGATTGCCCATGCATGTCCTCTCTGATTCACCCGATCGTTGGCCACCCTCTCTTTCACTCAAGAGGGTAGTTTATATTGATGATTGAGTCGATTGAGAAAAAGGATCATTTTTATTCCTCGTGCAATATCGCTCAACAAGCGTTACCAGATTTAGCAGTTTGCTGCGATTTTAGCATGATTTGATCATACAAACAAGATGTAGCAGGTTTTTGAGCATTTTTTAAGATTCTGGTGATTTTAGCAGTTTTTTAAAAAATTGAGTTTAAAGGAAAAAGTGTTACTATGGCGAGGCATATTAGTATGCACACTACAGCACATAGTGTAGCGAGGAACACAGTATTCATTCGTCGAATAACGAAGGTATAAACATTTTTAACGTTTCCACGTATTCTTAATTAAGGTTTGTATATTATTCAAGTCCAGATTACCCATTGACAATTTACTAATTCGAGACATTATATTTTTAAATCCGCAAGCCGTAAATCCTTGTTAAAATGTCACATTTCTTCTTCTGGGGTGGACCTGGGCCTCAACCAGTAAGCCTCTCCAGCCGGCACGATCTTTAGCCAGCTGTCTCCAACTGCGGACACCAAGCTGATTGAGGTCCTTCTTCACCTGGGTGCGCCATAGGTTGCGTGGGTGTCCTCTATTGCGTTGTCCCACTGGTTCGGAGTCGAAGATTCTTCGGGCTGGAGCAGTGTTGTCCATGCGCTCTACATGGCACAGAGATCTTAGGCGTAGACGCCTGACTAGGCCCATGTCGCTGTACAGCCCGTGCAGTTCGTGGTTGAATCTTCTTCTGCAATAACCAGCAACGCAAACAGGACCAAAGATTGAACACAGAACTTTTCTCTCGAAAAGACCAAGTGCTTCTTCATCCGCTTTTGTGATTGTCCATGCCTCTGCAAGATAGAGCAGGACAGGGATGATCAAGGGGTTATATAATAATAGCTTCGTCCTTCGAGAGAGGAGTCTACTACTCAATTGCCTCTTGATCGCAAAGAAACAGCGATTGACAAGAGTAATTCTGCGTTTAATCTCGGTACTGGTGTTGTTCGTACTGTTCACTTGCGAGCCGAGGTAGACGAAGTCCTTCACTACCTCGAAGTTATAACTGCCTATGGTGACGTTTTGGCCAAGTCGTCGATGTTGTGTGTCCTTTTTCGATGACAGCATATACTTCGTTTTTGCCCTCGTTCACCGCTAAGCCCATTGTGGCGGCCTCCGCTTCAATACCAGCAAACGCTTGTCATCCGCGTATGCTACCAGTTGTACGGACTTCTGGAAGATCGTGTCTCTAGTGTTGGCGTGTGAGTCTTGCACGATATTTTCCAGGATGATGTTAAAGAAATCACATGACAGCGCGTCACATTTGGCGATACTAAAAAATTGATAAATAATATGTATAAGATTTTTTCACATCGGGATTTAACAACAATGAGATTCAGTCAGTTAAACAAAAAATATTTTTTGAAACTAAAAACCGTAGGCGCTTTAGTAACGAACGTGTTGCATCAATATTCAGGGGACTTCTGAAAGTAAAAGCTGTTACAACTTCATTCTAATCAAACTAATCAAATGTTATCTTAAATGAAATCGATTCGGAATAATTTCAGTCAATAACTTAAATACAGTAAATACAGTAGTACCGCGATTCTTGGTCGCAATGAAAACCGGGCTCGGTGCAAGTTTGAAGGATGTTGCAAGTACCGAATACTTACTTTTCATGTATACTGTCAAAATTACGTTTAATATAATGCACATATTATATGGAATTAAAAAAGTTTATAATTTTAATTTGTTTTGTAAAGACGCGCTTGTTCAGTACCACATTACTTCTAAGCCTCTGAAGCGTGTTGCTATATATTAAATATTAATATTAAATATTAAATATTAAATGCTGACATAGCCTCTAACAACCAGAGATAATGGATGATAGAGATATCCAACTTCGGCCATTTTTTCCCCTAGCCCACAACGAAGATGTAGTGGTAATCCCTTGTATTTCACTTATACTTTTACAACGCTCGTCAATTCACCACAATATGGCGGCCGATTCGTGAATTTTATGGGAAATAGCGTCAGATTCATGAATTTAGTGGGATAATGGCAGCTGAATCGTGAATTTTGCCCACAATCCATGTACGTTGTTCGGGGGGTGTTCAAATGTTAGCTCTTTTTTTTAAGAGAATTTTCTTATATTGTTAAATGGACTTTCGTGAATGAAAACGTGTTGCAATAAATGGGCATTGGAACCATTTAACTGGAACTATTTGACCTAAAATTAATTCTTAAAGTATATATAGCCTATTCATAAACCATACCTGACAAATTAACTCAAAAAATTAAGTTCGCTTTATACGCTTAATTCATGAATTCTGAGAAACTCATGAATTCAATTTAAACAATTTGATAAGAACAATGGCAAGATATTGCAACATTTACTAATGCTAAAAAATGGTTGTCAAAACATCTTATTTATGATTCACGCTTCAATAATATTTTTATTATTGGTTAACTGAGCGTGTGAAAGTATTATTAATTTTTATTCATATGAAAAAAATCACACTATGTTGTGCATTCATTAATTATGTCCAATAATTTCAGATTGTAAATTGCTCAAATTTTTAATGAATCGACTTCATGAACATAAGCTTTGTTCGTTCGTTTACCCCTCCATACTGTGTTGAAAATTGAACACCGAAAATTGAAAAAACGTTCAAATAACGAGCGAATTTTCAAATAAGAACTCTAATTCACCCCATTACTAAGGTGGGGAAGGGTATCAGCTGTCTCCACAGCTGTTCTCAAGAGCTCACACGTATTCACAGACAGGGGACAAAAAGCGTAAAAAATGCTGTCAGATGAAATCAAGGGGCAAGGGAGGTAGAAGTTGGATATCTGTATTATAGGTTATATCTGCTAACAACTAACATAACAACTCAAAATTAACGTCGTGAGCAGCATAAAATATACAGTACTTCCCCGAATTTTATTTTTACAAAATGTGCAGGAAAAGGAGATACCGCTTAAGAATGTATGTATAAGGTATTTCCCCGAATTGGGTCTACTAAAAGAGACGTCATCTGCAGAAGCAATCGTCACAGGTACTGAGTTAAAATTGTTTGGGTGTTGCAAGTACTGAGTACGTAATGTAAAAAAATTTATGTCGCAAGAATCGACTTGTATTACTGTATGTAAATTTATAAATGATCATCTTTCACTATTAAGCAGAAAGTTTGTGTGTCTGACCGACAAAGGCTCCGAAACTCACGTCGCAGAGCTCAGAAATTTTCAACAAAAATCATTCTAAAATGTAGATGCTGAATGTAAGGTGGTACGACATACGGTTCGGAAGTTACTAGCACTTTTTAAACGGGAATAAAATTCTCAAAATAAGAGTGATTGCATCAATCCGGTATGAAACCATTTCAAATTGCGTAGTCGTGGATATCAACCATCCCCCAGTGTGTTGTAACTTCACACTAGGGGATAGGCTAATTTTTTTCATGGTTCATGAAGTTTGACTTCAATTTTCACAACAAGTGAACATCGCGCGCTTCTTCGGTACATAGATGGGATTTCCAAGAACTTTTTTTATGAATCGCTTGATATCCCTCCGCGTTGTGTGTAAATGGTTGAGAAAAAACCGTAATTTCCGTCCGTTTTGCTGCAGCACACATTGACAATTCAAACATCAACATGTATGCACATAGTCAACGAATTGTACTCATTATGAGTAGGGATGTGAATGAGAGATTGGGATAGGCATCAAGAGCTGCGTTTTCTTGCATGCATGTAAAATACACTAACAACGAGTCCTATATCCACTTAAGTTACTCATCATATCCATCGCCGCTTAAGGAATAAGCGCGGATAAAAACAATGCTTCCACTCATTAATTTCTGTGTGTCCATTCCTGAATTCATTCATTCATTGTTTAGGTTGCTATATGTGGCTTACATTTGCAGGTTTGGTTGATGTATTAGATCATTTTTAATTGTTTTGGCATCCATAAGTATGCAATTTTTGGTATGCCCAGAGTGTCTCTGCTATACATTCCGTTTAGGTTTCGTAAACGATTCTTTTCATTTGATGAACTTTTTTTTATTTTATAATTATTAGGTGTTTTTGCTTTTAAATTGATGGTCACGCTACACAGTCACAAAACAAAGATTGTGACCATCAAAGATCAACCATCATCTTCCAAGACTACACCCCTGACTGCTTAGCAAATGTCATAAATGTCGTCGGTGCTGCCAAGATTTTATGATGAATCATTAAGCGCCGATGATCGTTTTTTTGTGCACTTACAAATTAAGCGTATATACAGCTAAAATTGCAAAAAAACACAGCTAATAATAAAAGAAAATTCAAATTCTTCTCTGAGTTCTGGTTCGATCAGTCTTAATATTGTTTTAAATTAAAAAGTGCGGTAATAATGCGGTAAGAAGTACCGGTTGAAGAAACAAGCCCGGGCAAAGCCGGGTACGAAATCTAGTCCTTTATAAATTAACATCTTCTATGACAGCAATTATTTATCACTAATAACAAATGCACAATACCTACTGTCTTATGCCGACCCCGAACTGCCAACTTTTTGAAGCTTTTCCTAGATAGACTTTGAGTATTGTCAGTGCCTCGAAAGAGGTGGGGTGGTCCGTGAAAATTATTCTGGTCGTACCGGGAATCGAACCCAGGCAGGTAGGTTCAGTTGCTTAGAAGTCGACGAACAGACCCACAACCCCACTGTCGCCGCAAAGTTTGCATAATACAACTGTTTAAGGCGCTAAGATAAAACTAAAAATAAAAAGTATTTCTAAAGGAGAAATCGATCGGAGTTTTTTTTTTAGCATTTTGTTCGTTCTTCTCTAGCCGATTTAGCAGTTTTTCGTCGTAGCTTTAGCAGGTTTGAATGAAATAATCTGGCAACGCTGATGAAAGAGCACCAGTACCGCGTGATCGACCAAAATAGAGAGGTGTTACGTCAGGAATGATGTCCTCCACGGGATGTCTTGGAGCAACTCAATGAGTGCAGGACGACACTCACCACATATGACAGCGTGAGTAGGGATGGGCTATACAACGCCATGTCTAGCTTTGATGTTCCTGTTAAGGAGTCTTGGCGCTTTGAGGCAAATAAAGCAGGGATTGCAGCAAACCATTACTCTGCCTTTAGTGTAGCAGTATTTATTTGATATCAGTGCCAAGCTACAAAGATCAAAAGATGCGACATGATTACTTATTGAAAAATATCCAAGCTATTCTATTCAAACTTGAGCCAGTTCTTGGAAGAGACGGGGGATGGATGTCCCGTGCTTCAGTAAATGTCCCATAAATCTGATCGGCTGGATAGTATGAGGCCGTTAATGAACAATCTGACCAGTATGGACTGGGGTGGCTTCAAGCTAGGAAAAGTCACTTCACGCAACGGCAACTCTTGTAAAAAGACCCAAAAAGTCCAAATCGTGACCCACCATCCATTGGTCGATTTCATAACCGTAAATGACAGTATGGATAGAGACGAGTTACACATGGTCCACTCAGAAATCAATTGGATAGACTTGGTATTTTGCGTGTGATGGCATCTTCTCTTGTACGATGTTAGAATAGCAGACGCGACACCATAAAAGTCACGAACCTCAAATTTGAGAAAAAATGACAAAGTTTCTTAGAAGACTTGAGTTTGAATGTTTGCCAGATTTGAGGATCGTTGATCTTTTACTTTCTCCAGTGAAGCATGTACTGGAGCACATAATTTAATAATAATAATATGGGTGGCGCTACAGTGCGAGGCGCATCTGGGCCTAGCTTCTCAGCAACCACTCGTGTTGTGCGTGCTATTGTTCTTTCAGGAGTGGAAGGGACCTACAGTTTAAAGCCGACTCCGAACGGCGAATTTGAGAAGCTTTTTCTAGACAGGAATACTCTTTGAGCATTGTCAGTGACTCGAAGGAGGCGGAGCCGTGAATTATTAAAGGTGGTAAATTCGGGTATCGAACCTGGCACCCTCTGCGTAGGAGTCGACGCACTTACCCACTACGCCACGGCGACCACCACGGGAGCACATAATTTACAAGGATTTATTTCGTCCTTGTAGAAATTGCACTGTCATTTCTCATAATTTTAGTCCAGGACATGCACTGCTATTCCAGGTAAGTCGATTCGATGAATCTATCTCTGTCAACGCAGTCCTTATCTCTGTCATTCCAGCGAAATCCACGAAAAATCCCAACCCTCATAATTCTCGCTATCATTGGCCTTGTCAATTCTCATTCCAAGCTCAACACCATCATTTACCCATTCTTCCAGCAACATCTGTATTTCTTGAATTCCACAGGATTCCATTTAGTGCCTGCTCTTTTTCTGATGGTTTCAACATATGGGGGCAAAAACAATCGTGGTTGTTGGTTGATATATGGTTACCTCTGAATGATAGGGGTTAAGGAACTTAGATAAAGCCGGGCCTGCCCATTTACGAATCATGATTCTCTACGCAGCTGAGGCCACTAACTGAGTAAAATTGAAGTGCCCGCATGAACATGAACAGACATTTGGAGTTTAGAAACTGTCTTCACCGTAATTATGGTTCGGTCAGTGGACAGGGATAAGTGCAAGTGATGAAGTTTGGCTGCTTCTGAGCATTTTCAGCAGTCTTTAAAGAGTAAGCATTTCAAAGTGACCTATACTATTCACTATTCTCATTAGAGGCCTCTTAAGATCAAAGCCTATGTGAATCCTGTGAAAAGATAGAAATGACTATTGCTTTTCCACACCAGTGAATTCTTAAATTAGGATTCTCAACCAATCAAAGGAATACAATTCACAGCCACACATTCTTGATCTTGAAGTCCCATGTGAGAACTGCAACGCTCTCAGCAAAACAAACGTCGTGACACTGTTCATTAACTATTTTGTTTACTCCTAACGATGGCAATGTTCAAAACAACTCCAAAAGAGCATATTGCAGAGATTCCTTGCAAAATCAACAAATGCACAGCAAATTCCATCACAAAATTAGATCACGTAAACAACTCATTAAGCCATCGCGACGACCGAAGGGGCCACCAAGCGCATAGGTACATGCTGCGGTCTTGGTGACACCACAGTTGGTAATGCCAAGCACAGCGTCTACACCGTCGACTTGGACCATGCTACACTCACGATTAATGCACGAAAATATGTGGGTTAACAGAGTGGCTACATTATTGGTCCACACCACGAACAACAAGCCGAGAGTCGAACGTCTAACCGAGAAGCACGAGAGCCCACCGAGCACATGAGGCACGTCGCGCTCGTCTAGGTACCCTCGCGGCTCACATGTGCGCCCGGGCACCAGCATCCCGGAGTGGTAAACCTATGCCCACCATGTGCTCTCCGATTGCGCTGCAGAGACCCAGAGGTGGGGATCTGAGAAGAAAATCTTCGCGGCTTAGGAGGAGAAAAACTAAACCAAGCAACGTGCCGGTGGGGTGGCGTAGATGCATTCGCACAGATGCCGTTGGACAGAGGGTGGGGATGGGAGATGAGAGAAACAGCGGGTCGCCCTGCACCCCGGCACCCTTCGACGGCGGTGTGGTGCGTTGGGAGTTGTTGGATTTGCTGATCTTTTATCCTCCCCTTCAGTCGCAGAGACCGAAGAAAGAATTTGAAAATTTCGCGTATATAAACGGTTTTGGTCATCGAAATAGGCATCAGTTCAGCGATATCTTACAAACGGATTACAGCAGGTTCAGCTCAGTAGAACCGACTTTCCAGCAGACAGAAGCAACTCGTGTTACATTCGTTCGTCGTGTACTCAGTGTTTGTCGGTGTTGAAGACAGCCTTCGTAGTCCTTGTGTCCATCATCAAGTTACATCAACTCAATCAAGCCAAGATGAAGGTACGCCACGAATGAGTAGAACGTCCCTCTCGTCCTTTGTGCCAGTTTTTAAGTGACCCCTCATTTTGTGCAGATTTGTGTGTGGAATTGTGATTGTAGCCTGATCCTTGCTTTGAAAGTGATACGACCAGCCACCAGACTTCCTGGAGGCAGCCTCTGACTCTAATTCACCACGGCATCCGTCTTGTGTGCTTATGATCCGCCGTTGATCGCTTCATTCGCAGTTGGTTCCTAGTTTGCATTTGCATTCGAATTGATTTATTCAATTTCAACTTCCGCAAGCATGGCAGACGGGTGAGGTGTTCGTTTGAACGTGAGAGAGCAGAAATCTTTTGGGATCGACTGACCACTTTCCATTTTGATCGAACGATCAGTTGATGTTTAATTTTGCTGAGTGATCACTTTCGAGTTAAGATCGTCTCTTGTTAGAAAATCCTTTTGTTTAATTTTCGTTAAATTTGTCGCTTAAGTTAAAGAGATAATTAATTTATTTTACATCAACAACATATTTGGGCTAAATTAAATTAACCCATGAGCTGATTTCGAATCAGCCTCGATCATACGTCTTGTCTAATTCGAAAGTTCATGAATCCTTTTTCATTCAGTCATCATTCCTTCCTTTTACAAGTTCTCGTCCATCTAACGGTGTAGACTCAAAGTTAAAAAATTGGCTGCTTCTTAAAATCTCTCCAAGAAGACCTTCTCCATGCGTCCGTGTTGCAGAGACATTCTCAGAATTTTGAAACACATCCTGTGACTTGATTTCCCTACAAAGATCAGGCTGCTATTCATTGACAAATTTGGTCATATCGACCCAAAGCAAAAAACAGAAGAGTGGAGTGAAGAAAGTTCAGAATTGTGGTCTGGTCAGAATTCTATCAGCACTGAAGGAAGTTTAAGTTTTCAGGTTCAGGTTCAACAGTTTGGATCAACAAATTTGGAACACAATTTCAGTCAACAAATTGGATCAGATCCTAATTTTTGAACACCTCACGAGGGTTTCTTTGCCTCTCCAAACTTCTTCAAGTTCCAGTTCAAAAATATTCCAAGCCGTTTGTAAGACTCTTTCTAAACATCGATCAAGGATCATTTTCTGCATAGCTCCCCGTGCTTACCGTCCTAAATTCTTCAAAATCTGCTTTGTCTCCTCTTAGTCCTCGATGGTCCAATTTACAGAACCCAAGCTGAAAAGATGGCCAAACTCCAGGGTCTAAGGATCTGTCTGGATTGGAGTTTTGTCACTAAGTTTACTTCTCTCTGTAAATACTACAAAAACCCTCCCAAAAATTTGACAAATCAGTTGAGTCAGAAGGAAATCGTTTTTGGGACATTTTCCAACTCTTGTTCAAATTTCTGTACGTCTGCTGTGGCTAACGACTACGATAGATGAAGGATTTGGATCCGTTCTTATAACGACGGCTGTAGTTTCTCAAAGCTGAAGAGTCCACACCCAGATTTTGCCAGAGGGTCAATTGTGCCCATAACTTCTTCGGAATCTATGCTTACTCCGAGCATCCATTGTGGGCATTTCCTATAACAACGACCTTAATTTCCGATAGCCTTTAATTGACAAGTCTCGTCGCGATTGCCTTGGACTCTGTGTCTGAAGTTAAATCGTGTCAGTTCTAGATAGTGGATTCTGATGGCGCACAGTGTTGAAATTCAAGTCAAGCTCAAGTGCTCAGTTATCGTTCAAATAAAACCTAAGATTGCACTTCTCAGTCTAAATAAAATAACCTCTTTGGCTAGGGCTTCCGTCCGTCCTGGACATGGGCCTCAGCCAACATGCATCTCCACCCAGCAGGGTTCTTCGCAGTCTTTCCAGTTACTCGTGTTCAGCTGATAGAGGTACCTTTGCAGCTATTGTTCTCCACCGGAGACGTGGTCTTCCTCTTCCGCATCCTTTTCCAGTTACTCGTGTTCAGCTGATAGAGGTCCCTTTGCAGCTATTGTTCTCCACCGGAGACGTGGTCTTCCTTTTCTGCGTTTTTCCTCGGGGTTGGAGTCCGAGACCAAATACATCTTAAAAGCCTGCCATATGTTTTCGCTTCATTTTTGGCATTGCCACCAGAATAGAATTATTAATATTAGAATATTTGTAGATTTAGGTCTCCCTCATCAAAGGCCATCGAGATGATCGTTACAATTTTCGATCACATTTGATTGTGACTGTTGCTGGTGTCAATACAAAATGCTGTCTTTGCGAATATTACCTCAAGAGTTAAGAGTCTTCACTTATGGATGAGGAGGAGATAAGGGTCACCCCACACCTCCTTAACTTCTGCCCGGTTTGGACGGGTCGCCTTCCCTCCCGACTACTTTTTTAATCGACTTCAGTGACTTAAGTGCGGTACCCACCCACAATTTACTTCACTTCACCTGAAAGACCGTATGATATATGAGGGGCAGCACAATGCATGAGTGATTGTACCAATTCAGTCACCTCAACCTTATCTTGACAGTTCTTCTTGAATTGTTGAGCTTCCTTGAAGACGTTACTCTTCGGTCTAATTGAAAAAAATTCAATTTCCAGATCTTCTGGCTTTTCCGTCGATTTTAAACATTAATTATAAACTAAACTTTAAATAAATAAACAAATGAACACTTTTCAGGAATCGCACATATATGCAGTCACCCTTTACGTTTGCCTAACTTTGACGTCACCATCTCTTATTTCTGACGTATGATCTAACAACATTTTCGATTGAGACCAAAAATACGATTTTTCCACACCAAAATTCATCCAAAAGACGCCAGAAATACACTCCTTCCAAGTTTGGACCTCAATTTTCGAATTTCTGAACATCTTTGAACAGTTTATTCTGACATTTGAAACATCCATGAACTCAGCTCAATCAATAAGTTTGAACCATCAGCTTTTCTTTTGCTGGCTTTTCTAACAAACAATTTGGGCATTGATCCAAAACTCCTCTCATATTGTTCAAAAGAGGCTACATTTTTGACCAAAGCCAAAACAACCAGATTTCTCTCATTTTGTTCGAATTTTGGATGAAATTACAAGGTTTCGTTCCCAAAATTTTGAACTTTCTGTTGACTTTGAAACTTTGAATTTTGAATATGTTCTCAACAAAACCTTATTTGCTTCAAAAATAAATTTTGAGGACTTGCTTCAGGATAAAGGACATTGTTTCTTCCGATATTGCCTCCACTAAAAGGCCGATTTTGCTTACATTTTTCGTTATCTGCACACTTCTTATTTCTACACTGCTTCTATCGATGTCAACACTTCAAACGCGATGAGCTCCTCCTGAGACTCCAAGAATTTAGTTGTCCCTTAAGCGGTTCAGGAGGACTTCACTTCTTTTCGATTTATTCTTCCAGTATAAGCAGCTGTCTCCAAATCTTCTACGACATTTGCTTGCACACTCCCTTCCTGTTCCAAAGTATAAACAATCGAATGTCTCAAATTTCAGTATTTCATTGCCATCGCCCTCTTCGCCGCTGTTGCGCACGCCATCCCAATCGAACTCGGACACTACCCATCAGCGCTGATTCATTCCGGTCCCGTCTTGGCGCATGCTGTTGCTCCTGAACCTGTGGTAAGTCAAGCCCGCCGACAATCGCCCCAACCAATCTAATGCACACTCCCCTCACCTCACTCTCTCTCTGTCTCGCCCCACTCAAGGCATATCCAAAGTACGCATTCAACTATGGCATCAAGGATCCCCACACCGGTGACATCAAGTCACAAGCCGAGGAGCGCGATGGCGATGTCGTCAAGGGTCAGTACTCCCTTGTCGAACCAGACGGTTCGGTGCGTACCGTCGACTACACCGCCGATGATCACAACGGTTTCAATGCCGTCGTCCACAAATCAGCCCCAACAAAGGTCGCAGTGCCAGTGCTCGCCCATGCCCCAGTGCTCGCTCATGCCCCAGCTCCATTGTTGCACCATTACCGCTAAGGAGTCCCACCGACGAGAACCCGTATTAACTACTTGTCGTATTCACACGTGTGAGGATATCTAACCAAGCAGCCACAAACTCTCTCATTCACTTAACCGTCCATTGACCATCGTAGATTGTATTTTTCTCTCTTGACGTAGCTCTTGATATATTTTTTTATCATTATCATTACTCTCTTTTGATATGTATTTGTATGATATTTTTTTTTGTTTTCATGTGTAGTGATGTAAGTTAAATATTTCCTAATCACTTTCTTTTTTTTATTTTTCCTCTCTCTCTCTCTCACGTTCTCGCTCTGTTTCTTGTGACATTGTTGTGGCGTCAGTGCTGTTCGCTTGTGCCTCAGTCGCGGTCGTCTTCTCTGTCAGTCTTCTCATTCTCTTACGATAACCGTAAGGGTTATGCGCGCGCAACTCTCTTTGTACTAATCTTTTGTTCATAGTTCTTCGCCGTCTTCATCGTCTCTGTTTCACTTCTCATTTCGTTTCACCGTTATCGTCGTGTGTTGTGTGGAGCTGTCAAGGCCAGTGCCAATGACAGTGTCATTTTAACAGCGACGCGAATGGCAGAATAGGACGAGGATGAAAAGTAGTGTTGCCAAAAACACCAGCCATCAGAAGTTTCGCCCAGACACAGTCGAAAGAGGATTTTGACAGCTGTCACAGATCCTCCAAGGTGGGAAACTTCTGTGCTATTGTTTTTGTTCTTTTGTTTTGTTAATCACGAACACTTTGTGCAACTGTGCCGGTCATTGTGCATTAAACCGCGGGGAAATTGTGCTGAAACGCAGCAGATTTCCTTGATTTCTGTTTCACTTCTCTCTCATTCTGACAGCTCCCCTGCCACCCTGTGTCGGGGCGCTGTTTGTTATTTTGTTTCAGCTAATTTGCAAAGAAAACTATTGCGTATCGTTTTTTGTGTTGTTGTAAACATTTCTATCGTACTTCATTCTCTCTCGTGTATGATTTCATTCAGTTTTCCATTTCATTAATTATCGAGTAATTGTATTATATACATTTTTCTTATTTTACACATACATTTATATATAAATATTTGTTTTTTTGTACTTTTTTATTGTTGTATGCATAAGGGCCGACTTGTACACCCGGTTGCGGCAGACAGATATGCCTCTCCGGTGTATAGCGAGATGTATACGATTTATTCTTCTGCATTGTAAATAAATAAACTAAAAAGAGTTGATGAAATAAATAAAAAAATATTAAAAAAAACATGTTGAAAAAAAAATTATACTGAAGTTTTTATTTGTTTTTGGTAACATTAGGGACACCCTGTGGTACAGTTGAAGGTAAAATTAAACAACAATTTCTTTCGAAATGGCAATTCGCTCGGTTGACTAAGAGTTTCTTTCTTGAATGAATTCTTCAGTTTGTCGTGGTCTCGGGCCTCAGCCGACCTTCTTTTTATTAAAGGACACAGGTTTTATGTGACCCTGGTGCCAGCGTCGTTGAGGTTGAGATAGGAGGCATTTGTCATTAAGTGCCTATACACCTCTTAAGCTCTTCCATTATACAGCATATTGATCTCCTGCGGTTATAATAATAATAATATGGGTAGCTCTACAGTCCGAAGTCGATCTGGGCCTAGCTTCTCAGCAACCACTCGTGTTGTGCGTGCTATTGTTCTTGCACAAGTGGAAGGGACCTACAGTTTAATGCCGACTCCGAACGGCAAAGTTGAGAAGCTTTTTCTAGACAGGAAATACTCTTTGAGCATTGTCAGTGACTCGAAAGAGGTGGAGCCGTGAAATATGTAAGGTGGTAAATTCGGGTATCGAACCTGGCACCCTCTGCGTAGGAGTCGACGCACTTGCCCACTACGCCACGGAGACCATCCAGATCTCCTGCGGTTACATCACTTGATTTGAGGTGCCTTCACTGATTTGGGGCGTATGGACGCAGAGGACGCAGAGGTCTTAGTAGGGACATCATATGGGGACCTCTTTACGATCTTATTTGCACAAGCTATCGCGCGTTTAGCTTCTCCAGAGGACAGCCATTAAAGTAAAGGACACAGGAAAGACTGCCCGTGAGTCTATCATGGTTTCTAAGCTTTCGAACCATTTAAGGTGTCCAATCACGTCACAACTATTTGTTTCTAAATAGTACTCAGTTTAAAATGTGTAAATAGTGGACCATAAGAATTAAACAAACATTTACACTTTCCTCAGTCAAAACCCAAGTGGTTCCTCGAAATATAGCGATTTGTGTTCTTCTTCTGCTTAACGGCGATGATGACACCAATACCGCTGTCAGGTAGAATGTCCCACTCAATATGGACGATGATCGACGAGAATTCCGTCCCCCCGACTTAGACGCGGTCAAGATAGCAATATCAAGACTGAAGTCTAACAAAGCTGCCGGTGCGGACGAACTGCCCGCTGAAATCTTTAAGGCAGCTGGAGATGATCTGGGTCGGAGGAAACCATGCCCGATGAGTGGAATCTCAGTATCGTTTGCCCGATCCACAAGAAAGGAGACCCCATTGACTGCCCCAACTACCGAGGGATAAGTCTCCTGAACATCGCCTACAAGATCTTCTCTGCCGTTTTGTGTACTCGCCTGAAGCCGTTTATAAATAACCTGATAGGTCCTTATCAGTGTGCCTTCAGGCCAGGGAAGTCCACCATCGACCAGATTTTCACACTACGGCAGATCCCAGAAAAAACCCAAGAAATGCAGATCGACACCCACCACCTTTTTGTCGACTTCAAGGCCGCGTATCACAGCATGCATAGGGACGAGCTATACAACGCGATGTCTAGTTTTGACATTCCTGCCAAACTCAATGTCGATAACGAACACACCGAGACCTTCAATGCCAAAAAAGGTTTTAGACAAGGCGACGCGCTCTCATGTGATTTCTTTAACATCATCCTGGAGAAAATCGTGCAAGACTCACACGCCAACACTAGAGGCACGATGTTCCAGAAGTCCGTCCAACTGCTAGCATACGCGGATGACATTGACGTGATTGGCAGAACACAGCAAGCCGTCAATGAGGCGTTTGCTGGCATTGAAGCGGAAACGGCTAAAATGGGTCCAGCGGTGAATGAGGGTAAAACGAAGTATATGCTGACATCAAGAAAGGACACACAACATCGATGTCTTGGACAGAGCGCCACAATGGGCAGCTATAACTTCGAGGTAGTCAAGGACTTCGTCTACCTCAGCTCCGCAGTAAGCAGTACAAGCAACATCAGTACCGAGATTAAACGCAGAATTACTCTTGCCAGCCGCTGTTTCTATGGGCTCAAGAGGCAATTGAGTAGTGAAGCCATCTCTCGAAGGACCAAGCTGACTTTATACAAGACCTTGATCATCCCAGTCCTGCTGTACGGCGCGGAAGCATGGACAATCTCAAAAGCGGATGAGGATGTCATTGGTCTCTTCGAGAGAAAAGCTCTGCGTGCGATCTTTGGTCCTGCCTGCGCTGATGGTTATTGGAGAAGAAGATTCAACCACGAACTGTACGGGCTGTACAGCGACAAGAGTCTAGTCAGGCGTCTTCGGATCCAACGCCTAAGATGGGTGGGCCATGTAGAGCGCATGGACAACAAGGCTCTAGCCCCAAGAGTCTACGACTCCGAACCCGTGTGACAACGTAACAGAGGACGCCCGCGTTTAAGGTGGCGCACCCAGGTGGAGAAGGACCTCAACCAACCTGGCGTGCGACACTGGAGACAGCTAGCGAGAGACCGTGCTAGATGGAGAGGCTTGTTGGTTGAGGCCCAGGTCCACCCCGGACTGTAGCGCCAAATAAAGATGAAGACGAAGAGTGTTCTTCGCAATTGATCTTACTCTTCCTCTTTTTTGAAACTCCCCTATTGAACATTTTGGCTTTCAAAATTCAAAGCACAGGTTGTGCGGGCCCAAAGTATTGTGGAATATGTTCTACAACTTTTAGAGCACTAATTCAAGGGTTCTTGATTTACCTTAGTATCCGAAGATGATACTTCGAGTATCGCCACAACTTAGTCGAAAAACTTGGACGTCTGAATACTTGGACGACTTAACTGACTTAGTTTAATGATAATGTATGTGGAATCTATAGGTGCTTCCATTGTTATTTTCATTTTTATAAAATTGTATGCAAATTACTATCTTAAGTTACGTGGTACTAGCCGATGGGCGTAGTAAGAAAACAATGATTTTTATTTAGCAATTCACTTCTCTCCACAGACCGTGTAAGGACTTTATTAAACAACAGAGTCGCTCGGACAATCAGTTACCACTTAAAACTATTCCACTTCCCTAAACGAAACCTTATGACGTACCCCAGTGCCACTTTATAAGGCTAATGTATCGATCTGGTACTTCCGTCTGATCGTCAAAGTCATCAATTACTTCTGTGGCAGTTTATTACGTCGTGAGTGCTCATCAGACGATGCGGTTCAGTCAAGAGTTTATAAAATGCTTGTCGGCTGTGGCGCTACTTTGAATTTATTGTAGCTCGTTAACTTGCACAACCATTAAGAACAAATGTGACTATCTAGATAACAGGAATATCTGGCGTTTAATATGTTTCCCTGGAAAAAATGCCTTTCTTGATCTCCTGGCCAATTGTATTTTTCTTTGAATTATTCAGAGGAAATTATAATTTTTTATTATTATTTATTTTGCATCATGAAAAATGGTACAAAATGATAAAAATTCATGCATGAAATAATTAGGAGCATTTTGTTGTCGGAAGGACAAGTGACGAACGCACCATCAGTACTTAATAACAAAATTCATGGTGGGATTAAACCTAAAGAGAAAATAAGTTATCTTAAATTATAAAACACATAATTATAAAAAAAAGAAAAAATACTGTTTGCTAAGCCATTGTGGTGAATAAATTTTCTATTTCATGACTATTCAATGAACAAAGCCATACTCGGGCATTTATTACAAACGTTGAAGCTCTTCTCTCGCATCTAATATTTGTAGGTAGTTTATTAAAAAGACGGCAAGCAGCTGCAAAATAATAATAATAATAATAATATGGGTGGCGCGACAGTCCGAGGTGGACCTGGGCCTAGCTTCTCAGCAACCACTTGTGTTGTGCGTGCTATTGTTCTTTCACGAGTGGAAGGGACCTACTGTTTAATGCCGACTCCGAACGGCGAATTTGAGAAGCTTTTTCTAGACAGGAGTACTCTTTGAGCATTGTCAGTGACTCGAAAGAGGTGGAGCCGTGAATTATTAAAGGTGGTAAATTCTTGTATCGAACCTGGCACCCTCTGCGTAGGAGTCGACGCACTTACCCACTACGCCACGGCGACCCACATAGCTGCAAAATGGGATTGATAATAAATAGCTTTATTGATTCTGGGAAATTGTAAAAAAATTACTGGTGTTAACACGTAAATTGTAGTTACGATATAGTCTATATCCGGATTTGAAGAAAAATATCTTCAGGACTTTAAAGCAGTATAAGGGTCTTATTGGAAGAATTTTAAGGTGTCTTCTTCTTTTCTTTTTCCTTTTCCGACGAGGTTATGATCCGAATTATGGAAGTGAAACGGCCTATAATCTTGCCGAAACAACATCACATAACTGAACTCATAATACATAATTTTCACCGAAAATTCCACCATCAGCATAGCGAGACAGTCATCAGAAGTGTCTGTGGGGTTCGCCGATTCGACCTCAAGAAATATCGGCAGGTCTCCCTGTCTCGGATTACTTCATCACTGAGGCCGATCAAATGCTGGTGTTTTTCCATTTGTGTGATCCAGGAGTATTTTGCTATCCCCCGGAAACCGAATAGTTCTGACCCGAGCATTTCTGCTCGTCCCAGGATCAGAACTAAGATTAGTAGTGCCATTTATGTATGCGTACATTTCCATAGTGCTTAAGTTTAAACGATTTTTTTTGAGATTTTCGACACGTGCATCCTCCTATTTCTATTATTGTTTGATCTCGTTTTTACGACACCGGTGATCTCCAGTCGTTTCAACCCACGGACTCTCATGCACACTTACGGGACAGTTTTATGGTTTTATATGTGTCGCTAGGCTCACCATGGTGTTAAATATTGCCTAGATGTGATTTGTCCCCTTTTGTCGCCTTTTACGACAAGCGCTGTTTTCGAGGGTTATTCTTAACCCGTCCCTGCACGGGCCAAGAATTTAAAGGTGTCTTAATAGATCAAAAGTTGAGGTTCTACGACTAACTCGACAGATAATCCGAATCGCATGGTGTTTGCTTAATCAGTAACGGTTTAATTTCATTTAAATGCTTACCTCCCCAGCACGAGATTCCGTACTCTAATTTGGATCTCAGCAAGCCATTGTAAACCATAATTAGATCATTCGTGTTACAATAAAGGCTCAGATGATAAATTTGTCTTAAGAATCTGTTGGAATATGATTCTTCCAATTTAAGCTATAATCCAAAATAACTCTTAAGTACTTAAATTGAGGAACCATTTCTACTATAAAGCAATCATTGCTACATCTAGAGCTATAATCAGAGGTAGGTATCAATTGATGTTGGGAAGGTAGAATCTGGTGCATCCGGGAGAGTGATAGTGTAACACCGATATGTTCTAATGAGTTCAGATCAGCATATAGATCGAGATAATTATTGCTGGAGTAGGATAACGCAGTATCATCAGCGAAAACTGTAAGTTTACCTTACAATGAAGCAGTATTTTGGTGCGTGTTAATCTTCTAGAAGGTCCCACGTCAGCACAGAGATGAATCGCAGAATTGCAGTTCTCAAGTTATGCCAGGCAGGGCCTCATGATCCCAGTCGTGTTTTTGCTTGTGAAGACAATTTGGATGTAGGCGGAAAGTTTAGGTTAGCCGAACACAATTCCCATGAACAAAACGTGTTAAGCGATTAATCCGCTCAAAGAAAACGTTCCAAATGTACAACGCGTACTAGATGATCTTATAACTCTTCACTGACACCACTCCTCAACTCTAAGTCCTTAACTCCTTCAATTTAAAATAAGGTTCCGAACGGGCTCGATGGTTTTAAGGTTCAGGACCCTCCGAAAGGCAAGACGTATTTTTCAGAATACATGTTGAATCATGGCAAACGTGGTAAAAAGTGTGCTTCTGTCCCCCATTGGTCATCAATACATAACCACTTCACGGTCCACTTAAGAATCAAGACAGAGACAACGCCACTCTAATCACATGGAACCGTAAAAATCCCTTCTGACGAGAGAGCTCAACAGCGCATCTGTCGGCCAAGTCCCCCACAATCAGCCCTGCTCTCAATTAAGACACACAGCCAACGAGAACAGTCTAATCATTCTCAAGTGCTCACCGGCGATAATCACCTCGTAAGCACTTGTCACTTTTCGTCGCTTCTTGTTCGCACGTCTGGCCAGCCTTGAATTCCCGAACTCTCCTACCCATGACGGAGCGTCGTGGCGGAGCTGCCCATAAGTGAATAATCACGTCCGCAGGTCTTTTAATTGGCGACTCGGAGGTGTCCAACGGTCCGGTGTCAAATTCTGCTTTAATGCGAAGCCCAATTGCGTCCTATCAGCATACGTTCTCTGCCGCTCCGGCTATTTAGACTTCATTCAGATTTTGTCGAGTTAAGACGTGCCTCCCTTGGCGTTGGATCCCAGCAGATATGGTTCCGCAATTCTTGGTATGTTTTCGATACGGCCGTGGGTTGAGTGACATTTTAGTGCGGTTTAGGGCCATTGAACGCAGAGCCTCAAATTCGAAGTTAATTGGTATTCCATTAACGGCGCGGGCGAATCCGTTTGTGTTCGGGGGCAACGATACCTGGCAACTTATTTTGGTGTTCTTTGCCGGTGTCGAGCGGTCTTCAATGATGCGTCAGAAGTGGACATTTTTGTTTTTCGTCGGTTTTGGGAAAAAGTGGTTTTGTGGTTTTATGTGAAAAAGTGAACTTGATTAATGCAAACGTGAGGCACATATGCAAGCGGGGGTGTGTGGGAATTTGTGTGCCGACTTGACTGTCTCGAGATCTGTGTCAGGAAATCCGTGACTCTGAGCGGTGGTCTACTTGTACTTCATCGCAGCGTGCCCTTTGCGGGTGATTAACTTTCAAATTGGTGTGATGGTGGTGGTTTCTTCACTTTCTCATGCATTCGTTGCACTTTCGTTGTGAAGGAGCATTGCTTCATATTTTTAGTCTTTTGTATTCTGTAAGTAGTAAGGTTGATCTTCATTTGGCACATCACAACTTCCTCCACGCTTTGGATTTATTTGCGAATTGCGGCAGACCACATTCGAAGTATTATCGCGATTTGCGTGGTTGATGAACGTTTGTTATTCTTGTCTGGAGAGATCCATTTTATTTTTTAATTCTTCAAATCGTGTCTGTGCTGGCGAAGTGATTTTTTATAACATCATGGCCTTGGTTGTTGTATAAAATACATTTTTATTCTCATTGGAAGCATAGGCTTTTTTCCACAAACTTCCCGTTCAAGGTCATGGTTGTAAAATGGAGAAATTATCGCATGGATGATTCTAAAGGAATCATGATCGGAAAGGCATGAAATGTTTATGCGGCTGATTGATTACTTCGTTCGTAGTTTTCCTAAGTCTCTCATGTTGTATTTTGGTTTTGGAATTATTTTTCACCTACCTACCAACCACTTCGACTAAGGTTCGTGTCTCATAGCAATAATCTTATGAATAATGAATAATTCAGAGCGAAAAAAAAAAAGAATTTTTAATCAAGTTGTAGAAATGTAATTTCTTCTTCGCCTACCTCTGCTGTTTCAATGACATCCCAAATCCCACTTTCGGTATCATTTTAAACCGGCTAACAAGATTGATATATCGATACATACAGTGCTCCACAAAAGTTTGCGTACAATGATGCAATTTGGAAAAAAATGGCCGTCATTCACCTAATATAAGGTAAAAATATTTTTGAAAGGTAAATTCCAATAAAACAACGTCTCAGGTTTCAGTTTTTAACAAAATAAATTAAAAATATTATTCATTTAAAAAAAAACCAAAAGAAGTTCCGAAATTTACACCACAAAAGCTTGCGTACACCTGTAACTTGAATGGAAAGAATTTTAATTCAAATGGACAAATACTCAATTCATCTTCTTACTTTTTGTGTTAATACTTAGTAGAGTGTCCTTTCATCCTTATTACCTCTTTTAACCGGTTTTGCATGGATGTTACCAATTTTTCTGTGTGAGAACTGTTTATATTAGTCCACTCAACTAACAAAGTCTCCTTCAACATGAGAATATAACAGAACGCCAGAAGTCTGGAGACTTATTCACGTACTCCTTAGCGAATGCTATCCGTTTTTGTCGGTTGATTTTGTACACCAATGGTTTTTTCCTGGGTGTGCATGACATGAACCCCTTTTGAACTATTGCTCTCCTCACAGTTTCTGATGTTACTGCTTCTCTCAAGGTTAGCACTCACATTATCGCATGGATGGTTCTTGGTCCACCATCCGCTTTATAACACGTTTATCTCTTTCGGTGAGCTTCGATGGGCGGCCTGATCTTAGCTTTGATTCGACCCGTCCGTCATATCTAAAGCGATCAATTGTTCATTGAATTGTTGACCGGCTTCTTGATGTTTCCTTTGATATTTCCATATAGGACATTCTTTTTTGCACGTACAAAATTATAATAAACTGCCGCTCACTAACACTTAACTCTTTTTTAGCCATTTTTACCGTCCTTTTTTGAAAAATCTAAAAAAACAATAACTTTTTCTCGTGTCAACAACGTCAATGCACAAATCAACAAGCACGCTGTGTCAAGAAACAACTACCGTTGCATATACAGTGTTTAAAGAAACAGCATTACCAGCTGTACGCAAACTATTGTGGAGTGCATTTCGGACCTCCTTTTGGTTTTTGTTATGGTTTTTTTTTTAAATGAATAATAATTTTTAATTTATTTTTTTGTTGTTTTATTGGAATTAACCTTTCAAAAATATGTTTAGCTTATATTAGGTGAATGACAGCCATTTTTTTCCAATTTGCATCAGTGTACGCAAACTTTTGTGGAGCACTGTAGATAGTTGATTTATTATTCTTTCTTCTATGTTTCACAATTAGTGGCAGTAGAGCATATACCCTTTCAGGGTAAATATAGTAAATGTTTGCAACTTTAAAAGTTCTACTTCTAGTTTAAACATTGCCCCATCCTTTGCAGTTTATTTCATGGCTGTAGTTCCTTTAGTTTGTAAGCTACATTCGTTTAAATTCGAAAATGGTGCTCATGGATGAAGATACAAATTTCCGTGCTGACAATATTTTCGGTTAAAAAATCAATTTTTGTTTTCCATTCAAGTGGAACATAATAGGAAAATGATAATAACAATATTGCCGGGAATATGTACCTTGCTCTTTTCAAATTTTACACGTGTCTATGTCTTTTGTCACGTAACAAACGAAGTCGGCTTAAATGCGGTTTCAGGATCTTGACATATTCTAAGCAACAAAATGTTTTTAGATTCTTTGTTATTGGGTGCATATTTTCAACATATATTTCAAGAAAAAATAATTTAGTAGAGGGTTTCAAAAAAATACTTACTTATCAGGCTGGCGATCCTTGCAAGGCCCAAACCTGAGCGATATAATATAATAATAATAATATCGGTAGCTCTACAGTCCGAGGCGTGTTGTGCGCGCTATTGTTCTTTCACGAGTGGAAGGGACCTACAGTTTAATGCCGACTCCGAACGGCGAATTTGAGAAGCTTTTTCTAGACAGGAGTACTCTTTGAGCATTGTCAGTGACTCGAAAGAGGTGGAGCCGTGACTTATGACAGGTGGTAAATTCGGGTATCGAACCTGGCACCCTCTGCGTAGGAGTCGACGGACTTACTCAATACGCCACGGCGACCCACCAAACCTGAGCGATAGCTGCTTTAAATTCTTGACGGTCCTGGGCACGCTGCTTCCAGTCACCAAGACCAAGCTGTCTTGCATCCGCGATGACTTGGTCTTTATACTGGAGATTCGGTCTTCTTCCTCTCCTTCTCGAACCAGGAGGCTCGGATTCGAAGACTCTCTTAGATGGAGCATTGTTGTTTATACGCTCGATGTGCCACTCAGTTCAGTCGACGGATCTTTGCCTTCCATACTACATCCACATCCTGTTACAGCTCGCAGGGTTCGCGTTTGTCTTCTCCTCCATTCGCCTTCTTCGCAGACGGGACCATATATCCGACGTAGAATTTTTCACCAATTTGACACCAAGAATCAGCTTCGCAGTTCTGCTTATCGTCCAGCTTTCGGCTTCATATAGCAGGACTGGCAAAATAAGGGTTTTGTAGAGCATGACGTTAGTCCTTCGAGTCAGGAATTTTGACGCCGGTTGTTTTGGAGTTTACGATTGCTCCGATGTAGACAAACTCCTTTAATAGCTGCCCTCAGTAGCTGTCGATTGTGATATTTTGTCCTAGGTGGTGTGTGACGGATCGTTTTTTGGTCGACAGCATATACTTCCTTTTATCCTCATTGATCTTAAGCTCGATTCGCCTCTTCTTCAATTGCCGTAAAAACTACTGCACGTTGGGAACGGGCAACGATGTCGATGTCGTCTGCATATCCCAACAGTTGGACTGACTTGTAGAAGATAGTGCCTTCCGTGTTTACAGCTGCCCGCCGCAATATCTTCTCCAGTACCAACTTGAAGAAATTACACGACAGCGCATCTCCTTGCCGAAATCCGGTGCAGGTTTCAAACTGCTCGGAAGTCCTCGAGCCGAAATGCACGATGCATCGTGTATTTGTTAGCACAGTGCTACACGACCGGATTAATTTTCTCGGGACCCTGAAATCGGCCATCGTGCCGATTAACTCCTCGTGATGAATGCTGTCGTATGCGGCTTTAAAATCGATAAAAATGTGATGCGTATCGATTTGAAACTCGCTGGTCTTTTCCAGGATTTGCCTTAGTGTGAAGATGTGGCCTATTGTCGATTTTCTGGAAGCCAGACGCCGCACTGGTAAGTGCCGCTGAACAGGATCTTGTAGGCGACGTTGGGCAGGAATATTCCTCTATAGTTGTTGCAAGAGGTAGGATCGCCATTTTTGTGGATGGGTCATATGGAGCTGATATTCCAGTCGTCGGGCATACTTTCGTGCTCCCAAATTCTACAGATGATCTGGTGCATGCTCCCTACCAGAACGTCGCTACCTTGAAGAGCTCTGATGGTAAGCCATTTGAGCCTGCGGCTTCGTTGTTCTCCAGCGTTTTAATGGCTGTGCCAACTTCTTCAAAGCTAGATGGGAAGACCACTTGATCGGCTGGAATTGGGAGGTCTTCAAAAAATACCTAATTGGTACTAATTAATCTGAGTTGGTGGACGCGGGTGGAAGATTTGCAGTTTCATTAAGAGAAGCGTGGCCTCTGATTCCGAAAATTTTGTTGAGCTGAACTTGTTACTGCTGCTATTATATCACCTTCATTGGATGTCCCATGTTTTCTCATTCAGTTCGATGGACCTTTTGTGCGATATGCAACTGAAGGTATGGAATGATAAAATACGTGTTGCGTGGGTGGGTTTGTGCATCGATTCCTACGCAGAGGGTGCCAGGTTCGATACCCGAATTTACCACCTGTCATAATTCACGGCTCCACCTCTTTTGAGTCACTAACAATGCTCAAAGAGCAATAACTTTCTAGAAAAAGCTTCTCAACTTCGCCGTTCCAAAGTCGGCATTAAACTGTAGGTCCCTTCCACTCGGGAAAGAACAATAGCACGCAAAACACGAGTGCTTGCTGAAAAGCTGGGCCCGAATCCACCTCGGACTGTCGCGCAACCCCCGGGCAAAGCCGGGTACTTGATTTCGTACCCGGCTTTGCCCGGGTTTGTTTCTTCAACCGGCACCGCACTTTTTAATTTGAAACAATATCAAGACTGCTCGAACCAGAATTCAGAGAAGAATTGAAATTTTCTCTTATCATTAGTTGTGCCTAATTTGGAGGGCAGAAAAAACGGTCATCGGCGCTTAATGATTCATCATAAAATCTTGGCAGCACCGACGACATTTATGACATTTGCTAAGCAGTCAGGGGTGTAGTCTTGGAAGATGATGGTTGATCTTTGATGGTCACAATCTTCGTTTTGTGACTGTAGAGCGTGACCATCAATTTAAAAGCAAAAACACTTAATAATTACAAAATAAAAAAAAGTTCATCAAATGAAAAGAATCGTTTACGAAACCTAAACGGAATGTATAGCAGAGACACTCTGGGTATACCAAAAATTGCATACTTATGGATGCCAAAACAATTAAAAATTATCTAATACATCAACCACACCTGCAAATGTAAGCCACATACAGCAACCTAAACAATGAATGAATGAATTCAGGAATGAACACACAGAAATTAATGATTGGAAGCATTGTTTTTATCCGCGCTTATTTCTTCAGCGGCGATGGATATGATGAGTAACTTAAGCGGATATAGGATTCGTTGTTAGTGTATTTTACATGCAAATTAAAATTTAGGCGTATATATCATGTCGACTACGTAGTTGCAAAAGCTAATTCAATGCTTGGATCTTTGAAAAGAACATGTGGTGAATTTTCGAATCCATATGCCCTAAAATCTGTCTATATGTCCATTGTACGTCCTCATCTCGAGTACTGCTCAGTAATATGGTGTCCTTTATATAAGAACTCTATAGTGCGCCTAGAAAAAGTTCAAAAGTCATTTACCAGATTTTTTATAAAAAGAATGGGGTGGAATCTTGACATCATGCCAACATATCCTACAAGATGTGCGTTAATAGGTTTAGATACTTTAGAACGAAGACGAGGTGATCGTAGCATAATGTTAATTTATGATATTCTTTCGTATCGTGTAATTTGCGCTGAGCTCCTGCAGGGGCAAATCGAATTCTTCGAACCCGAAAATTCTTATTACAACCAAAACACCTGTATAATTATGGCTTTAATGAACCGTTAAGTAAATGTTTAAGTCAATTTAATTCCGTTTGTGTAGAAGTAAACCTATGTGATGAGAGACAAAAATTGAAACAGTCTATTCCAAAATCTTTGACAATTTCCCTTAATTAATCTAATTTAAAATCTATAATTTTTTATTACAAGATATATTTATTCAATTTAATGTACTGTTTACATACTCATTTATTACTAAATCTTTTTATTCAAATATTTATTTAATACTTTGTTGTCCTATATTTATTTACTTATTATTATCAAAATGTTCCTATCATGTACTTAGAATTTTATCATAAGGTTCCGAAATCTGTAAGAGTTAAGCTCGGTAGATGGAATAAATAAATAAATATATGATTCTGTTTCACAGAAAAAATATCATCCACATCATACAGCAGTTTCTTTCAAATTTGAACATACATTTCATACAGCACTTAAAACTGCTGTAGTTACTACAAAAATGAGTTTTCAAATTAGAAAAATGAAAAATGATTTTTGAATAATGAATGATTGTTCATCTTTCTTTTTTTTAAATTAGACATGTAGGAACAAGGAATGCTCAATGCTTCTTCAAGAAATTTTTATTTAAAATCATGTACTATTTGGAAAAATTGTCTTATGAGAGGAAAAATTGTCTCAGGAGGAACTCCATTATTTAGTTTTTTTGTTGTTTGTATGGATTGGGGGTTTAATTCACGACACTATTTAGTTTTCAATGAAATTTGTCATTCAAAATTAAACGTCAAAATAATACACATCATACAACAAGGAACATATCATACAATACTTCCAGTAGGATCGGTGAAACAGAAAATTGTATGATGTGTATGATGTATCACAGTTTTGTATGTTGTATGAAATGTGTGTGATGTATGATTTGTGAAATAGGCCCCAGAATCTATTTCGACCGACATTTGTCAACTTAACGTGCTTGATATACATGAAGACTTAATCCTATCATTCTTTTAAAATGATTTTCAATGCTCCAGTGATCAAGAAAGTCCGACATAATCCTCCCCCAGATCCAATGTTACAGTCTGATATTCATTAAAACATTATTAGGCTTGTTAAGCCTTGAGCAAATGTGACTAGCTTCTGTACCTTCTCTTTAAACTTAAAATCAGAAAAATATCCTTTTTCTTCTTCTTAACCCTTGTTATAAAGAGTAACCAAAACAAATCCAAGTCGTAGCTGGTATAACACTTGATTCTCGTGTCCACTACTGTACGCTGACGTTCACTGCTACTTGTATGCTCTTTCTTGAACACTTGGTCATAGTCAGTGGTCCTGATTTAGCTATTCTCAAGTCAAGGACCTATTCCTGATTGCAACTCTCGATGCAAAACGATCGCTGTCACGCACGATTGGATATATTTGTTTCAACTCCTTTCTTTTGTCTTATTTTCTACAAAATAAAACCTGTCTTATGACAGGAAGTTTATTTTTAAATATTCCTTAATCATTTTTCCAAGTCCAACAGATTGCAACACCTTCTATCACCGAACAGTGTAACTCAGTTTCCTCTATGCAATTATAAGCGAAGTGAGATAATAGTGGCCGACTTCAGATAGTAGATGCACTTAGCCCAATGGACCCTGTTTTATGATTCCACGCGAATTTCTCTCCTATTCTTGGAACCGAAAAACCGAACGATGCAGCTTCTGCAGAAAACATCATACCCTACGGGTATTCCGCATTTATGACGGTAACGACGCCAGTAAAATTCCTCAGTGCTCGCTTAAATAATCTAAGCAGACAAAATTAATAGACCAACTTTAAGTGATCACTTTTATTCTTTTTGAAATCTTACATCAAAGTCATCAAATATTTTTTTCAGTGTTGCAATTGTTATTATTCCGTCACGTTGACCCTTAATTTCTTTTGCATACGTAGCCACGTTTGTCTTAACTCCCTTTGTCTTATTGCCCACTCTCATCAACTATAGGATATAAGTTTATTTTGAAAATATTCCTTAGCCATTACAAGCCATTGGAACATCTTGTATTACCAAATAGTGCACCTCAGTGTCGTAGGATATAGTCGCCAACTAAATCTGACTAATCTACTCTTAGGCCACACTTAGGCCACTACAGGCACTAATATTCCTGGAAACAATGACCAAAACTATGCATCTTCTTCAGAAATTGTTTTATTGGTTGCCTATGCTACTTGTATTTCGCATTTATGATGGTTATGACGCCAGTAAGAGTCCTGAGTGTCTGGCCTAAATAATCTGAGAAGACAAAATTAACAGACCAACTTTAAGTGATCACTTTTATTCTTTTTGATTTTCTTCATTAAAATCATCAAATAATTTTTTTCAGTGTTAGATTCGTTATTAGTGTATACATTTAGGGGCTCGTGCTTAAGTCGCCGCAAGGTAGAACAGATTTGTCGTCGACTGCGACACTGATGGTGCATTTAAACTAAGTGCATCGTTTGGATATAACACCATCTATGTCGCGCCCAAAAACGTATCCCGAAGAATATTTGCCTCATTTTCAACTAAAATAACAGTAAGCTTGATTTCGACTCTAAAAACCGATTCCTTTTTATTTCAGTTCATTATCCTCTTGTTGCCTCTCTTTTCGGAGAAGGCTCTAGCAGAAAAATCCACAACAGCACGTCCAAAGCCATCCACAAACTCCACAGTCGCTCTGAACGCAACAACAACCACCAATGCACCTCCAAAGGCGACCACGAACTCAACATCGTTGCCTCCTAAACGCTCTCCGTACTTCTACCGCGATCTCCAAGGTATGCACTGTTTTTTTCTCCAAACGAAATTCCTTAAACTATACCACTTGCAGGTCCCGGAACATACGAGTTCGGCTACCACATCGACGACGAGGAAACCAAGAACATCCAATTCCGTGAAGAGACCCGCCATCCCAATGGCACCGTAACCGGAACCTATGGCTACCTCCGTCCGGACGGCAAGATGACAGTCACCAACTACGTGGCCGACGAGAAAGGATTCAGGAAGCGCACAAAAGTGCGCAAACATCCGCCATCCAACGAAACCGTCTCTTCGACGACACCAGTCCCCGGTCTGAACTTGAACTCCGGCACGCTGCCGCCGCAACTGGTGGAGCGCGTAAAGGAGCAGTATCAGATCGATCTCAGCCCAGACGCGGAACCAGCCGACATTCTCCACCCGAACATCTCGGACATCATCAACGGCAAGGTGCCGCTGTCCATGAATGGTTCTGAGCCCGGCTTCCAGGTGGTCAATGGGTACATCCCGAAGGAGTTCCCCATCGTCCCGTTCCAGTTACCCGATCCTGACGATGGTTGAAGAACGACGATGCACTTTTGTACTAGTCAGGTTTAAGAAAGAAGAATAAATAAAATGGTTCTCAGTTGAGATCGGAAAGTTGTTGTCCTTAGCTCCTTCAGAGGGTCACGAATTTGGCAACGAATTTCCCAAAGCACCGCCGAGCGTCACAAATGACCAGCAAAGTGAGAGGAAAACAATTTCCACTCGCCATTCACATCACATCGCTTGGCAGCGCGGCCGACCTGCCACTTGTGCGTCAATTTATCACCTCCGCCTAGGCAACCGCTTGCCGACGAGCATCAAACCCACTTGCACTTTCATTCCGTCCGCATGTGACAGCTTCGATGTGCGCCGAGCCGAGAGCTGTCCAGTCCAACAAGCCCCACCGCCCATCTGTCACTGGGCCAAATGAAATCGACTGCAATGCGCATGCTAATGTCTGGGCGTGGCCGCAATCAGTGCTGCGGAAAACTTTGAACGAGAATTTCTCCTTCCTCCTCGGCTGTCTGCCGACCCCACGGGTCTGGGGATTACGCGGCGGCAATACATCATCGCGGTAATTGGTGCGATAAACTATGCGAAGCGGCGCAAATGAAACGGAAGGAGACGCACGCTAAGAAAAACACAAGGAACTCGTTGGTCCGCATTGCTCGGATGCCGCGCGGTAATCAAGATGCCGTGCAGAAAGTGAATCTTCCTCGGTGGCTGGCCGCTGATCTGACGATAGAGGTCGTGGCTGTGGGACGCGGAGATGGCGATGCAAATGACGAGCAAACCGGTAGATGTGTGGCACATTGAACTGGCAGCCAGCATCCGCACTCGGTTTGATTGGGAATGCTGCGCGGTGTGTTGGGTGGATGCGGGTGATGTGTTGGTTTCACTTTGGCTCCGGGTGATGAGGCTCTGAGAGATACGCTTTCTGGAAACGAGACTGATGGGACGTGTGTGTGGAGGGAGAAGAAGTTGACTTTGCTGAATGCATCCAGCCGTCACACTGAGGTCATGATGGGCCCATTGATTTACCACGAGGATCTTGACGATCTTGATCCGTGGGTCAGTTGATGAGTCGATGAAGATGGATGACTCTAATGTTGTCGCTCAGGTTATGGCTGGATATGACTCTTCCTTCGAGAGGAGATGGCTCTGCGAAATCAAAGAAGGTATGGTTTCCTCCTCAGCATCATCTCTGCAACTCCAGAAGAACTTATTGCGGACAAGATTGAGGAGTGTGGTTCAATGGCACAGTGCCCGGTTATATCGCCGATGAGAGTTCTGAGATTCCGCCTTCTCAATCTAATCAGGCGAGGGAACGTTCTCGTTCCACTATCAGTTCAGAGAGTAGGCCATATTTGTTTTGTAATGAGGGTCCCAGTGTCGGTAGACCCTCAACGATTTGTGTGATTAAGCGTTGCAAGCGTGAGTAGATGCCAGGAGGGATAGGTAAGGATGGCAGCACTCCAACCGGAAGGAGGACGGAACCAATGCCCTTTCTAGCTAGTTCGTTCCCCTTATAGATCTCTGGGCTGTCAAAGTGTCCCGGTAACCACATAAGTTGGATTCTAAAATACTTGGCAAATAAATACTGGCGGACCTTGAGTCAAGTCCTTGAGTTAAAGGTGACTGCACTCAGAGATGGCTGTCAGAGGAGATGCCGATATCTGTACTTGATATTGCACTGTTAGTGTTTAGACTTCCTGTGTGACCTGCTAGTGATGCTGGTTGAGAAGTTTGTCTCGAAGAGGAGTTTAGGTGTCATAAGGTATGGACCCTTATCTGCCAAGGATGTACTTTCCACATATCGCGACTCCGTACATGAATAGCCAGTGGACCATGTAGGGAACTCTGAAAGACGGTAACCAGCCACGATAGAGATTAGGTTTGTGACATTTTGCAGCTTCACAGAGAAGATGTCATATGTCCCTGCAGTGCGGTAAGATCACAGGTACAGTGGCGAGCAAAACTGGATACATAATCTTGGGTTGAGGTGGCTGACTGCCGCGCATACGGACAGCAGACACACATAGGCCAAGCGAAGGCCCATGGTGTTACCAGGCGGATCTGAGGCTACATATTACGCAAACCAATTTGTGTTTTTGATAAAGCGAAGAAGAGGGTTGATTCTGATGTCGCTTGAAGAAATGGGCCCCCAGAAGTCTGAATCTACGGGATGAGAAAGCACTGCAGCTGTATGGCAAGTGTTCGATGGTTTCTTCCTCATCCACGTCCATGCAGCTTCTACAGAAATCATTATAGGGAAGGCCTAGTCTAGAGGCGTGAGTTCCGATGGCACAATGCTCTGTTTAAACACTAATAAGAGATCTGAGGTTTGGCCTGCTTAATCTAATCAAGCTAAGCGACCGCTTGAGATCGATCATAGGCCAGAGTTGTTTGGTAATGAGGCATCCTGTGCCAGACGTCCATCCGCAGTTTGGTTGAGCAAGCGTTTCAAGCTTCAGCAGATGTTTTACAGTAGCGATAGGCGTGGAGGGTGACTCTCCACTCTCCAATTCATTTATTAAGTTCTTTTTTTGCCATTTTTTCTTAATACAAAGTTGTACATTTAAATTGATTTTCATTTCGTTAAACAAGCAGTTAGGTTAAGTCGAAAGACATAGTATAATATTAAGTTTAGCTTAGAGAGCCCGCCGAGGGCCAGTAAGTTAAAATAGATTCTTTGTTAGTCCAACTAGTTTAAGCATTTTTGTCTAGTATGTAAGAATATACGTTATGAATTGAGAAATAAAAATGAATTTAAGAAACAAAAAAAAAAAAAAAAAAACAACAGTGTTGACGAACGCGACTTTATTTGCTCAGCAGTTTTTTGTGGCTGAAAATTGTTATAATTGATGCAGGAAATTTTAGTTTGAGCGATGTTAGTCATCAAGATCCAGGTTAAGATTAATCATAGTCTCCAATATCCATTGCTTTTCTATTAGCAGCATACTGAATCAAATAAAGTTAACATAGCCGAGTTAATGCTGTCGCTTCAACTTATAGAAAACTGCTTGTGCTGCATTTCGACATAAATTTGGAATTTGGCAAGAAATTTGATTTAAACATGCAACTTGCCAAGGAGCGGGTGTATGTTGAAGTGGCTAAGTACTGTGTAGAAGGAGAGCAGCCACACTTAGGCCAGTATAGACCCATTGGGTTAAAGAGCGGGTTAACCATCATATTGCAACTAGAGAAATGGTCTGGCCAACTTACTGAGAACAACCTTGGCATATGGCATATTGGCATATAGAATCATAGAAAATTGCGTTCAACGAATAGGGAGCGGGCTATTCGTTGCACCAGTTCACTCGTTGCATCGTGCACCCGTTCGACACATGAATGACGTCGATTTCGATGCATAAATGTTTTGATTATACGTCGTTTATAACTATAACTATAAAAAAAATCGTTTAAAAATTATCGCATAAATATTTGCAATAGTCAAGTTTAATTTTTTTCCAGTCAACATCAAAATGAGCCAAAAGCGAAAACAAATTAATTTGACAATTGTAATCGTTAGTTCGATTTGCGTCGTGTTTTTCTGGCCCAATTAACGACGCAATGCTCTGTTTTTTTGAACTTAAAAGCATTGATATTATTTAAGGGAAATCTGAAATGAATTGCATTTAAGAAAAAAAAAGTTTGTCAAGTCCTTTTTAGAAAACCCGTACTTAAACATGCATAACCAAAGCATTTCATTAAGTCATCATCATTGTCCGTTCCTAGTACATCGATATCATTATCATTAATCTGCAGAAAACTGCATTTTGGTTATGGGGTAACTGACACGTTTCCATTGCAGGAATGATCCTTTATCTTGTTTATCGTATAGAGTGGATAATCAAGGAAGGATACTTCACAAAAATTGCCACTTTCCCCTGCATGTGTGTCGGCGTAATTCGAAACCGGAACAACTGAACGTGGTGCCAGAGGGGATAAGCTACGAAATCCTCAACAGGACTTATGACAGCACCTTTCGAATATTTTGCCATTGAGACAGTTTTCGGTATTCATACTTATAAAATATACATACTTACAAAATACAAAATATTCAGGATTAATTAATAATACTTATCCGAGACCTCCCAATACGTAACTGTAGTGCACTTTTATAAGTGCGTGCATATTGCGCTTTTACAGTGGTGGGCACATAAAGAGCACGGAGTTGGTGCGAGTACGTCCGCTTCGCAATTCTCTGGAATGTCACATGCAGTCCCGGCACCCAAATAAGTTGGATGCTAAAATACTTGGTTATCTTGTTAAGACATAGGAGGCAATTAAGCGAAGTCTTGGAATCAAAGGCGACTGAATCCAAAGATTTGTTCGCTGCCTGGCTATTGGAACAGATGACGATATCTGTGCGCGATATAACATTGTTTTTCAGCTAGGACAGGGCTTCCTTAATGACTATAGCTTCAGCCTGAAAGACGCTGAGTTCTGTGCCATCCTCCGACGCGTGCACTTGTCTCCGTCCGTGCATAACGCGAGTGCAACAGCAAAAAAAAAAAAAATTAAACCCCGCGGTCCCACCACCCTCAAAAGCTCCGCGAGTGCCCGGAAAAAAAAAGTGCTAGTTAGAAGTGTTTCGGTGTCGAGTGCGTCCTGTCGGCTCCCTCTCGCCCCTTTCCTTCACAAGCCACTGTAGCGCATTCTCGGTCGCAACTCCCGTTTGATTCCATCAGGCGGGCTGATGCAATGACTGAGAGTGCGTAGCATCTGACATAGCGGATCTTAGAAGTGTGAATTTGTTGGTGGACCAACTCGAATCGATGTATGGGCATAACACCTACATCGATTGTTGTTCGGAAGCTAATTTTGAATTTGCACTTCTCATTTCTGCTTCACCACTTGCAGTCGGAGTTGGTTTTTTCATATCTGCGTTTTGTCCTTTATGGGAAGTTTTAGGGTTGATGTGAGCAATGTGCGTGGGCTTAGAGCGAATCTCTTCGCTGTGTATGTCCATCTATCCCGTTTCAAACCAAACTTGGCGCTGAGTGAAACACAGGTAGGTGAGAATACCGAATTGTCGGATTTGAACCTGCCTGGATATAGCTTGGTGCCGCTCTTCTTTTTACACCGCGGTCTCGCCATTTACGTGCGTAGTGATGTAGCTTACCAAATTCAATCCGGAATTTAATTTTCTGTGGTTAAAACTCCATGTCCGTAAGCATTTAATCCACTACTGCTTTATTTATAGAAGTCCAAGCTTGGATAGCAATTCAACTTTTCACGAATTTGATGCGCTATCCGATTTCATCTCAAGAATTGTATCCCTGTATCCTCGCACTGAAATTGCCATTGCGGGCGATTTCATTGCACACAATTCTAATTGGCTTCGGCATTCAGGCCAGACAACACCCGAAGGAAGGTACGTCGAAATCTTTGCTGAGGTAAACAATCTGACCCAGCTAGTAAATGAGCCCACACGAATACCTGACATTGCAGATCATTCCGCCAACGCCCTGGACCTGTTTCTCACCTCTCATCCTGATAAATATTCTGTCGACATACTGTCGCCTCTAGGCTCGTTGGGCCATTGTGTCGTATCAGCAAAATTCTCGTTATCACCACACATAGTTAGAGAACAAATTCCTAAAAGAACAGTTTGGCTGTACGAGAAAGCCGATTGGAACAAACTTAACAACTTCTTTAGGAATTTTAACTGGTCACTGTGCTTCATCGATGGTGACGTAGATGCCGCTGCTGATATGATCACAAATATTCTTCTGCTGGGCATGATAACCTTCATTCCTCACAGAGTGAAGACTATCAAGCAAACGCATGGTATGACTCGAGCTGTAAAGAGGCTATTAGGATGAGAGAGTTGAATTTCCGGACATACAAAGCCAACCCCACTGAGGAAAACCGGAAGAAGTTTAAACGGGCCAGAAATGACTGCAATGCACCTATCACACGTGTGAAATTCTCTTATGAGCAAAAGTTGAGTCAAAAAGTGCTACAATGTCGCAAGGGTAGCAAAAACTTTTGGTCATTTGTAAAAAAAACGTAAAGAATTCCGCCTCGTCTTCAATTCCCACGCTCATTTACAATGATATTCCAGCTGTCAGCTCTTTAGACAAAGCTAATCAGCTTGCGGCTCATTTTGCAGCTAGCTCAACACTGCCAGATTCCAATTTGGCTCCACATGTACTTGAGAGCGTTGATTTCACCATCTTCCATCCATCTGTGAAGATTCCAAAGTGGACCTTCCAGCGTGTTGTGTTCAGACTCCCAGTAGGATCTGAGCGGTATGCTGGTTGAGAAATTCTTCTCGAAGAGGAGTTTAGGTATAGTGAGGTCTGTATCTATGGACCTAGAGGCATACCTGCGTAGAATCGTTGAATGTCCAGACATACATAATCTTGGTTGTTCTGGTTTTTTATCAATAAAATTGTTTCCTTACGACGGACTTGATTGAACTTTCAAGTTTCCGTCGGATTGGACCTTGTTGATTTTGACTCGTTTATAGTCTTCTGCAAATCAGCTTTTATGTGCTTTGCAGAAATTTAGTCGCGCCTATATTTTTTTCTATATTTTCATATTTTTTGGAAAGTTTTGAGTTTTCTAAAATTCTACCGAGTGTCATTTTAAAAGTCCTCCCTCGTACGCAGTTGCTGTTGGTGTTTAGGCATCAGTTTCTTCTACACTGATCTCGATAAGTAGAGGATAAGAACAGTTTTCGACACTCATTTTTATTATGCACGGTCTCATTTTCTATTTTTTTTTTTTGGCACCATATGTACGGTGCGATGACATAGACCGAATTTCTGTGCTACGTGATGATTAAACCATGGCACGTAGCGTATAAAAACAACAAAACCATGTTGTTCTCAATATTTTTTTATATATTTCCTCAAATAATTTTTTTTTTAATTTATATTTCAAAAATTTATAAAGGGTATTTTACAACTACAATGTCGCTTCTACCGCTGAGTAGGATGTCAAAATCAGACGGAAGCTTAGATGTTAACGGTAAATGCACAAAAGAAAGAAGAAACAATTAAAACGTGACAAACTGGATACATGCGATTGGCTTGGTTCTTGTTTTATTTCAGCCGTTGTAATTATACGATTTCATTTACTGATGCCTCAATCTTTTAGTAATTACAGGAAATCTCATTCAAATCCGTGGTAAGGAAACTACAAGAACCAAAATGATGTATACACTTTTGATCGTCACTGTAGGTCATAGTTCTGTCGTAGTCGTAATGAAGCACATGTTGTCGTCTGATCCTCTGTGTTTACTCTGATCTGCTAAATCTCATACCTTCCAGCTTGTGGCTCTGCTACAGAGTAGTTAATGAAGAAAATTGTTTGTTGTTTGCTTGTTTTGTGGTCAGGTTATGACATTGGGTTCGATCTTATTGAATGCTCCCTCTTTCCGCTTTACTATTAATGCAGCAAGGGTCAGTTACTAATTTTTGAAGGATTATCCCTGCCAGGGAATCAAAGGTCGTCTCTACAGAATTACCTTCGTTATAGGCAAGCTGGCGGAGAAGCTAGGTCCAGGGCCGTCTCTGACTGTTGCGCCACCCATATTATTATATTATAGGTAAGCTGGGCTACAGACAATGGCCTAAACGTGAATATTACAAAAACGGAACTGATGCTGTTTGCACCGAAGATCAAGATACCAACCTTTAAGCTTCCTTGGCCCCACATTATCATTCATATTTTATGCAGCACAAGTTTGGGGTAACAGCCCTTTCGAAACTGTGGAAAAGTTCCTCAGATATTTTCTTAGGCGGATTTTTAAGCTTCCTAGCTATTCACCTAATTACATGTTGCATTTAGAGACTGGAATTACACCCCTGTTCCTGAATACTCTCAAAATACATTTCGGTTATTTTTATAAAGTCAATGCGATGAGGCTGGAAAAAAATCCCGAGGTTGCTACTTGCCCAAATGAATAGATATAAGGTGAAGTGTGTCCAAGAATGGGAATCACTAGGATCAGAATACGGTTATAGCTTCAATTTTACACCAAGCGAACAACAGCAATCTTTAAAACAAAAAATCAACACCTTACTTCAGAAAACTGGCCACAGAATTTTTGACAAATTTGTAAATGAAGCCCAGTTATCCCAATACAGAGCCTACTACAGCAAAATGAACCACAATCTACAAGAAAGGACTTGAGGGGAAAATAAGTTTGATTTTTAAAATAAGGCGAACTTTGTAAGCTAAATTCCATACCGCATCGCCCGGAACTTCCAATCTTATGCGACCTGTGCAATCTTAGAGAACGTGAGGATGTGTTGCACTTCATCGCGAAAGGAGTTCCGCATTAACTCTGACACTTGAGTTGGAGGAAGCAATAAATATCTTGAATGGTGGCAGAGGTTGGGACTTACTAACACAGTCAACGCATTGCCCTACAGGAACTGTATAATTGATGAACGTTTTTAAGTAATTGGAGCATTATACAATGAGCATCAGAATCAACCCTCTTCTTCGCTTTATCAAAAACACAAATTGGTTTGCGTAATAGGTCCGCCTGGTAACACCATGGGCCTTCGCTTGGCCTATGTGTGTCTGCTGTCCGTATGCGCGGCAGTCAGCCACCTCAACCCAAGATTATGTATCCAGTTTTGCTCGCCACTGTACCTGTGATCTTACCGCACTGCAGGGACATATGACATCTTCTCTGTGAAGCTGCAAAATGTCACAAACCTAATCTCTATCGTGGCTGGTTACCGTCTTTCAGAGTTCCCTACATGGTCCACTGGCTATTCATGTACGGAGTCGCGATATGTGGAAAGTACTAAGCTCTGGACACCCTACTATCCTTGGCAGATAAGGGTCCATACCTTATGACACCTAAACTCCTCTTCGAGACAAACTTCTCAACCAGCATCACTAGCAGGTCACGCAGGAAGTTTGAGCACCAACAGTGCAATATCAAGTACAGATATCGGCATCTCCTCTGACAGCCATCTCTGAGTGCAGTCACCTTGTCGTCTGAGTAAGACTTTCGGTAGAGGTTGGGGTCTTAAGCCCAAAATGACTCTATGGATGTACAGAGCTGTTGTCCGTCCCGTTCTCAAATACGGCTCACCAGCATTGGGACCCACTCTAAGCAAAACATAAAACTTTAAAAAACTCAACAAAGTCCAGAGATCTGCAGTAGTCTGAACTGCCGACGCAAAGAGATCATGCCCCGCCGAAGCACAGATCGTGCTCCTAAACTTCCTCCCTCTGGACCCTTACATCAATTATGTAGTCACGTGCAGAGCCATCGTCTGAAACCCCTGCCTGTGCACCTAACCCCAGCTCGCACGGACTAGATTGACCCCACTATACACTTCGACAAGTCGGCAAAATGCCGGTTCCCATCTAGTGACTTCAGAATACCAATTTCTGGTCCACACAATTGGATCTAAGGGATACCATGGTGTGGGCTAAGCAGTCTCCTCGAGGGCTTTCACTCGAGTGTCTTCCTGGCTGAAGTGCTACCGACCGGACAAGGCTGTAAACTTCTTAGTACTACCTGCTCTTAATGGTAAAGCCGCAGCTATCTGCAGCGACAGTCAAACAACCATAAGGGCAATCCCCTCAGTAACCACTTCCTCTAAATTGGGGCATCAGTGCAATGAAGAACTCAAACAGGACAGTTAGGGGTGTAATATAACTCTCCTCTGAGTTCCAGGCCACACCAACATAGAGGTTAAATGCGATTTCCGTCTAACTGGCCAAGCAAGGAGCTTGCGGCAACGTCTCAAATACATCATCTGCCAACACCTCCTGTTCTTAGCTTGTAGAAGGTAGACTGGGATATCCAAGTATAGATTCTCTTGAAAAACTTGGCCCTCCTACATGAAAAGCAGGACTGATGACCTCCTCTAAGGAGACCGCTCCGAAATGGCTAGAGCCATGGTTGTAAGAACGGGGCACTGGCTCATAGGCTTCCACGCTGCTGGACACGGTATACCGTTCAACGCACACTGTCGCAGGAAAGTCTGTTTCACTTTCTTCGTGACTGTCCGGCACTAGACAAGCAAAGACATATCCAACCATTCCTTAGTGACCTCTCCGAGATCGATAAACAAAGTCTAACGAATATATTCAAATTGCTAAGCTCCCCAGGCTGGATTAAGCTAATCCAAGCAACTCAGGTCTACGAGGTGTGGTATTGACCCCAACCGGGTAGCCACTTAAATCAACCCACCAGGCATGCTGGGAAGACCGGAGTCAAGTTGAGGCTATCGTGTACCTTGTGGGTGATGGGCGTTGGTCTTGGAGTGCAGAGCTTTGTGTTGACCAGTACAGACCACAGGGCTTTCACATGTCTGTTGGTTGAACCAACACAATTATGTCCAGTTCCCTTTAGACTAGACAAACGTCATCGCTGTGGTCCTCATCCACTACTGTTTCTTACGTCACCACTGCCCTCGTTGTATCCATCGCCACCCAGTGTAACCTTCGTGACTGAGCCTACAATCATCGCCTTCCAATCTTGTCAGCTAATTTACTGGGAATGCCTATAAATAATGCATACGGCTCCTTAAGAGTTTCAAGCCCACTCTGCACGTGGTCCCAGGGAAGTGTGAAAGTGTCTCTGTATTATGACACCTTTCGCAAAAGCCTGCCTTCGCACAGAAACAAGAAATCCTTTCGCATAACAGCGTGCAACATTCACCATAATTTGACACCAAATGTAAAGCAGATTGCGTGTGCTACAACCATCGTGTGATACTGTTGCACTGCATGCCCCCCCCTCCACCCGCCTCTGAGCCAACACGATCGAATATGCTTTACATTCGCCTAATCGGTGAGTTTTCCTTTATTGGTCTCCATTTCACTGCTCACTCTGCGAACAGATTTGTGGTCATATTCGCAACCGCAAGACGATTAAGCTCCAACAACAGAGACACTTCTGCTCCAGATACTGCAGCGAGCTCGCACACAAAGTCCTCTCGCATCCCTTTATTTGTTTCGCGCCGAATTGGCGTCGTAAATCGCAGCCAAATGCGAATGCAGTGCAGACTCTGGGCTTCAGTGGCAATAATTCCTCGCAACCGCGGTAACAAGACCCACAAACAGCTGGCTGGAGTGAGTGCGCTCGTATCGCGGTGAGATATTTCCTGATTGCCGTCCATTACGAGGCTCATATTGTCGAATGTCGACAAAATTTAATTCTCTCATAAATTACCCTGTGACGTATTTGGTTTTTGTCATAACCCTGGTTGATCCACAGGGTGACGGAGAAGAGCTGAGTTGGTGGGAATTTGTTGGTAGACTGAGGGTTCTCGAGAAATTATTTGTGCTTTGATTTTGAAAACTGCTCGGACTGTTCAGAAGTTCCGACTGCTACGACGAAAGCTTTGGCATGAAAGTAAAACATGAAATTGACATCAAATGCAAGGTCTTTGATCTTTTCTTCACCCGTCTACTTAAGGCTTCAATTGAGGGTCTAATCACTAGATTCTAGATTGGCAGCCACCCCAACTCGTCGATTCCAAGGCTACACGTGACAGTGTGCGAAGAGACGAGTTATAATCTGTCACGAGGAGTTTTAACTTTCCGACCAAGCTCGGTAGGCTGTCCAGGATGACAATGGAAAAATCTAGATTTTTCAACAAGGTCGGTAACGGTCACGCCAAGACCTTCTATGTCAGATAGGATATGACCACGGGGTTTCATTTGACTTCTTCAACAGGGTTCTTAAAAAGATAGGGCAAAACTTACACATCACCTCTACAGGCACTATCTTCCATAAATCAGTAAGACTATACGCGGATGGCATTGACGTGATTGATCGATCGCATCAGACCGTCAATGATTTGAGAGGCAGTCGAACAGGCGGAACGATTTGGCCTCTATGTAAATGAGAACAAAGGCAATTATAGGCCGTAGAGAAAAAATCCATCACTCACCGCCTGGGACAAAATGTTCACTGCATCCTAGGCGTATGTAGTTCATGAACGAACTAGTTCAAAAAGAGAGCACAAGTGAACTAAGCGAACTAGTTAATAATGCCATTTTATTTTAGTTCATCAGTTCACAGTAGTTCAACAAACTCCTGGCATACATGTAAATCAACGAGAATAAATTAACTAGATATGTATATCGAACTAAACTGAACTAGATAAATTTAATGCTTTAGTTTGTGTGTATGGGCATTGTGCACAACAGCGTTGTTCGTTTAACTGCCGCAGCATAAGCATATACATGCTTTACATGGTTTTGAAAATATTCATCTGGCCCGCGAATGGATGAACTATTAAGCAGATTTCTTCCTCGTTATGTTTTGTTGATATTACGGACCATCTCTTCGGCGGCTAATCCCCTTGAATGGACAATTTGTAACGACCGTGGATTTTGAAAACTCCGTTAGCCCGGTATAAGGGCTACGACCATCGACATGGGAGCATAGACTGTATTTAATGATTCTTCCGAATTCAGTTCAATTAATCCATGTTAACTAATTATATTATAAATATTTTATTTATCTGTATAATCTGAGTAATCTTACTTCGTTTTGTTTTTTCCATCAGTTTAGAAGTGATACCTTTGTTACCTATAACATTACCCCCAACCATAGACAATCGCAACAGACTCAACTCAATTTCTTGTACAGTAAACTAAATTGAACTAAATGAACTAGAAGAACGAACTAGTTCAATAAAAAGCTTGGAACTAAATTGAGCGCTCTCTGAGCAGATCTAAAATGCACAAGCCTACTGCATTGACAACGTCATAAACGACAGCTGCGATTGCTACAAATTCGTTGAGGTAGTTAAGGCGTCTGTCTACCTCGATGCAAACGTAAACTCCACAAAGGAGAGCCTAGTGAGGATACAATGTAAGAAGTCCTTGGCCCCCATTGGTTCTTCGAGTTGTCTATCGAAATGAATGAAATGAATGAAATGAATGAAATGAATGAAATGAATGAAATGAATGAAATGAATGAAATGAATGAAATGAATGAAATGAATGAAATGAATGAAATGAATGAAATGAATGAAATGAATGAAATGAATGAAATGAATGAAATGAATGAAATGAATGAAATGAATGAAATGAATGAAATGAATGAAATGAATGAAATGAATGAAATGAATGAAATGAATGAAATGAATGAAATGAATGAAATGAATGAAATGAATGAAATGAATGAAATGAATGAAATGAATGAAATGAATGAAATGAATGAAATGAATGAAATGAATGAAATGAATGAAATGAATGAAATGAATGAAATGAATGAAATGAATGAAATGAATGAAATGAATGAAATGAATGAAATGAATGAAATGAATGAAATGAATGAAATGAATGAAATGAATGAAATGAATGAAATTAAAATAGTACGTCGTCTGGACTAGGGATGCACATGATCGAATGAGAGACTTTACTAATCAAGTTATTTTAATTATTGAATGATCACCCGAGATATAACTAACAGATAGTGGTGATTGCCGTTTTCGAGTGAGTAGGGTGATAATCGATTCGTATATCATTTCTAGAACATTTCGTTTGTCAAAAAATCTCTCCCGTGAAATTGACACATTTGTCGAGTTCTCCTGTGTAAGTCGTTAGTAATCACTGGAATGAGTTTGAGAATCGCGATGTTGTACTAATTGAATACCATTCGAATTATCATTCGAATGCGCACCTCGCTAATATGGAGTTAAGAGTTTGTCGATAAACAGAATTCTGTGTCCGACAGGAAGGTAAAAGGAGTAAGGCACAAGCGCGAACTCTACAAGCTGTACAAAGATGTGGTTGTAGTAGCAAATACAAATCAGTTGAATGAAGCTCATGAAAAAAAAAACACCTGGTATGATTTTCATTGGCTCGTGATTAGAGTAAAGCTTGGCTGCTGTAGCCAAATTTCAAGCGCCACTTCTTGGACGTCTTCTCATGCGCCGTCGTAGCTCAAGACAAAGACGCTTGTGGGACATGAATCTTTTTAAGGCACTGTACACCTCCTTAATCTATTCATAATTTTATAAAGATCACACACAACAAAATCAGAGGCATCTTCTTTGACAAGCTCCATAGGCCAAGGTTGACCTGGGTCTAACTCATTATCTTTTAATCTTTTGACCTGCATGATCCACTGAAAGAGTCGCGGGGGTAAAGCAAGATTACGAGAGATCTCCAGGCAACTCGATTCTCCGTCATAGATTCTAACTCATCAGGAGTTATGGAAAATATTAATCAGACGAGCTTATGGCCAATCCCCTCATCCTGGGCCTGCCAAGTGTCCTGCCAAGCGTCCTTCGGAAGTCGTGACGGTGGGTGACATTCGTGCTATGTGACAAAACCAACGAAACATAGCTCTTTCCGTTCCAAGAAGCTGGTGCTCAACGTTGAAACACTCGCAATGCCATGTTTCTCACCCTATACCGGCGAGTGATTCCCACAGCAGTACGAAGGAATCTCATCTCAGCAGCTTGTATTCGCGATCTTATTCTCTCTACCCTCAACTGTCCAAATGTGAAATATTCCCCGCCTCGGCTGCGACATCCGGTCCATATAAACAAAGAAAAGAATAGGTGACAAGACACACCCTTGGCGAAGTCCAATGTCCACTGTGAAAGGTGTTGATTTAGCACCGTTAAGAGAATAAGGCTGCTACAGTTTGTGTATAGGGCCTAACTTCTCCTCAAAACACTCCGTTGTTTAGACTAAGATTCATCCACGAACCTGTAGGGTAGGCTCTTACTCGGTATAGAAGGGTCCAGCAGCCATAACTTTCAGCACAATCATTTTACTAAGACCTGAGACATGATCCGTCGCAAAGCCTATGCACATTCGACTCCATGAATCTCTTCAACATTGTTCATCAACATATGCAAACACCTCTCTGCGCTACGAAAGCCTTGACACATCTTCAAGCCGCCACGAGGCCTACTAGTTTGAGTCCATCGACTGGAATGTCTTCCGGTGTTGAGTAAATTTGTTAAACATCACCAGAAACTCCCACCCACCCTGTGAACACAACGAGGCTCCCATATCGAACAATTGTGCGGATTCGATTATGCAACCGCGTGTGTCTTTCAAACCACCGCATGCCACCGCGCCGCCCCGCTTTTCGTTCACCGTTCTGCAGCAGTCGTTAACTCGGCTCGGCGCTCCACAATTCCCATTTCTCATAAGTGCAAGCTGGCAGTGCCCGTGCATCTAGCAGATCATTTCGGGCATCTCCCCCGGCGGCACGCCGCAACCGCAGCCACAACAACACTCAATCATTCGGCGTGCTTTCCGAGTCGAACGCGAGAAGGGTGACGGCAACGCGACGGTGCGGCGGGGCGTGCAGCAGGTGTTGACTTAAATAATCGCCAGTGATTGGCGCGGCGGTAGCTGCTGCCGAACGGAGTGCTGCCGGTGCTCGCCGTATGTAAATATTAATTGCAACCAATTTAATTGTAACGAATTGAACTTACATAACCCCGGAGCGGGGGCCCGCTCGCTGCTCAGAATGACGGAGCGCATGGGCCGAGAATGACGGCTGTCTGTCTCGCTGGCTGGCTAGTGGTGGGCCGGTGTTGAGGCGGCCGAAACTGGGTAAAGTGGGATTGAGTTATGGCATGTCTGACGGTATTTCCTTGAATTCGCCGCATTTCGTTGGGCGATGCATTGTGCAGTGCGCTGGTGCTTTCGTGCTTTTCTGCTTTTCATGCAGCCATTCGCTTAGGCGGCGGCGGGGGGCGAGATGGAGCACAATGTTTGTAATTATTTTAATTGTATCAGGTGATCATTAGATAGTCGGGTTTCTTGTGAACGGTAATTGAATGGATTTGAATACGGTGATTGGAATTGGAGTTGGAAGAGCGAGCGAGAGACTGACTGATTGATGGGATGCCGCAGGGCGGTGTTGCGACAGGCGGACTTTTTAAACGCAGCACAGAAACATTTTAGATTGTGGACCATGTAAGACAGGAGAACAGCTTCAGTTGCTGTTGCAACGTGGACAGGGTCTTTGATGTCTGGCGGCGATTTCCCTTAACCTTGGGAACTGGGTCGTACCTTTGAAGTGAGTGAGGTGCAATGGCTTTGGCAGGGCCAGCCTGAGTTGGAAGGAATTTTTATGTTGTCATGGTCGTGTGTCACAACCGGCATGTGTAACTCTTGCGTGGCAGCAGCTAACGAGGTAGTTAATGGAAGTTTCAGAAGCAAAGCGGCACGCAGGCAGTAATTAGCAGCTCATCGGATGTTGAGTGTCTATCCAGTGAACAAATGACTTGCCTGAAATGCCATTAGGAGGAACTTTGGCCAAGTTTGGCGATGGCATTCGGAGACAAAGCAATCATTTGCTGCAGTTGCACAGTCGCATTGCCCAAGAAATGTGTTTATCTGACGAAACGAATAGCCAGGCAATTTTGTTTACAGAAAATTGGCTCAGAAGGTCGTTTAACACATTTGGCATGTGATTAGCTGTCCAATTCTTAAAAATACTAGCTGAGCCCCGCGGTTGAATTTCATTATATAATTTTCTTCGAGGCGTTTTAAATATTTTTATTTATCACGACTGTTGCGTATGAAGATGACCATGTGAATGAGCCGAGCGAATAGACAGCGAGGGAGGAAGATTTAAAGGAGCGTAAGCTGAAATAAGGACAAATAAGGCCGTATAGGCCGCTTTCACACAGGAAACTTATGTCTGCGATTTTTCCGTCTTGTAGGCAAGGGAGGTGAGACGTGATAGAGGTAGCCCGCGTCTCGTTTGCTCAGGGTTTTCTCTTGGATTTTCTATTCTCTTTTATTTCTCTTCTTTATTTCTTCGAGTTGCTTCATTCTTATGTTCTCAATGTTGGGTATTGGAAGCTGTACATGTGTGAGAAAGAGATGACGCATGTGTGAGAGAGGGTAGGAAACAGAAAAAGTTCAGAATTGAGATCTCAATTGCAGAGACTGAAAGATTTCCTGTGTGAAAGTGGCTTGAGATCACAAAAGGGAATTTGAAAAAATCGCCGACCAATCTTATTGAGTGTAAAAGCGGCCTAACGCGACCAACGTAGTTATCGTCACGCTTTAGGTGTGTACTCTCTTGCTCTTGTTCTCTTGCGCTTACTCTCTCTCTCTCTGTTTCACTTTGTGTCACATTGTCTCTTGAACATTTTGATCGAAATATGCCATGCCTGTGGGAATTAATTTATTTAAAACAGGAATTGTAATTTTAATCGCACAATAAATTCGTTAAAATTTTCTTGATAAACGATCTATCCAATTCAAAAAGTATTTTTCAACTCGGGATCGTGGTTCCTGAGAAAAAGGGAAACAAACAAACTCTACAGATTTATAAATAAGTAAAGATGGACGCCGTGTATTTTATAATGGCCAGACGGTCTGGACTAACACAAGGATATGGATTACCTCCAGTCAGTCTCCTAGACGTCAAAATTGGTAGGATGTCAAAAGGTACCGAGAGGGGCATGTGTAGAATGTCTTCCGATTGACCCTCGTCTGGGCGACTTATGCAGACGTCTTGCATCCCATTTCGCTATAGATCTTTATTCGAACGCAATATTTGGCATCTACCTCAGGTCTTTTAAGTGAGGCTTGGTGGGTGTTGGGTGTCGAATACCAACAACCTGCAAGTTGCAAACGGTGAAGAATTGATTTCAACCAAGTCCAAATTTCCAACCGATTTGTCAGTGAACTGCAGGCAAACAGAGCTCTCTCCCTAGTGCCCACCCTTTTAAGAGCCACTCCAACTTATTCAGAGCTTATGTCTAAACGGTTTCTTTCAGGGCCTTGTGGGGATCATGGAGAAGAGTTGGCTGAGAAGGAGTCATATCATCTGAGGGCCATCGGCGGTGCTCAAAACATTAACGAGGTGACCCATACTGTATGCATCGGGACGGGCTTGAATCCAATTTCGGAGTTGAGCGTGAGGTTAACTCCCTGACCACATACAAAAGTTGAGACGGTCACAAGCCTCGGATTTGGACGGAAATACTGTTGACTACTAAAGGGATCGAAACGAGGTTGAAAAGCTGTGAATTTACTTCGGTGACAGGAATAACGTTTTGGATGTAGATAATGTTCAAATTAGACTTAGACAAAAAGTCTTGAGCTTTGTATATCAAAGCGAATCCTACATTTGAAAATATCGACGTGACTTGAGCACACACCACGTCAGAAAAGAAGGATGAGGACAACAAAGATAACATCTTCGATTTTCCGTAAAGAATATACGATCAATGCTCCAGCATCGACACCAGGATCGGTCTTGGAAATTTCAACGCAAAGCTGAGTAGGGCGAATTCTTTGCTAGATTCATCGGGAGGTACGGCCTGCACTGGACCAACTCCGAGGCTGGTGGACTGTGTCACGGGGTGTAATCTCTCTGTAGCTAGTATGCGGTTTCAACACCTCAACATCCATAAAGGGACTTGATGTCCGAATATTCAGAGTAGTCAACATCGACTCAGACCATTTCCTTGGTGTAGTCAAGGTAAGAACTTGGATACCGAGATAACAACAGAGTTAACTAGGTTAGGTTTGATTAGGTAGGGGGGGGGGGCTTGATGTAACTCGGGTTGTCCCGGTTTATAAACTCGAGTTGATCCATCAGTAGTTTCTATGTTAAAGTACATGTGTTCCGCAGTAGTAAATTTTTTCCTCCAGTGTCGTAAATTCCACTTCAAAATGGTGGCAGTACTGCTCCATTCTGCGTGAAGCTCTCTTCTACAAATTATACAAGCTTGGAATGTCATCGAAAATGATAAATGCATTGAAGGCTTCGTATCTCGTATATGGGACTGAACATGTCTGTCCGTTGAGTTTGAAACAACAGTTGGTGTAGAGCAAGGGTGCGTGCTTAGCACGCTACTTTTTAGCTTGTACATACACGATATAACAGAAGTTGTTAAAGGTGGAAATGAGTTCCGTCGAAGAAAAATACTAGGTTTACTATTTGTATCATCACTGGACTAGTCAATCAGTGGTAGTAGTAATATGGTCTAAGTGTGCTCGTGAATGCACTAGCAACATGCCTAACCTTACCTAATCTGATTGCAGATGACATAGTTTCAGAGACAGTTGAACAGAGTAGAAGGATATTTCAAGAGTTCGAATTTGACTGCTAACCTGCACAAATCCAAAATGATGAGTATAAGCAAAGGCGGAGGTAGATATTCACGACTGGAGAAGTGGGTGTTCCAAAGAAAGGAAATAGAAATCGTAAAGGAATACAAATATCTTGGTGTGCTGATATCATCGAACTCAAACATGAGAAAACATTTACAAGCGAAACTAACAAATGTTAAGCGTGTTATGTTTTCTGTTTGGTGTAGCTGTATTCACAAATAGTGTGTTTCGCACACATCAAAGCAAGCAATATTTCGGGCAACTGCAACAAGCACTCTTCTGTATGGAGCACAAGCATGGAGATACCGGTCCTTTGAAACAGTAGAGAAGCTTCTCTGTTATTATATTAGGGGTTTTTTTTAAGAATACTTGCACTTAGAGACTGGTATTCCTCCCGTGTGTTTTATCAGCTACATTGTGCGTGTTTTGACAATGTAAGAACAGAGAATTCCAAAACTAGTACTCACGCACTTATTTTCGACTGAAGGAGGACAAGTGTGGAAGAAACTGGCATCAGACTGTGGAGCAAACTTGATAAGAACACCCGAAGAGCAAGTGGAAACTCTAAAACCACAACTGGATAAACTGCTGAAGAAAACAGGAATCAGGAAACAGAATGTGTTGTTATGCCCAGCACTGCACCAACATAAGACCACGCATGTGACATAACATATAAGTAGGCCACTAGTGCCAAATCAAGTGTTACGTATTCTTACAACACGAACATGACTCACAAACGAATGCAAGAATACAGCTCAAATGCAACAATGCAATGAGGCGTCAAATGACAACTGTATTTGTACAAAGTATTCTTGCCCACTGAGCACAGGCAAGAATACGAATACGGTTAACCGAGGCAATTCGATAACGAGATTGACCTAGGGCAGGAAGTACGATCGGAGATTACGAAGGAATGCAGAGTGGACGGTGGGGGCAGTCTGTAGCTCATCGCAACAGAAAAATATTTGATTTATTCCTCAAAGACAACAGTATGATAGCTTCATGGAAGAAGAGCCGAACTCGCAGTTTAGACTGTATTTCAGCAAGTTGAACCACTTCGTGAATGAAATGACTTTCTCCTTATCTAATTATATCATTCAACAGAATTAATAAGCACAATCTTTCGACTAAGGAGGGAGCTATCAAGCCCCAATTTTATACCGCATCTTCCAGAGTGACATATTCTAGAAGTTCCTTCTTCTTCTGACGACGACGCTACAGTCCGGGGAGGACCTGGGCTTCAACCAGTAAGCCTCTGCAGCCGACGATCCTTAGCCAGCTGTCTTTACCCGCGCACGCCAAGTTGGTTGAGCCTTTCAGACGCAAAGACTGCGGTCCTTCTCTACCTGGGTGCGCCATCGGTTCCGTGGGCGTCCTCTATTGCGTTGTCCCACGGGTTCGGAGTCGAAGACTCTTCGGGCTGGAGCAGTGTTGTCCATGAGCTCTACATGGCCCAGTTAACTTAGGCGTTGAATCCGTAGACGCCTGGCTAGGCTCATGCCGCTGTATAGCCCGTACAGTTCCTGGTTGAACTTTCTTCTCCAATAACCGTCAACGCAGACAGAACTTTGCTTTGCGTTGAAATCTCCTAGAACGATCATGGTGTCGTAGCTGGGGCATTGATCGTATGTTCTTTCTAGGAGATCGTAAAAGTCATCTTTGCTGTCGGCATCTTTATCCTCCGTTGGGGCGTGGGCGCAGATCAGGTTGATGTTGCCGAATGTAGCCTGGAAGCGGATTGTTATGAGGCGCTCGCTTATGTATTTAAAGCTTAAGACTTGTTGCCTAAGTCTGCCTCGAACAACAAACCCGCATTCGTACAAGCACTGCCTTCGCTCGTTGTAGCAATCGCCGAAGTAAATATCGCAGTTTTTCATCCTCTTTTTGCCCGGCCCATCCCATCGCACCTTCTGAATGGCGGTGATATCTGCCTTATTCGAGGGCTTACGCAAGTTCATCGGCTGCACGTGGTCTGTTCAGGGACCTCACACTCCACGTGCAGAACCGAAAACCGTTGTCCTTATTTCGTTGTCCATGGTCGTCAGCAGTAGGATCATCCGTATCCGAGGCTTCTCGTTTTTTCGGAACTGTTGGTGTTTTACAAGGTGGGGAAGTTAACCCCACGCGCAACCCCCGAACCTGGAGGACCGGGTCCTGGTTTAAGCCCCTGGACAAGGGGCTCTAAGCGGTTGCTGTAAAGGCTATCCAGAGGGCGCCACGAGGAGGCTGTATGTCAACTTGACCTGTGCATTTAACAGGGATCGTTGCTGGCATCTCGCCAAGTTGAGAGCAGTCAACAACTTTACCCTGGATACACACGCCCGTGTCCTCCATTCTATGTTGTAGTGTATGCAACCGTAATGAACGAGAAGATGCGTTTCGCTTTACAACTATCTGTCCCGTCTTAAAAGATTTCCGAGTTCATTAGTCTTCGAGTACAATCATTTGATTAAGAAGAAGCGCTTAGCATTTTAAACGGATCGCGTAGCTGAGAAGTGTTTTATAAATTTACCCAAAAATCATTGAAATACCGCAATATTTTTGAGGATAAAGATACGAGGAAACCTATCACAATTGTTTAAAAGAATTAAAATATAATTTGAATACAAAATATGTCAGTCTGGTAGACGGGTCTCGGGCAAACCAAATGACTCTTGATAAAATTAGAAACAAATTATTTGTTTAATTTTAACTAATCTATAATCTATAGCTAAACATCGGGATGCTATAATCCAAGGTGGAGTCGCGACAACCGCTAACACGATCCTTCGGTCGACGAGTTAACACACTCCACCAGCAACTACTGATGTTTGTCAATGTCTCTTCTTACAGCGCTGACCCCAGGTCTCATTCAATTTGCATGGAATCAGATGTGATCTAGTATACCAATGCAGTGGGACGTCATTAATGTAACTAGCTACTCTGAGATTAAATCGATTGGATCAAAGCACTCTATTCCCACAGCGCCTGAATTTTTCAGAGTCCTCGCGATGACCAGCACAGAGTCGCACAAAATTCCCATAAGCCATCCGCATTCACATCGTTAAACATCGTCATGACCGGGTCCCATCGATATCTGTGGCAACCCCCAGCAGCGCTCATCGTTTAGGTTCGCAATCTGACTGCTGACTGGTGATTGCTTCCATGATTTACACCACTGCCACTGAATGTCTTAATGAAGTGGGCACACGACTCTCCGCAGGCAGTTGACTAGACAGCCGACGACCGACGACAGACGACCTCTTTGGCCATCCAATTCAATTCGAATGACTTAATGACCGCAAGTCAGTCAAATCGGATGAAGAGACAAGCAGCAAGGATTTATCGTCTACCACTCGACCCGTGGTCGGACTTAATGGGCTCCCATCTGAGGTAATCTCTGCGTCTCCGATTCGTCGTGGGTTGCTTGAATTTGTTTCGCAATTGACGTGCATTTCAAATGGCAGTCTGAGGCAAGAATTAAGAAGGTTATCTCCAAGAGCAGTGTTACCCCTCGACGCGGCTGGTTCTGAGTCGTGTAAGGTGCATCTTGTTGTGACAGTCTGCAAGTGAGCCAGTGGATGGCATTTCAGACGCAAGGACTGCGTTGAGATTAACGAGCAAAACGACCGCCGGTTTTGTGGAAAAATTACGTATACGCAATGGAGACCGCCGATGAATGGCGACGCTGGGGACAACGACTCGCTTGACTGTGAGGAGAACCAGATGCCCCCTGCCACCAAATTCGAAAATCAACAAAACAATTGCCACCATTTCCCTCCCAGCCCAACCACACATCGTCGTCCCACTCAATTGCGATGCCAACGCACAGCCGCGTTGCCGCAAACGAACGTCGAAGTGGATGGATGATGGAATGCCCACCAAAGTGGAACTAAAAATCGATTCGTTACATTTTTATTGGGTTTTAATTTCTTTGTGACTTAATCGGCTCGACGAGGCGCGATGTTCTTTTGCGCCGCTGCCGGTCGGTCGGCGTTCGTTACGGCTGTCTAACAAAGGCAATTAGCCGGCGAAAGGCTGTCCAGCATGACAGCTCCTCTGTGGCGTCATAAACGCAACGCGGGCAGACATGCATTTCTTAACGGTCAATTGAGTCTTCAAACAACAGCAACAGCAGCCTGTGCACCGGCTGGTCTTACTTAACCCAATTATGGTGGTCACTCGCTTTGTGCAACAGTTTCCCATTGACTATGCCACGGCGGCGCGGCGGTGGCGAGCAGGACTCCCACAGTCGCACGGCCGATATGTGCGCCTTTGCCAAAGTGGATCACATAACGATTTCCTTATGCGCGCCGTCGGTTCACATCATTTTGGTGGCAGAAACGGAGCAGAGTCAGTCCTTTCTGCATGCGGACAGGTGAATAGAGGAGCTGTCAGCGAGCGTTTGGATGTGCTGTTGTGTCACCATGCATCTATCACAACGGAGCTGTAATAGAGACTGTAGTGGGAATTCAAATGCAATTATGTTTTGAGTCGGTCTGCGATTTGGCAACGAGGAATTGGGAAATTATGTGAACAAGCTGAGAAAGGCTGAATAGGAGAGTGCTCCGATTTAGATATCAGCTGAGACTACTGCGGTCTGTCCTTGGATGCGGGTATGCTTAAACTGTTCAATTCCTCACTGGTGACGGCGCTGATGTCCTCCTTAGACTCCAACATTCTACACCGTTAGCGCTTTTGTCGATACAGAGGGAGGGCTTGCCAACCCAATAACCAATCAGACAAGTCTCCATACAACAGGAGTCGATACAGCGCTGTGGGAGCGGATCGGGCTGATTTGACAATACTGATCAAGTCGTCCAGCCATCCCTGACCTACATTGCATAAGGAACTAGTGGCCGACGAGATCATAAAATCTTGGACACACGGTATAAGCATACGTGCCCGACAAACAGAGCGTAAAAATGTCCTCAAAATCTTAAAGTTTGCATTTAATCAACCAGGAAAAGGAGGAACTTGAAGTGCATCTAGGAAAGTGTCAAAAAGGCCTCTTCACTGCTTCTTCTTATTCTTCTGGTGGCACTAAAGTCCAGAGGTGGACCTGGAATCAATCAGCAAGCCTCTCCAGCTTGCGCACGCCAAGTTGATTGAGGTCTTGCTCCACCTAGGTGCGCTATCGGTTCAGTGTGCAACCTCTATTGCGTTGCCCCTCTGGTTTGGAGTCGTTCGGGATTGTGCAGTGTTGTCGATGAGCTCAAGGCGTTGAATCCATCTACGTCTGTCTAGGATCATGTCGCTGTAAGGCCTGTATAATTCATTGCTGAATCTTCTCAAACGGGACCAAGGATTGAACGCATACCTTTTCCCTCGAAAAGACAACCAATTTGAATTATACAACCCCAAGAATCATAAAAACGACGACGATCGAATAACGTAAATGGACGAAGTGAACCAAGGCATTTGATAGGGTAGGTGGTAAGTGGCTTAGATGCACTTAGGCCAAAGTAGGCCCGTTGTGGGTTTGTCTAAAAAGAGAGGGGCCAGACAAGAGCCAGCCAGATCTGTCGATGAAGTCTAATTGCGATTTGTTTGATGTTTCTCTCGGTTTGCTTAGATTATCGAAGAAGAAGGAGTCTAGAGTAGCTTTCCTAGCTGAGGCAAGTGCAGGGCAGTTGCAGAGAAGGTGCTGTGCACTTTCCTCTTCTTCCTCGTTTCGGCAACTTCTGCAGAAGTCGTTAGAAAATAGTCTTAGTCTTTTTGCGTCTAATCCCAAAAGGTAGTGTCCGGTGATTGTACTCACTGCTGTGCTAACTTTAGGTCCCTTTATGGATATCAGACAGATCTTTTGGGGTCAAGACTGGGCCTGATTTGTTTGGTAATTTGGCGCGTGTTGCCTGTGTTCCATCTGGCGTTGACTTTTAGTTCGCTATGGTTTGTGAGTTGTAACTTAAAGGAAGCTAGAGGAGTACCTATGTTACAGAAGGATCCATCATCGATTTTTGCGAGTTTGTCAGCTTCGCAGGTTTCCATACTGTCTCTATGGACCGGGAACGAACACAGGCGAATTCGAAACTGTTTGGATATCTCGTCATCTCGTCAGAGATGTGCGACAGCTTATGACTATTTTTTAGTTTGTAGAGAAGGATCTTAGGGATTTGATGATGGGATGGGAAAGATGCAGACATAACGGGCGGATATCTAGCTCCACCTCAGCCAGGACAGGGCTTCGCGGATCGCCACTATTTCCGCTTGGAAAACGCTGCAGTGATTAGGTGGATGGATTGATTTGTTGAGATTAAGATGTTCAGAGAAAATTTCACTGCCTACTACGTCTTCCTTCTCTTCTTAGAAATGTATGGCGTTACCGAATGGTATATTGCCGCCATACCACAGGTCTCTTTTCGGAACTAGGGTTTTGAAGTTTTTCTCTGAGACGTAAACAGGTGAGGTGTTATCCAGATTAGGAGATGCTTTTCTTGCTCTATTAGGATTTGACATTTGGTTACCCGATTGAGAAATAGGGTCAAGAAAACAATCCAATGCTCCAATGCAGCGGCTGAACTTCTGAGTAATGTAAGGGCAGGCAAGTCTTTCGGCATATATAAACTTCTTCTAGCAGAGTTATTTTGTGAAAGATAGAATAAAGTGGACGGTGCAGCTGCGAAGTTCTAAGTTTCTATTTCACGGTGCATTTATACCTAATTAATAATTATAATAAAAATATAGGTGGTACGACAGTCCGAGGCGGTCCTGGGCCTAGCTTCTCAGTAACCACTCGTGTTGTGCGTGCTATTGTACTTTCACGAGTGGAAGGGACCTACAGTTTAATGTCGACTCCGAACGGCGAAGTTGAGAAGCTTTTTCTAGACAAGAATACACTTTGGGCATTGCCAGTTACTCGAAAAAGGTGGATCAATAATTAAGTTGGAAATAATTATGTTCGATAGACGTGACAATACAGTGGAGTCCCCCTAAGTCGAATTGTCACGGGATGACATAATTTGTTCGATTTAGGGGGAGTTTGACTTAGAGAGAGGTTTCTGTAAGCAAATGTATGTAAAATATGTCGAAAAAGTTGGAGTTAGAGAGAGTTTCGACTTAGGTCCCCCTAGGTAGGTTCGACTTTGGGAAAGTCCACTGTAATAAAAAAAAATGTTTAAACATTTTACGGAGTTCAATTATTTATTTCGTGTGGTTCCGTGGCTATTTGTATCAGTAGTTAGACCCATAGAACCCGATAGACGGGCTATCTATCGATAGGAGGCCATAAAGACTCTGGATACACAATCAATTAAATCGAAGATGGTAAGACTTTGCCGTCTATCTCTTAGGGGGATAGCGGTTAGATACAACCTAACCCTATGCTGGCTAGCTGGGCATAGTGGTTCTTGGAAGCAACGAAAGGGCGGACGCGTTAGCATGAAGAGGGGCGGGACTGCCACTGGCAAATAATCAGGATACCCCATATCCCTCACTCCATGTAATAAACACCATGTTACTTACAGATGCCTTCGACTCCGCTAATCGGAGATGGATAGAATTAGATACATGTAGGACTTCGTGGTTTATTTGGCCCTCACTAAATCCAAACAAAACAAATACACTCCTAAAACTAAACCGAATGTAATAAGGACCGTAGTGGCCACTATCACCAGCCACTGTGTTATCGGAATCCATTGCAGAAGAATAGAAGCCCCTAACAACGACTACTGTAGAAGCTGTAGAGACGAGGAGGAGGAAGAAAATTCGCTTCACCTCCTCGGTACTTGTCCAGCCCTTGCAAGAACTTGAACTGATATACTACGCAACTACTTTTTCAGTAACCTAGAGGAAATGTCACACTTAAAGATAGACATAGAAGCCATAGCTAAGTTTATCAGGAAAACAAATTGGCTGTAAATCAGCACAGGAGTGGACTTGTCAAACTAGGTCACTAGAATACCATTAGGCAGTCTCCAGGCTTACTTAATTTTCGGTGTCGGTGCCAGTACCGAAATGTGATAGCACAAAGGATCCAACCAGGATCTAAGTGGGCCACAACTGCTACAGTGGTGGCAATCACCCTAACCTAGCCTGGACCCACATACTAAAAAATCTGTAAAATCTAAGCCTACTCACCGGTCTTAATGAAATTTGAAACGTAGTATGAATGGTATGATTTATAATCGAATTATATCAGCATTTGATGAATAACATCTTCATTAGGTCGACATATTGTTACACTTAAGAGGCTCATGCGACCATGCCTGTAGAGCACGCTTCCAGCTTTAAGGAGAACAATGTCTCCCGTCCTCGTCTTCGAAGGCGTGGGACAACTCAACAGAGGATACCCGCGTTTAAGGTGGCGCACCCAGGTGGAGAAGGACCTCAACCAACTTGAAGTGCGACACTGGAGACAGCTAGCCAGATACCGTGCTATCTGGAGAGGCTGGTTGGTTGAGTCCCCAGACTGTAGCGCCAAAGAAGAAGAAGATGTCTCCCGCTGCAGCCTTTTGCAGTTTTTCCTACCAACATTAAGGTACCCCCTTGCAAACGTGTACCTAATTAAGGTCCTAGCTTTAAGATTGAATGTCTCAGAGCTCCGTCAATGGATTCATTTACTTTTCTTTTAAAAGAAAGATTGATGTTTCTTCTGAAAAAAGTCCTAGCCGCATTTTTTGCTTCTTTTCATACCAAGTATTAGGTTCAAAATATAGCTACCGGGTAAACCAACGACCGTACCCCTTCGCGATCCAAAGACGATTCCCAATGCATGTCCTCTCTGATTCACCCGATCGTTGGCCACCCTATCTTTTACTCAAGAGGGTAGTTTATGTTGATGTTGAGTCGATTGGGAAAAGTGATAATTTGTATTCCTCGTGCAATATCGCTCAACACAAGAATATTCATGAATCTCAAAACACAACATAAGAGCAACTTAACAACTCGGTATTTCGCATGTCCCTTGACATAAGTTGTCCAAATTTTGGGAACATAGGCCAGTCATACACATATCTTCCATAACAAAATAAATGCATCAACTCCATATTCCAAATCTCAATTTTCGTATTGTTATCCGGTTTTGAACCACTGTACAGAGTCGCGATCTTATGGACCAAGATTGTTAAAGGCACTAATTGCAAGCCGCTCGAATGCTATGTGTGTAGATAGGGAATAGATCTTTTTGGCAGAGAGGCCATAGCCACCGCAGCGACTATATCTGAAATTCCTGATTATGTAGAAGGAGCTAAGCTCCGGACACTCTATCATCCTTGACGAATTCAGATCCAAGCCAGCAAAACCGACCTCACGATGCTCATTTCAACCAGCATACCAGACGATGGACAATCCTCCTGATTTCCACTCCTCTCGCTACTGCCAAGCATCTGCTTAAGTTTTAAACTCTTACTCATACCTAACGTAGATGGTCTACTACCTTATGGCCTATAAGGCATTGCGCCATCGGTACCATTCCAATACCTGGCAATCCGAATCCTTCATCATATCGTGAAGCTCTTGCCTTGTCATAGAGTGGCATTTTCGTATAAAACTTTGTAGCATCTCAGAGGTAAACAAACAATATACCACAACTCAAAAACACCTCTGCACTAGATGCAAAAAGTGAATATATGCACTTTATCTGATAGTGCTTTTTATCTTATCCGGGTAGTACCCATTTCAACAATTACCCGTGTACACGGGTTTTCAGAATGCACCCGGGTTACTCGATTATTCTTTTTTTTAGTTTGATCTTGATGAATTAGATTCTAAAAGGTAATTTGGTACCCGAGTAAAACTCTGTGTTCACCCGTGTAGATACCCGGATACGAGTGTTTCAATAGCTTCACTATTTGTGACTACCTGCTGGAGATCTCGTGATTTTATTGACTTTCCTCTTTCCGGATCTGAGTGATTGTATGACCATGGGAGGCTCAAGATAAACATCCCCTACTAAAGATACAATGTAACACTTTGGTCTAAGTGGCCCTCACACGGTCGTGGTCATCAGATGACGATCCTACAACCCGAGCTAGACTTGGGACTGACTCCTACGCAACCACACGAGTCGTGAGTACACGCAGCTCATTAATTTACTTCCTTCCCAAGTCAGTCGAACAACATTAAATCACTTCAGCGCCCCCTCGGAAGTGAAGTCGAAGCCGATTTGTATCAACAACCCCAGGAATTAATTTTTTCCCATCGACAGCCCCCCCGCCGTCACATTTCAATCAACAAGTTCGCCAACCAACTCTTTTGTCTCACTTCCCTTGCTACAATGTCATGCCTATCCGCCGAAAGGAAGTCCATTACTCGTCCTTCATTGCACATCAACGAATTAGCACACAGTCAATGCAGACATTCGTGGCTTAAGCACAACATTCACACGAAGTATGCGCAATTCGCACGAGTGCTTGCGTTTCGTCCATTTCCTTCATTTCCCCCACGAGACGTGTGTGTTTGCTTAGATTTTAGTTTTTCAAACGCAAACAGATAGTAAGTCCGTCCATAAGTGTAAGCCATCTAAACGGGTTTCAAATGCCTCGTCTTATCTTGTTAATTAAGTTGAAGCTAAATAAATGCAACACAACAACAGCAACGCAAGACGCGGCAGAAAACTTTCTTTCACTTCACTTCCTTGGTGCAGGCAACTTCTTGTTGCAGGCCATTGAATGAAACTAGGTTCGCTGCTGGTGTGTCTCTCGCTGGTCTGAATCTATTTTCTCTCAGCCAATATGCATACGGCTGCATCTACGCGCTGGTACACCGTCAGCCATTAAGTTGTCAAGCCGCTGACCATAAGATCGTGCGTAACAATTTTTCTCTTCATTTCATTTGTCTTTTCCTCCTGGGGTGGGGTGGCTGGATCTCGTTTTCCACACTTTGACTGGCCGTGGTGATGTCGGGCTTGCGCGGTGGCAGAGTCCACCACACCTGGCGATGGTGTGATTTCATAATTTCGACTTACCAGAGCTGCTTCGAGACGAGTTTCGTACTGCACTCGCTCAAAAGGGTATGTCAATGCGAAGGTTAGCATAACACATCGGTGTTATGCGTTTGATGTGTGCGATTAGAAGGTAGGTAGGTAGAGTGGCGCTGCCAGTTGGAGAAGTGCGTGCACTTGGAGTTGATTGACCATGTTGCGCAAAGTTGTTGATGCATTTGGTTGGATGCTTGGGTGTGGTGTGGATAAATTGATCGAGACTTTTGATTTATATTTTTTGATGCGAAATTAATCATACTTGAAGTGGTTGATTGAGGAAGTGGATGAAGGCGGATGGACTGAAGTTCCTATCCGCAGGTCAAGTCATCACGATTGTCGGAAGCCGTGGTAAGGTTTCTTTTCGCCTACATTTGATCAGAAGCACATCATTAAGAGATAAATGTCTTGAATGAGCTTTTTTGACGAAATTGTGTTGTCTTTCCACTTCCTACACCTATCGGCGCATCGAGAGAGACTCGTATGCCTTGACGGTAAACGGTGTGACACTGTCACGCCATCAGAGCCACCAATGCTGACTCCCTTGTGTCTGTGCGAGCTTAAACTATACAAGAAAAAACCATCAAATGATACACAAATGTGAAATCATTCTGGGAAATCAAGGCGCCCGTGGTGGGAGGTTATTTTTTCGAACTTCTGAAGAACTGGAAGGATTTTGATGATGCGTGGGACTAATTATTTTCTTGCAATATTGAGTTTGATTTCTAATCTTCTTCTTAATGACCGGCAGTGCGATTTCCGCAGCGACAGATCCGCTGGTGATCTGATAGCTAATCTCACCAAAAAGTGGTAAGAACCTTCGCACAATGTACGCTCTTCGGACTGCCTCCCCATCCTAATCTAAAATATTACGTATACGCCTCTTGGCTCATCTAGACAGCTCTTCAGACTGCCTCCCCGTCCTGATCTAAAATGTTACGTATACGCCTCGGGGCTCATCTAGACAATTCTTCAGACTGCCTCCCCGTCCTAATCTAAAATGTTACGTACACGCCTCTTGGCTCATCTAGACAGCTCTTCAGACTGCCTCCCCGTCCTAATCTAAAATGTTACGTATACGCCTCCGAGGCTCATCCGTCCTAATCTAAAATATTACAAATATGCCTCGGGGCTCATCTAGACAGCTCTTCAGACTGCCTGCCGGTCCTAATCTAAAATGTTACGTACACGCCTCTTGGCTCATCTAGACAGCTCTTCAGACTGCCTCCCCGTCCTCATCTAAAATATTACGTATACGCCTCGGGGCTCATCTAGACAGCTCTTCAGACTGCCTCCCCGTCCTAATCTAAAATGTTACGTACACGCCTCGGGGCTCATCTAGACAATTCTTCAGACTGCCTCCCCGTCCTAATCTAAAATGTTACGTATACGCCTCCGAGACTCACCCGTCCTAATCTAAAATGGTCTAATGATCTTCTGATTACGAGATTTGGTTCTACAGTCTAGCATGGACTCGAGCCCAAATCAAGAAGCATATCCATCTGTCATGGTCTCTAGCCAGGCAAATCAAATTACACAAGGCTCTTCTTAACTTGTCCTTCTTAACTTGTAACATCAGCTTATCGCGTTAGCCCCCTGAGCAGGAGAATTTTTGTGCCTGTGCAACCATTATTATTATCTGCCCTGCTGTATGGTGTGTTAATGAACGACGAAGCTAAGGTGTTATATAAACTCAGCTTGGTTCTTCGAGAGGGGGCTCTCAGTTCAGTTATCGCTTGAGTCCAAGGAAACAGTGATTGGCAAGAGTTATTCTGATGTTGTTTGGACTGTTTACTTCAGAGTAGAGCTAGACTAAGTGCCCGACTAACTCGAAGTATTCAAGAAAATTCCTAATTAACTTTTAGGTGTCTGCTTATCACGTGAATGTCATCCGGATAAGTTTTCTGTGAGATCATTTAACATATCCATGCGCGAATTGCAACAGCAGTCAGCCATGCCTGTAAAAGGAAAAGTACGACCTGCCGGAGCAATGTTTGACCCAGAATTTGAAACCTCAGCTAATATATAATAACATGGGCGGCATCAGACAATCCGAGGTGAACCTGGGCCTAGCTTCTCAGCAACCACTCGTATTTTGACTCCGAACGGCGAAGTTGAGGAGTTTTTTCCAGACAGGAATACTCTTTGAGGATTGTCAGCGACTCGAAAGAGGTGGAGCCGTCAATGATCAAAGGTGGTAAATTCGGGTACTGAACTTGGCACCCTCTGCGTAGGAGTCGACGCACTTACCCACTACGCCACGGCGATCCAGATTTAATTAATATTGTTTATTTGATCCGACGCCAACGTTCCTTTGAGGAGACGGCGCAATGTATTGTAATCCGTCATGCCAACGACGTTTATTGCTGGCGGAGGACTTGCTTTCTCTTGTAATCGCTGTTTTCCTAGCCCATATTCTTTGAATTCTTCCTTTTGAGGTTCCGGTAAAGAGACGGCTTTGCGTTTCTTACTGGGTCTTTTCTTCGATGCCCAGTTTGTTTCCCGATCCAGTTTCTCTTCGACCGTTGTGTACCTTGGACTGGTTACAGGAGCGGTGACATCATTCTCCTTTTTCCATTCTGAGTTCTTAAGGGCTCTATTTTCTGCCTTTAGTGTCTCTATCTTTCTTTTAAGCTCTTGGTAGGGAAGATCGATATTCATTAGTTTGGTGCGGAGCTCTTTATTTTCCTCCTCCAAACTTTTAAATTTCGCTGAGCCCATGCGGTTTTGTGTTTCCACATTCAACGGACTCCTTTTTACAGAGATTCGTGGTCTTGATGGTGGAGACCGGATTACCCTTGAGTTCTTCGCGAAGGGATTTATTAAATGCAATAACTGGCTCTCCCCAAAATCCTTAGAGCCTGTCTGGGTAGTTAATCTCTTTGTTTTTTTCATTGCATGTTTTATGTATACTTTTTAAACCCATATACGATGGGTGGATTTTTAGTCGCCTCTTACGACATGCATGTCTACCTCGGAGGAATAATAGTTATCTCACCGAAAAGTGCAACCAATCTTTGCACAATTCAGGCGAAAGCAAGATCGTTGCGCTTGATATTTCTAAAGCATTTGACAAAGTTTGGCATCAAGCTCTCTTGTCGAAAATGTGTGCCTACAGTATCGATGAATCTCTTCTTCTATGGATTAGAAATTACCTTTCGAACCGTTCAATTCAATTTGTTTTGGATGGGTTTAAGTCTGATATCCACCAAATAAATGCTTGTGTTCCCCAAGTTCTGTCTCCGACACTCTTTCTCATTTTTATAAATGATCTCTTGTCTGCTACTTCTAATCCAATCCATTCCTTCGCTGATGACAGCACCCTCAGCTTTTCATATTCGTTCCAAGACCACCGACCCCGCCCTTCGGCCGTAGAATTGGAACGGCAGCGTAGGTTAAGCACACTGAATTCCGATCTTGACAGCATAATTAACTGAGGAAAAAACAATAGAGTGGAATTCAATGTTTTAAAAACTCAATGCTGTCTGCTGTCACTCAAGCTAACCCTTGGTAATCAGCCATTATCCATGAACGGCGCTTGTGTCGATGAAACCGGAAAACTTTCCCTCCTTGGTATGTGTAACAACACAAGAGTTAGTTGGAGCGATCACATATTTGAGGTCGCCAAAAATGCTGCGAAATGCTTAGGTTTCCTTAATCGATGCAAGAAATATTTGATTTGGCTATCATTTATAAGGCGTACATCCGCCCCAAGCTTGAGTATAACGCTCATATCTGGTCTGGTGCCCCCAAGACCACACTGCACCTACTTGATAGAATCCAAAAGCGAGCGATGAAACTTATAGGAGACAACAATATCGCAGAGTCATTAGACTCGCTCGAACATCGACGTACCATCTCTTCTATGTCCGTGTCTTATCGCTTTTTCAACAAACGATGCTCAAGTGAGCTAGCCAACTGCATTCCTCCTCTCCATGAATTCACCCGCAATACTCGTCTCGCCAGGAATGCCCATCAGTATACCCTTAAGCCTACTTTCGGACGCACAGTTAAATTCAGAGACTCGTTCTTCAGCCGCACTGCACGAATATGGAATGCTCTTCCCAACCGAATATTTCCCACAGACTACAACCCGCAGATATTTAAGACCAATGTGCACAGGTACCTCCTCTCCCTTCCTCCCTCTATTCGGCCCGTGCTGTGTCTTGCCCCCGGACACATAAGGGTATTAGCAATCCCTTGAGCACGCGCAAATTATAATAAAAAAAAAACACACTACTGAATAAGCGCCCAAATCTCGAAAACGGTGCCTCCGACTCAGGACCTTTATTCTAGACATCGATAGTCCAGCCAATGACGAATATTTTCCTGCCAGGTTTTTGCTGCTAGCCCTAATACCAGCTCCACAGGAGTCAAATAGGCGGTTTAGGAGAGGAATAATCGCACATTCCTCTGAGATGCAAAATCGGTTGATGGTCCTAAGTGGCGCAGCAACATTGTGGTTGTTGTGTAAAGCGCTACTGAGGGCATGCACTAAGAGAACGCAGTGTTTTATGTTTGCCCTGTGATGGTAAAATATAAAAGAGAAATATAAAATTGTCCACGCCACTGATGTATTGAAGTTGCCGCATGGTTGGTGAGTATTGATTTGCATTTCTTGGGACTCGGTTTCTTCAGGATCTTTCGTAGTGTACAGATTTGGTGGATGGTGGACTTTTCTGGCCTGAAGAATCAAACGGATCTAATATCTTCAAGAGCAATCAGAATCAGATTGGTCGTCAGTAGTCATCCGTATCCAAGCTTCGTTTTTGTCTCTGAAGTCGAAATCCCTGAGTCTTCAAAAAACGGTCATGTAGCAAAATAAGTGACAAAGAAAAACAAATTCAATTAAAAAATCTCCGAAACTGACATAAACGCGTGTATTTAATTAAACTCCTGAGGTTAATGCCAACGATTCAAACAATTCCAAACACTACAGCATGCGTTTCTAGATCGCGGTTCAGGAAAAGAGTTGGTTCACTTCTTCAAAACATTTGACGAAGCTTGAGTTAACTAGCCACACAACAATTTTAACGAACATTGTCAAATATTCGTAGCTGCCAACGAATTAATTCTTGAAAGCCATTCATTGACGACTCTTCATTTTAATCGGGGGAGTCAGTAAAATACTGATTCCATCTTCTGTCAAGATGACAGTGTTCTCAAATTGGGCAACCAGTCTCATTTACTGAAACCTGCACTGCTCAGCATTCATCGATGACACCATCTTTGGTCAAACAGCGAAATGCTGAATTAATTTCCCGTGTGAGATGGCCTGTCACTTCCGTGCTCGAGCAGCCATCGGCTGTCGTCGTCATCGCGCCGGACGATCCCAGGTGACGTTTCGCAGACTCCCCACGATGCAAAATGGAGTCTGCTTTCTAATGAGCTGATCAATCAATCGGCATTCCGCAAATGCTAATCCCGCCACTTACCGATCGAAAGCCAATGCAAGCCTTTCACCACACGAGCTGACTGACAGGGCCAATCGCCCGACTGCTCTCAAACCAGAGACCCACTCCAGCCTGCGCTTGTTAATTGTTTCCCAAAAATCGATTGCATGTACTTAACATGACCTGAATACCGCGTTTTTAATTGCCATAAAAATTGTTAAAATTGCAGCAATTAATATTTTGTAATACAACTGTCGCACCAGCGAGTGCCCCGATATCGCACTCTCCGCTCCGTGTTGCACAAACTCCATGCCATCCAGACATAACCGCCACAGTCTAGCGATTTCTGTTTTCTGCCCGTCAGCCCGAACTCAAGCTTGAAAACGACAAGACGCCGCGCCGAGAGAGACACAAAAATGAAAAGAAAATCTCATACGTCAGTCTCGGACGCGGTTGGCAATAACAATAAAACAGAAATTACACTCGTAAGTCGTAACACAGCTCAGCTGTTGGCCGCCGCTCTCCAGCGGCCATTTCCGTCTCCGGATAAGTGCCGACTTCGCACCACCACAACGGACACCGCTACACCGACACGGGCAGTCGTAGTCGGCCGCGCACTAGGATTCCCACAAGCACCCAGTAACTTTTGACACGCCAGAGCGGGCCAGCAGTGGTCTCCCTCTCGATCGAGATCATCCCCCTCGTGTGCGAGTGCAGCACAGGTGCGCGAGTGCACAGAGTCGCTGCTATCGAACCCCAGAGAGATTACCATCGACTCCCGCCAACGAACACGGACGGTCTGTCAGGCGGCCGGTGGGGGCTTCAACACACGGCATGCATGAGCGTACATATGTTGCACGTGGAAGCCAGGAGGCAGCGGGGGGCTGCAGCTTGAGCCAACACCACTGTGCCGCCGCGAAGAATCGGTCCGCATTGGAAAATGCAGATTTCGTTTCGGTTTTGTTTCTCCTCGCCGCCGCGCATTCGCTTTCTTCCTAAACAAAATAATATAAAAGCAACACATTTTCGATATTCCATCATTATTCAGTTGTGGAAAGTGCTTCAGTAAAGATCAGCTCAAAACAGTGATCTCGTTCGTTTGTAAATTTCCGTAGTTTTCTGTGGTTATTCGTTTTCTTGTGTTTACCTCTCCTCGCTTTCTTGTGCTATCCTCGTCTGAGTCGTGTGTGAATTTAATTTAAAAAACCAAACATAATCAAAATGGCCATCAAGGTATGACGGCAAAGGATAACCGAGCCGACGGAGCGGAGGATGAGAAGAAAAGGATTATGTGTGACGCGAGTGTGTTTGTTTGTGGGGTTCTATATTTCTCCGTGAGAACGACCTGAAGACAAGAGAAATGTGACGAAGGGGGATGGATACTAGATGGTACAGGGTGGTCACTGACTGAGTGTTGGTTCAGTGTCGATTCAGAATCTGAAGTTAATTAGCTTTGAGCTGAGTCCATCCTGATGACTCGGGTGCTTAGGAAAGGATTGTGGTTGCGACTGCCTTGACAATCATTGTTAAGCTGTCCTGTCTAAGTAGCCATGGTCAAACAAGGAATGTCTAAAAATCTCACACTCCATTCAAGCTGTCCTTTCGAATTTTGAAAACAATGTTTTCTTTTTAAATTACACCGAGTTCGACTTGACAGGCTGTCGATGATGCTGATGGCTTCTTGTACTCAGTGGACCTCTGAGTCTCATCGGGTTCCTGTATTCAGTCAGAAAAATCTCTCCTGGTGGACACGTGAGTGGACCTAATACAGGTCTAAGGTGCTTGAGACAGTTGGCCTGAAAGTCAGTCCTACAGTATCTTCGGAGCGTCAATCGTAACTTAACTAAAAAGTCTGAGAAGGCAAAGACTGAGAGAATTCCCGCGCACAGTTTAAGACAGTTCACGTACCAAATACGGTCAGGAACGGACTGAGTTGGAATAAATTTCTTCACATTGTCCAGAACCAGTTGCAATTGAGTGATCTTAGTCTGGATCCAAAATTCTTGCTTGGATGAGTTCGAAAATAAGTTCCATCCGAGAAAGTTCCCTGATTGCCAAATTGTCGCCTCGATGATTGGTTTCAGAGTTCACTGCCTTTTTGGACACAATGCAATGTCGTATCCTACATTCAACATCATCATCACAAGATCTTCATTCCCAAGATATAGACTTGAGTTTTATGGAGTTAACCACGAGCTTATTGTTTCCCTGCAAGCTTAGTTCTTCCAGAAGTCCTTATAGTTCTGGTTGAAGTTCTGTTAAAGGCTGCAATTATGTACCGTCTGCTCGTGTAGATCATACACCCAGCTGCTATCTTTCTTCAGTTAGATCCTAAGTCTCCTGCTACATTCTTAACTGACATAAGCTTTGAAAAATTTTTATCAAATTTTTAACCTGTTCAAAATCAAACTACTATTTTGCGGAAACACTGAAGGCGATTTGGGCCCAATGCAAGACCATCCTCCTTTTCACAGTCTTCCTTTCGAAACCTAGCTGCGCTTCTTGTTTTAGGTAGAAAACAGACTAGGTTTCTGCAAGTCGGCGTGTTGAACTTTATAAGATCACTACGAGTTAACGAAACTCATTGCAAACTGAAGTCAAGACAGGGTTAAAAATTGATTGAAAAATTATTCGGACGAGTGGATTGCACAGGCTTTTGAACATCCTTGTGGTAGCCTTTTTGAGAGAACTTAATCTTTCGTAAGTCCCAGAGGGACAAGGTAACAGGCGACGCTTCAGCTGACTTGGTGTGCAAATCTGTTGACAGACACTTGTCTTTTTCTTGAAAAATTTAATTGTCTCTTATTAGCCGAATCAGACCCATACTCTTACAACGTAAGACTAAATCATAAAATGTTCAAAATTGTCAGACAATTTCGTACTTCTTGGGCAGCTGGTAGTTGTAATGTTCTACGAAAGAAATCGAGATCATTTCAGTTCCCTAGCAAAATTCACTTCCTTAAGACGTTCTGTCGTTCGTTGGTGCCTACAAATTCTGTTCCGCAAAAGAAAAGAAAAATTAAAATGATACGTTATCAGAGGTATCTCTTGAATATCATCTAGCTTCCATTTTCAAAAATTCAAATGACGTGGGTTTTTGTGTTGTTGACAAGAAAAACAAGCCAATATCGTATTGTAAGATTCGTACTGAAAATATGCATAGAAACAAATCTTCCGCACTCCTAGCTTTATAGTTCTCTAGTCGTGGAATGATCACTGCTTAAATTGATCTCTAATTCGTTTCGGCAAAAGTGAGCGGAAAACCAAGTGATAAGTCCCTAAATTAAAACTCATAGTAAAACTGTACTGTACTGTAAACTGTACTGTAAAACTGTAAATTCTTGAGGAACAAGTGTTGAAGCTATCTCTTTCGCTGCGTAGTATACCGTTTTTATTATACGACTGGATGGCGCAGTTGGTAGAGTGCCTGCCCCTGGTTAGCGGGGTCCCCGGTTCGAATCCCAGTGAAAGCAAAGTACGCTTTTACCTGGTTTTCAAATCTGGTCAAGTTACCATTTGCCGTTAGGATCAAATTAACGGCACTATCACTGGAGTAGTCAATCAGTGGTATTAGTCTGACTACGGGGTAGATAGATAGATATTTATTCAGATTCTTTTAACATGTACATGGTCTGAGTTACCGCACATTATCTTACACAGAGATTTGATACCTAATTGCATCTTTTTTACTGAATTTGTGATTATATTTGTTTCAAAAGATACAATGAATGTACAAATTAACATTTGATGAAAAAATAGATTAATAAAAAAAAGTATCACAATGGACCAATATGATCGCACTGTTCTGGTGAATGCACTAGCAGCTTCCTATCTAACCTAACTTGAACTACGTAAAGAAGCCGTATTCGAAAAGTGCTTGTATGCCTTGTTAAATAAAGACTTTGACTGCTACAAAGTTACAAAGGTGAAAGGATGGGGACCCTCCCCTATCTTCGAGAACACGTAATAGGCTCTGTTAAGATTTTTCGTCCAGCCTTATAGGCCTTTTGACTAAAAATCAACTATCATCGCCTTGTAAATGTTGAAGGTCTTAAAGAGCAAATTTTCAAAAAATGTGATTTTGTAATTGCACATCACAGATTTCTCTTCGAAGCCCAATTTGTTGGGGAGTGTTATTTTGAATCACCTTCTCTTGAAATTGGAATCTACATCAGTTCAGCTGTTAGGAGTCGTCTTTGACTTTCTTTTAATCCATGAACCCGAAGTCTAACAGATGATTCGGATCAGGCGACTGTGGTTTGGTGTGTACTATGGACTTGACTCACAGGGCTAGAATGATTGTCAGCATTCAACTTTCAACTAAATTGAAGTGCAAGAAGTCGCCAATGTTCACTGCGAGTTATTATTGTGCATACGGCTTAAAACAACAAGGAAATGTTAGGACGAGGAATATTCCCTAACAATAGAGGTGTAACCAAACTAGATTCGTAGAGCCACTCGCTACAGGCGTGTACAAATCTGCAAGGTGTCGAGGAACATCTTTTCTTCTTGTGCTTTCTGCGTGGCCTTTTCACTTCTTGAATTGGTGTCGTTCGACTGCTTCACGCTGTCAAATGTGCAACATAGACGCGTTCAAATAAAAAAAAAAATGTTCCACATACGCCTCAGGTTATTTCAGCTTTCATGGTCGTTGTCTAGCCAAATAGATGACTGCAGCAGTAAGCTACAGTGCGAACAGCAGCCCTGTAGCAATGTAGGTCTTAGTGCGAACAGCAGCCCTGTAGCTTACCGCTGCAGTCGAATATACAACGCGTGGATATTTTCTGGTGCGTTGTCGTAGTCCAAGACGACAACGGTTCCGTACCATGAATCTTTGAGTATTGTTCTAGCCCTGACTGAGCATGCATTTTCATATCAAAAATGCATTGGAATAGTGGTGGTCTTGGTAGTTCTGATTTATAGGGCTAGGGAACACAGTAGGTGGTGGACAACCCAGAGTACAGTAGAGATGTGAACTCTTGTCTATGAACTGGAATATTGTCGGGCTTTGTTTTATAGGGCTAGGGAACTGGTGAACAGGCCAGAGTACATGAGAGATGTGAGCTCCTGTCAAACAAGGTTTTAAAGCAAATATAACAAAATCGATTGGACTTGCCTGCGTTGAATGCCATTCTAGGATACCCAGCACAAATACTTTAACATTTCACACCAGCTTCAATTGATAATCCTTAGAAAGACAAGCCGGCAAAAGAGAGCTTTTGAAACATTGGCGTGTGGAGTGGGCATTCATTTGTAACTCAACTCCATGGCATGTAGATCACTTGGAATTGTTGTGGAAGCTATGCTCTAGTCCATCTGAGTCGTGTTGCTGTTTATTGCCATTTGTGGTGTGCCATTAGATCCATCCCAGGGGCTATGATGGAAGCTCCAGTGCCACAGTAAGTAAATGCGTCAGATTCTTGGAATTACTCGCTCCAGCTGCGCTTCTTGTTTCAAGAAGAAAACAGACGTAGATTCTATTCCTCTTGCAAGTCGGCGAAAATGTTAACAAATTATTTAAACGTGTTGAACTTCATACGATCACTCCGAGTTCATGCAACTCATTGCAAACTGAAGCCAAAAGCAAGACAGGGTTAAAAATTGATTGGAATATTATTTGATCAAGTGGATTGCTCAGGCTTTTGAACCCCCTTGCGGAAGCCTTTCTGAAAGAACTTAATATTTCGTAAGTCCCAGAGGGACAAACTTAACAGACGACGCTTTAGCTGACTTGATGTGCATATCTGATGACAGACACCTGGAGCGTGCTTGATTTGCTTTGCTTCAAGCCTACCTCGTGGTAGCTCCAGAATCTTCACTGCATGCTACTCGATGTCAGCCAGACTGTCATTGGCTCTGAACTGAGTAAAAGAAACAGGTACACATGCCTCAGAGACGAAACCTGACAACTGTACCAGTGTCCAACGACAAATACTCGTCCCATCACCAAACCAGCCCAACAAGGCTCACATAAGTCTCCCTTTGTAGGTTGCCCCAGAGTATCTGCATCTCCTGACTTGGTTCGTTTCCATTCCGTCCGATCAATAAATTCAACTGGACACGCAAAATCCCGTCAGACTTGCTTCTCTCATGAAACCCGCTTCCGTCAACTCCAAATCGTTTATCACACAGTTTGTATCCATTAGCAACCGCACCGATTGAGTTGACAACCAACAAATAGCTAATTGAGTTCCCGACTGGATTTCACCACCATTCATTGCCGCTTTCTATTTCGCAGTACCTTATCTTCGCCTCAGCACTGTGCCTCACTTTGGCTTACCCACTGGAACAGTATCAATCTTACGATGAACATGACTACTCCGGGGGACTGCAGGAGCCAATCCAAGACTACGGTCAGCAGATCGCCAGAATCTCCTTGGGCGATGAACACTCTGGATATGAAAAGGAAGAGGCTGTTGATTATTATGTAAGTGGGGGGATTGGGTTTTTCTTAGAGTGGGACACGAGAAATGTGGTGCCATCCTTGTGGTTTGAATTTGATATGTCAGTTTTGGTCACAGTCGTCAAACTGAACTGAGATCCGAGACTGAAGATAATTAGCTTAAGGTCTGCCGTTCTACTATATGGATCCCTAAGTCGCCGGTGGACGCCTTAGAAATGTTAGTTGGTCCGTCAAGAAACTTGTTGTGGCAAGCACGTTTTGCTTGGTCCGAGCAGACATGATCTTTCATCTGAACGACTGTAGGAAAAATCCAGGTAGACAGACAGAATGTTTTAAAGACGCTCCAACTCTATCGACTGCTTGGGACTTCACACACGACCTCGTTGTACCCCGGAATGACTTCATACGAGACAGCGAATGGTCTCAAAGCTGACGGAAACATTCGGCAAACTGGACGACTGCCCCCACCAACCCGATCGACATCCAAACCCATTCAAAAAGCCTAATCAACTTCCCTTCATTTCCAGGCTCCACCAAAGTACGCCTTCAAGTACGGCGTGAACGACTACCACACCGGAGATGTCAAGTCCCAGCATGAAACCCGTGATGGTGATGTTGTCAAGGGTAAGTTCATGATCATATGCCTCCCCTCAGTCGCCCTCTAACCGAAAATCTCTCTCATTTTCAGGTCAATACTCTCTCGTCGAACCAGACGGCTCGATCCGTACCGTTGACTACACAGCCGACAAGCACAACGGCTTCAACGCTGTCGTCCATAAAACAGCACCAGTTCACTCATCCGATCACTACTAAGTTATAGGACACACGAAGACTCAAGCCCAAGCCAAGCTCCTGTGCCTCCCCCTCAGAACAAGTCCATTTAGCTTGAATGTATCACACATAGTATTACGCATCGATGAATTTAAAAAAAAAATATGATGTTTTATAAAGATGAATGAATATTTATTACATATAAGATCGAACCAAAAGAATGAAGCAACTTCTGTTTTTAATACTATTTCACTACCTTCTGCTACCATCTAGTACTATTTTAATACTATTTTCTAGTTCCGCCTATTTTCATCCCTCGTATAGCTCTGTGATAAGAATATACTTCTGTTTCATGAATCTAGGCCGTACATCTATTTTCTTCGCCCCCAAAATCTTGACTCAAATTCAGAGCGTAGGTGTGTTAGGTATCTCAATACAGACTGTACTCATGTTAAACTCTCATCTAAGTTAGGCAAATCAATTGTGTTTTTATTTAATCTAGTGTTAGATACATTTGTATCTTTTCCAGTATCTCTATATGAATTATTCAATTGCATGTGTATCTATTTTTTTTATATTCGAATAAAAACGATTTATATAACAAAACAGAAAACGCTCAATGACTCGGTGTGCGTGGGGAGATATCATTGAACTTGGACTTCTTGGCTCAGTCGCTGGCGCTGATCAGTGGTCTGCGTTCGCAGACGAACGACTGCGCACGCGCGCACTTATGCCAAGCCGGTGCCAATGAAAGGTGAAACCGAAAGCGGGCTAACGAGTTTGCGAGTCTGCAAGTTTGCGAGCTTGCCATTCTGCCAGTTTTTAGCGGCGCGCTGGGAAAATCCGAATGCGGTTGGGTGGCTGGAATGCCACGGGGAGTCGTCATTAATCTAAGAGGCTTGTCAAATAATTTTATTTTTTCTTGCGCCGCGGTTCCTTGGAAAACCAGCTAAGCGACGACGGTTCAACGTGAAGTCACAGGAAATCGCAGACAGCGACTACTTTCGCTGGGGTAACTGTTATGCTGTCATGCTGCATTGTATCTGTGCGACTGCATGGTTGCTGTTGTTTATCGTGGACGGTAATTCAGTGATAACTGCCGTGGAAAATGTTAGATAGTTCGATGCGATTGCATGTGATGTCATATTTCACGGCGATGTCACGCGGATGGTGTTCGCTTGCAATTTTGAATTTGGACAATAATTGCGCGTGACAGATTGAAGTAATGGCAGGGGACTGCCAAGATGCATTGTTTCCTTGTTTTGATTATTCAATCATTTGCTTGATTGAACGGATGTCAAATGGTGTAGAGAGGGAGTAGAAAGGCACTAATCTCTTTCAGTTTGAGCGATGAAGAGGTGGGTTATCGTCGATCATTGTCGCTCATCAGCTGGAAATTATGCAGAAAGAGTGACGCCTATCACTTCAGTCTTTTGCCACTTCTTCAAGTTGTCATTGTAATGCTTGTTTCATATGAAAATCGGAAAGCCGGCAGCAGCTTTAGTTGAAGCAGATATTCCGATTCAAGCCGACACAGGTAATCTGGCACTCGCCTTCACGTGGTAATACCTGAAACCCTCTGACAATTGAACAATGATAAGCTTACCTCAGCGGGACCTCACTGCCAGAAGAGTGAACTTATACTCGTCTCGTTTTTAAGAAATTTTTGCCTCAGATCCTAACTCTGACTGAGAGAAACAGGCGCAAATTACAAAGCAATGGATACTGGTCTTGTCACTGAATCTTGTCCTTTTCATTGTTTATATGGACTAGATGTTGCAGCGCAGCCGAGGCGAGGAATGTCTTACATTGGGAGAGTTGAAAGTAAGTCACTTAGTTATCCTCACATCTTCGCAGATGGAACTCCAGCGCACACTCGATAGGTTTGTGGCCGTTTGAGCTGATTTTGGTATGAAGGCTAACGTGGACAAATCAAAGGTTATGGTTATTTCTAGAACGCCTGTTCAATGCACTCTACATGTTTGTGGAGTCCCATTGAAGCAGGTGAAGAGGTTTAAGTATCTCGGGGTCTTCTTCCCGAGAAGAGTAATGCTGAACTTTCCCGTAGGATTGGTCAAGATGGGTCAGTTTTGAAAATGGCTTGGGAGATCAGTATCAGAAAGGCCGAGTTTGGTGTGAAAGCCAAGTTAGTGGTTTTCAACTTAGAATTCGTTTCAACTCTCACCTGTGGTCATGAAATATGGGTAAATACCGAAAGAATAAGTTAGCAAATACAAGCTCCTGAGATGAGATTTCTTCGTGCTCTTGAGTGAATCACTAGCCGGGAAAGGGTAAGAAACACTACGAAGCGAGATGAACTCATCGTTGAGCGGTTGCTTTTTCGAACAGAACGAGCTATACTTCGATGGTTTGGTCACTTAGCACTCCACCAGGGTTTGGACTCCCATTTAAAAATTTCGAAGCAAATGTAGGAAAAAAAGTGAAGTATATCAGAAGTTTTCGAAGTAGATTTACAATTATAATCAAAAAAATAACATTTTTTAACTTTTTTTTTTTACACAAAAGTATATTAAACACCAATAGTAAGTAAGTATATAAGTTAATGTAACAAATTGTATTCGGTCCCGAAATTTAGAATATAATAATAATATAATATGGGTAGCGCGACAGTCCGAGGTGGACCTGGGCCTAACTTCTCGGCAACCACTTGTGTTGTGCGTGCTATTGTTCTATGACGAGTGGAAGGGACCTACAGTTTTATGCCGACTCCGAACGGCAAAGTTGAGAAGCGTTTTCTAGACAGGAATACTCTTTGAGCATTGTTAGTGACTCGAAAGAGGTTGAGCCGTGAATTATCAAAGGTGGTGAATTCGGGAAACGAACCTGGCACCCTCTGCGTAGGAGTCGACGAACTTACCCACTACGCCACGGCAACCACCCCGAAATTTACAACTTCAGCAAAATGTGTGACTTCGTGCACAGGCGATACCGGAGAGGCAGGCAGACAGTTGATACACCAGTCCGCAGACTGCAGACAGGAGATGTGTCAGCAGAATTATTAGTATTTAAGGTAGTGTAAGGAAAATAGAGTTGAGTTGAATTTTCGGTTTTGTAAGGGAAGCTCTGCCCACTAGTAAATGTTTTAATTTATATATACAGAGCTCAGTGTGTGCTTAATATATATTTCCCATCTATCAGCTTGTAGTCTTGTAAAAATTTCTATTAACTCGAAAGAGGGTTTATATACATTTTTTCGATTTTCTGAAAGCGATCGTCAAAACTTAATATTTTCCACCGTGCTTACATTTAAATTATTCCTAAATTCACTAAATTCCTTTTCGGAGAATTTTCTTTTAGCTGCAGCGCTGCTGTGAGGCAAAACAGTTCGATTCAAATCGATACTCTGGCAAATTTTTGAATACAAGTACTTCCACAATGTTTTTTTGTATTCATTAAAGAATATCAAAATTTAGGCAAATAATTTTGATCGATTTTACTTATGTCGTGAATCCGAAATAACCTCCATTCATCATTTAAGATTTCAATAGAACATTTGGAACATTTGAAACAGTTTCAAAATAGAAATTAAATTATCACCTTATTTTGTTTTTTTACTTAATTACTGTATTAAACTAAGTTTATCATCTTCAAAATCAAATCTTGGCTTGATTTGAAGACACAAAGGTTGATAATATTTCAAAATGTTTTTTTATTTGTAATTTTTGTTTCGTTTGAAACATTGTTTTAATTTTTTTCTCAAACTCTATTCCAAAATAATATTTTTTTAATAGAAACATACATTTTTTTTGGAAATCATTTTTAGTACTCAAGAACTCATTGCCAATAAAATTACTCAGAAATTTAAAAAACATGTTGTCTAATTACAAGTAAAAGTAAATAAATTATAGTTCCCTCAGACTGAAAAAATCTATTCATTTCGTTAATAATATTTAGAATGCAAGACATAAAATACATAAAATACAGAATGCATACATAAAAATACGAATACAATTTGTTAATATCATTTAACTTTTTTTTTGCCACATCAACGACGTTATAGATAGATAGATATTTATTTCTTCGTTTCAAAAAATTTTACATGGCTTGCCAACACACAATTTACATACAGAGATATGATGATATTTAATACATCTTTCAACTGAGAAAGTAGTTTTTATTGTTAAGAACTATTTATTAAATTTTGAGTATTTTGGTGGGTAAACAACGGGAAAAAAACCCTCATATAAAAAAAAAAAAAGTCAGAGGAAAACATAAAAAAAAATGTATAATATAATATAAATATGTAATAAAGCAATTAAATAAATATATAAATATGTAAGTAAATAACAAATAAACAAATAACAAGTAAATAAATAAAAAAGAATAATATGTAAATAAATAGATATAATATATACAGATAGGTAAATAAATAGATAAATAAATAAATAAATAAATAAATAAATAAATAAATAAATAAATAAATAAATGAATAAATAAATAAATAAATAAACAATTTAATAAATTAATAACAATAATTACGAAAAAAAAATTATAATATAATATGTATAAATAATTAGATAAATAAATAAGAAATAGAAAAAAAGAAGAAATTAAATGTTTAATATTTCAACCAATGCTAAGTGACATTAAGTTCGTAAACGAGTGGATTTTCAGGTATGTCTTATAAAAAATGAGTTAGTTAGCCTTTCTATTCTGTCAGAGATCAATTCAACATTTGCTTGTCGATGCAATTCACAAGTAGAATAGTACCAAGGTAAGTTAAACATCATTTTTAAAAGTTTATTTTGCTGGATTTGTAACTTTTTAATATGATATCATTTAACTTTTTTTTGCCACATCAACGACGTTATATACTCCTCTTTTCTTCAAAAGATGATAGTACACAATAATGTTTCAAAGGTGTTCATTCTTCTCACATCCTAGCTACAGTTCCCTGAACTTGTCACATAAAAGAAAAGTAATATCTAAACTAACTAAAATAAGAGAAATAGTAGAAACGAAAAACGAAGAAAATAAAACTGTTCTACACACATTTTTTCTTATTTGGAGTTGAATGGAACAATGACAATACAAATGACAGTGTGCAGCACTGTATTTTCATGTATTGTTTTAGACTTTTTTTTAAACGGAATTAGATCCCCAAATAGCGAAGTAGATTATAATTTTAGTTAAAGTAGATCGAAGTAATGTCCGAACCCAGGTCTCCCCCACCACGACTTCCGAGTCAGGGCTTGAATGCGATTTCATCAGTTAGGCGATCATTTGGCCAACCCAGGATGAGGCGTTTGGACCAAGTCCTTAAGCTCGCCTGGTAACGCTTGGGCATAAGCCCTGATGAGTTAGAGTCGATGGCGGAGGATCGAGTTGCCTGGAGATCTCTTGTGCGTGGTTGACCCCCGCGACCACTTAAGTGGATCAGATGATGATGATGATGGATACTGTCCAATGTACCAGCGTACACCGAGATTTATTCGCCGCATTAGAAAACCGGCCCTAGAAGGGTCTCACAGGATTGTTCCAATTTCACAATAAATTTCACTATAAAACATCTGCTAAAGCTTGAAAGAAACGCCTGCTGAAACAAACCGCGGATGGATATCAGGCACAGGATGCCTAATTACCAAACAACTTGGGCTTATGATCGACCCCAAACAAATCTCAGATTTCTTATTACCGTTCGTACAGAGCATTGTGCCATCGGAACTCACACCTCTAGACTTGGCCTTCCCTATAATGATTTCTGTCGAAGCTGCATGGACGAGGGTGAGGAAGAAACCATTGCAGGTGCATTGCTCTCTCATCCCGTAGATTCAGACTTCTGGGGGCTCATTTCTTCAAGCAGCATCAGAATCAACCCTCTTCTTCGCTTTATCAAAAGCGCAAATTGGCTTACGGAATAGGTAGCCTAAGATCAAACGTGGTAACACAATGGGCCTTCGCTTGGCCTAAGTGTGTCTACTGTCGTTATGCGCGGCAGTCAGCCCCCTGAACCGAACTTAACCCAAGCCGATTGCAACAGAGAATGAAGACAACGGATGTGTGTATACTGTTCGATGCAAACACAGAAAAATACTCAAGTTCATCTGCGACGAACCACTGGAAGGTTTGTATCCGCAAACGCCAACATTTTTGATTTGTGCTCATGGCCTTACTGGAAAATTAGTTCATAGCTAGAAGGGTGATTTTCATGATATCATAGAAACAGCTCTGTTAGGAAAACTCATCCGCAACTTAGGCTCGTTGCCTGACCAAAAAATAATGTTCACGGTCCCACCACTTTCGAGTCACTGACAATGCTCAAAAACTAATAACCGTATAGAAAAAACTTCTTATACTTGGCCGTTCGGATTCGGCATAAAACTATAGGTCTCTTCCACTCGTGACAAAGCAATAGCACGCACAAACTGGTTGCTGAGAAGCTAGGGGCTGTAGCGCCACCCATATTATTATTATTATTATTATTATTATGTAGATACATTGCGATAGACGCCCGACTCTACCTTCATACTTTCATAGCGAGGTTTCATCAAATTTCTCCAAAACTCGGAGGTTCCGCCATAAATTTTCAGGGTTTTTCGCTTTCGGCAAAGGCTAGTTGAAACCCCCCAGAGTACATCCGATCCTGAGTCGTTGTCAAACGGAACAAACCTACAGAGTGAACTTAATTATAACGTTCTTAACATTGCCGCCCACTTAAAAATTGACACCTAATGACATTTGAAAACACTTCAAACTCTGTGGGGATGGTCTAATGAGGTTTCAGTAAAAGTTAATTCAAACCTCGAGATTTTGGGAACATAGCATCCGACCAAAGGCTCAAGATTAAAGCTGCCTGCCATGCTTAACGGGATTCAGAGTACGCTATTTGCATTCATCAAGCCTAGGTTGTCTCAGAAGTTAGTTGACTTTCTTCGATAGAACTGAATGTTTTTTGTTTTTTGCCACTACAATCCTTCCGAATTCTTAATCCAGCTTGGCAGAAAAGAGACATCATGTCTGTTTTGAAAAGAGACAGCATAAAACTATAGGTCTCTATAGTTATTTTGCGAGGGATATTTGTACAAAACAGTGGGAGCGGGCATTACGGCAGCAGTCTATCCAGTATCTGATGTCAGCTATGTTTGATCGTGTATGTCAACTCTAGGTCGTCAGAAGCCATGAAAGCCCATGAAAACTCTTTATCACGCTTGTTTCCGAAAAAGGTCTGCATTTAAACGCAACTCTTGGCAATGCCATTGCGCCTCTCAACTGTTATAAAGTGATTTCACATTCAGCCCAAGAGTATGCTATGATCACACGATTCATTTTCTACAGACAACAATCTAGTGACGCAAACACAATTCAGCGGTATAATGCTCTTAAATAGTGATCGTAAATTGTTGGTGTTTCTCTCACGATCGTCTAGGTTCATGTCTTAACTAAAAATAATATATGAAAGTCTATGAAAGTGCTGCCAAATTAGGTTCTTTGATTTAAAATCATTGATGATTCAATTTATTAGGCTAGTGATTTTAACTTAAAATAATATGCAGAAAGATACTTGAAAGAGAGTTGGAGGAACAATTCAAATGTCAGTAAGTAATATTAAATCAGTAAATTACCATAGTCTTGGGAGGTTTCATAATAGTTGGAGATAGCACACAACTCGTATCGCGATTTTACATTGACCGCTTTTTTTTAAGTACGATGTTTCGCAGGCTCTCTCTTTTCTACAATCGCGGTCCTTAGCTTAAAATGATCGAGATCTCGCATTCAAATCAAATTAAGATCCATTTTATGCGGCACATGTTCCTCTATCTTAACCTCTCTGTTCTCAGGCCTTTTCAGACGAAAGATAATCTCTTTTTCAAAATTATAGTTTTCGAGCATTAGTGACTCGAAGGAGGCAATGATAAATATGGGTGTAGACCTAGCATCTGCATCAATAACACGAGAGTGGATGGAGCTACAGCGTGTCTAAGTGGCGACGTTTTAGAAGCTACTACAAGACCGGCATACTCACAGAGAATTGTTCAGTCACCTTTGAGAGGTAGTGTAGTTATTCCTGAATCTTTTTCATGTCAATGGGGATATTTCTACCCAGAAAAGAAAATGGACAATGGAAATTGTTGTGTCTAGGATCGAGAAAAATACAGTAAGCGATAATTTTAACTTATTTACTCACAACACAATTGGAATTAAAGTCTGACTGTCAATTTTTTTATTGGCTCTCAAATCTTGACTACTTGTTCTTTTCCCCTGCGGCTACGACAAGCTCTGACATCTGTGTGTGTTTTCTCAAGCTGATCCTTGTCATAGCATGTGCGTTTATTGCCCTGAGAAAGTTAGCGCTCTAAGACTACTTGTTGTCTTTTACGTTGGAGGATTGCGATTCTGTCTTAGCCCACTTGCCTACATACATTGGTTTCTCCATAAAAAGCGTGTTTCAGTGTCTATAGAGGAGTGGTCAGCATTATCTGTGCAAAAACAAACAGTCAATGGGCGAGAGACCTGGCAAGTAACTAAGTAGGCAAAGCTAAGCTGATCGTAAAGGAGTACTGAGTGAACTGAGCTTCGTTCGCATGGACGTTCGATTTGTTGTAACGTGGAGTTTATTGTCTCAGGTGACGATCAAATCTCTGGATGTAGTCACAATGAACTCGAAGACTTGCCTGAACTGCCGCCTATATCTGATGAACTTAATAATCTCAAATCCATGCTTATGTCTATTACAAGACATATTTTGAAGCTTCCAACGGTTGATCACACGAGTAGTAGATGGACTAACGGCACAGGGTAGACACAGAGTACTCTCAAGACTTTTATTGGCGTCATAACTAGGCACTGGCTGTAATAACCCTGAACAGTTCCCCACTTCATTGAAGATGCGTTGGATCTGAGCATTGCTCGTCTCAGTCATTTCCATGGCCTTGGCAAAAGCGGCAACTTGTTTGCGGAGGAGGACTTAGTCCGCATGGTGACAAAGTGGGCACTGGACTAGGAGTAACTGATGTGTACGCTGGCAATTTCTTAAAAGATTACAAGATTTTTGGTGTATTAGGTGAGACTAGTAAGTCAATGATGGTACTTGCCTGATGCTAGTTTATTGTCTCAGTCACTTTGTTACACCAAATTTTCGACCTAAGCGCGATCCGACTTCGTCCGTGAGCGTGCTTGACTCAAACTTGTCTTTTCGTTAGACACCTTCAAATTGACAAATCACTCATCGTAACGTACGGTTGTGAATGGTTTTCTGACTGTGATCAGTACTCTCTGCAAAAATTGTTAAAAAGCAATCAACGCAATGTATTCAACCTCCGCATGATTGGATTACGTATCGGAGCAACGTCGCCTTCTCCTTGAATGTGAATTGGGCGCATTTTTGAACTTTCGAAAGTGCATCCTACTCTTCAAAATCATTCACAGTAAACAGTCTAACTATCTTTACAAAAAAATTACTTTTCATCGATTGAGTCGTAATATCACTTTAAAACCTTTTGTTCACACATCTCTAACATCGCGCAGGCATTTCTTCATTCATGCTGTAAACCTGTGGAATCATCTACATTCACAGGTACGGTCCAAGACCGAGTACAGACAATTTTGTTCAGCATGTTTCTTTTTTTAATTTGGTTGCATCTTATGTGGATTACAGGATATTTAGAGTTAAACACGGAACTGAATACTTCGATTTTAAAGAGATCCGAGCAGGAGTCCCTCAAGGGAGTGTCCTTGGTCCTACATTGTACCTGTTGTACACTAGAGACATACCTCAAACTGAGGGTATACTTGTGGCTACATTTGCGGATGACACAGCGATCCTGGCAACGGGAAGTTCAGTTGAGTCCTCAACTAAATAAATATAAGCTAATTAAATATAAGCTATTTAAATATTAAAAAATTAAAAATAAAGAATTTGAAAATTAGAATTCATAATACAAAAATTAATAAATAAATTTTTAAATTATTATTTTGAATAATATAATTAAATTGTGAATAATTTACTAACTGCTTATATAAATGTTGTCTACCCATAAATTCTGATCACCCTTGATCAAAATTTTTAACAACATTTATACCTAACTTTAATGAATAATTAATAATTCCATAAGTAGAAATATAAGGTATAAACCATAAAGAACCAGCAAATATACTTAAATAATAATTATTTAAAGATTTATTAATAAAAAATAATGAAATATTTGATATCAAATAACCAACTAATCCCCCAACAATACATACTAATAAAGTTATAAATTTTAAATAATAAGGTAAACAAATTGTATATGGTGTTAAAAAAATTAATGAACTTAATATTCTTCCCCCAATAATTCTTATAATTATTAAACCAAATATTCCCTTTAATATAATTCATCCCTCATCATTCAACACATTTAATGCTCTACAATTTAAATCCCCTGTTATTGAATAATAAACTAAACGCAAAGAATAACAAACAGTTAAACCAGTTGAAAAAAAAATAAAAAATAAATAAATATATTTACTATTCTTAAAGAAACAACTTCTAAAATTAAATCCTTTGAATAAAATCCCGCTAAAAAAGGTATACCACATAAAGCTAAATTAGCTACATTAAAACAAGAAGATGTTAAAGGTATATAAATTCTTAATCCTCCTATTAACCGTAAATCTTGAGAATTATTTATATTATGAATAATAGCTCCAGCACATATAAATAATAAAGCCTTAAATAATGCATGCGTTAATAAATGAAAAAAAGCTAATTTTTCATACCCTATTGACAAAATTATTATTATTAATCCTAACTGACTTAATGTTGATAATGCAATAATTTTTTTTAAATCAAATTCAAAATTAGCTCCTAATCCTGATATAAATATAGTTAACCCAGCTAATAAAAGTAACAATTGAGATATAAAAGTACTAACTAATAATAAATTAAAACGAATTAATAAATAAATTCCTCTGGACAAAATAAACGAATGGTCAAAACGCTGGCGCATTGCTCCCAATGAGACCAAATCAAGGCATATACATTATACCTACACAAAATTTTGAAAATCTACCAGTTTTCATTAATAATGTACAAATACAGCACGCTAATGAAGCAAAATATCTTGGTATGACACTCGATGCGAAACTCAAGTGGAAGGCCCACTTTAAAAAGAAACGGGATGAGCTCGAACACCGGTATAGACAAATGTACTGGTTACTTGGAAGGCACTCCAAGTTGAGCCTTACGGACTTACGGACTTATGGACTTACGGCATACAACTATGGGGTTGCACCAAAGCAAATAACAGAGGATGTATTCAGTCCTTTCAAAATAAAACTATACGGATACAGGAATTGTGATATAAAGTAAAACTACACGTTTTATAATTTTAATTTCATTATTCATTTATTTTTATCACTATGGAAAAATTTGGTCAAACAATGATCTGCAATGGTCAGCTCGCACACAAAGACTAACTAACTTTTTAGAAAGCGACTGTACCAACAATCGCTGACAGTAACTGTTTTCAAAAACAGAGTTGTCAAGAGAGCTTCCTCTTTCAATTAGTTTACAGTTTACTACCACTACTACTTTATGTTGTTTGTTCAATTGTGATGCCTTAAGCACTAGTGTGACCAACTGACTGACAATTTACATAATAGTGGATTTTAGAACCAGGGTGACCAACTGTCATAACTTATACAAAGCGACCTAAGGTTAACTGCCGTCGACGAAGAAATAACAAACTCCGCTCGAAAGCTAAGTATTAGACTTCGTGGTCTTGTAACAATGCCATCCTCCAAACTTTGGACATGAGACGTTTAGTACGTCGACTCCAGAGTACGAGACCGCTTGATTTGGCGCAATAGTAATAAACCACCCTAACGATGGTCGTGGCAGGTGATTTTAACGAAGGTCTACCTGCAACACGCGAAAATATCCTTAAATGTAAACTACTAGATAAGGAAACTTACTTGTAGTACAGAAGAACCTAAATGGAACGGTGTTTTTAGTCAGTAAAAATCTGACACTACTATATGGACACGGGTCACATAGTGTCTTGTTGAAGATATTCACCAATCCAGGTTGTTGCTTTGGTACAACCACAAAGTTATTTCAATCAATCAATTTGTCGTCAATACTTAGCTTGGAATGTTTACCAATAAGCCAGTACATCTCTTTATATTTCATGTCAAGTTCTGCACGTTTCTTTTTGGTAACTCCTTCTGACATAAATTTAACTCGGTTAAGCTGGGTTTGATTGAAACTCGGGTATCAACTGAAGTTGACCACAGATGCCTGGATAGCGCAGTTTGAGTCCCGATTCGAATCCCAGCGATAGCAAAATTAATACGCTCTTATCAGGTTTTCAAATCTGGTCAAGTCACCATTTGCCGTTGGGATCAAATCAGACGGCACTGGATTGGTCAATCAGTGGTAGTAGCCTGATTGTGGGTGTCACAATGGGCCAACATAGGCTTAGTGTGCAGGTGATTGCACTAGCAGCCCCATCACTAATCAAAACCACTTCATTTCATTTAACTCTATTAATAGACAATGAATTGTGCTTCGAAGTCCAAACCGTAAAATCTCAACGGTTATCGTGCTACTTGTTGATCGCAAAAACTTGAAATTGGAAAAATTTGGAATGCCAATTCATTAAGTTGTATGGGGCCATTTATTGGAATCTGGAATATGTCGGTGTAGAACGTGCTCTCCTCTAAATTTTTCATTTCCTCGATCGCTCATATTTGTTTTTATAACTAATCTTGAACTATTGCCTTAGAGGAGGGCAATAAGATCTCCTAATAGAATAATTGGCGAACAGTTTACAAACGCAATGATTGTCCATTTCGGGTCCAACAAACGTGGACCCCTTTGCTATTTTAAAATACACCTTGTGCCTGGCTAAGTTCATTTAGGTTGGATTCACACATTTTATTCTCTAGCTGTTTGGGGTCGTAGTCATATCTTCAGGATTCTCCATCAAATGCTTGTCCGTCAAAAGTCATGAATGTTTCTTCTTTCATCTAAGCCAGTTTTTTCTTATATGACTGTTTCTTATATCCACCATCTAGCCACCCCACATCACACCAGCTTATCTAATGACGTAAGTGATCAGTCGAGGTGACTCACTCTCCCCTCTCTCGCCAGTAGCCGTCTACCACGCACAATGGGTTAACTGCAAAAGCTGCAAAAATGACAATTGGGTTTCAATTATCACACAAGCTGTGACGAATATTAGTTCCTTGAAGTAATAAATGCGTACCTTTTCAACCCGTGAACCGATTTTAATGAAGTTTGAAAGATAGTGCAAGTGCCAAGAAATCTTTTTGTGGTTAAAAAAAAGTAATTTTTTTTTTCACTTAAGTTTACTCCGTTAATGAGTTGTCCGTTTGAACTATATCAACTGTTTTTGAGCCATGAAAAAATCTCGTAGCACATGTACTATATTTCAAATTTCATAAAGATCGGTCCATGGGTTCATTTATTTCCGCGCTACCAGACAAAGCAGGTGATTTTACTGAAGGCCTACCTGCAACACGCGAAAATAGCCTTAAAAGCTAGCTACTTGATAAGGAAACTTACTTGTAGTAAAGAAGAACCAAAAGGGAAGGGTGTTTTTAGTCAGTAAAAATCTGACACTACTATGTGGACACGGGTCACATAGTGTCTTGTTGAAGATTTTCACCAACCAAGTAAAAAAAACACCTATTACATTTACTACGTTTCACTCTATTACAATATTTTATACAAATAATGTAACGTTCCGTCAGGATTCGTGTGAAATGAACCCAATATGTTATTTCGTATGACGAGTAACGTAATTTTTGTTCGTATAATGGACGATCCGTGGTCGCCGTGGCGTAGTGGGTTAGTGCGTCGACTCCTACGCAGAGGGTGGCAGGTTCGATACCCGAATTTACCACCTTTAATAATTCACGGCTTCATCTCTTTCGAGTCACTGACAATGCTCAAAGGGTATTCCTTTCTAGAAAAAGCTTCTCAAATTCGCCGTTCGGAGTCGGCTTTTTTAACTGTAGGTCCCTTCCACTCCTGAAAGAACAATAGCACGAACAACACGAGTGGTTGCTGAGAAGCTAGGCCCAGGTCCGCCTCGGACTGTAGCGCCACCCATATTATATTATTATAATGGACGATCCGTTCTCGGATGCGGTGAAACGACCCCAGATTGCAACTGAAGTCGATGGGTATAGCCGTCCTCTTCATTGGCTCTATTTTGTGCAGTTACTATTCTCCACAACGTCAGTCATGTCACCTGCAATGCTCCTAACTCCCAATTCACCACGTTAGCCAATTCACGGCTATTCAACTGCAGTGGAGGACTGGAACATGGTACCAACTGAAAAAATGGAGATGAAGCGCTACCACAGGATTGGAACCTTAGTCTAAGATCCTAGATCTAAGATCACTACTAGAACAAGAAGAATTAAGACTATTGACGTGGTGCAGTGTCCCCCACAACACTCTAAGCACTAAAAACGAATCCTGTTTTGATCCTAGGCGAAGACTTTTGATGCCTTTTGTTCAAACAACTTTCCGCAATAATATAGGAATCATTTCTGGACTTTTTTCCAAATTCACTTCAACCTTTCCTTCGATTCTCTTAGATTCCAAATAGCTCGTAAAGGGGTGGAGATTTATTCTTATTCTGCCATCGAATGGTAATGGGAGTTTTCATGTACATGTGACCTTGGTTCCTTTCCTCGTTTGAAGTTTAGCAGCCTATGTCCTTGTCCAGAAAACAGGGAGCTTATCTACCAAGTCTCACCCAAGTCTGAACAGTAGATTAGGAGCTAGTGCTCAACAAACATGCTAAGATTCTCAGCTTTCTTCAAAGAAAGTTTCAATATTCAGTGGTATGTGCCTGTTGCATACTCTAAGGCACTCCAATAAAGTTCATCCAGACACTTCTCGCTAAGATGGAGTCACCAATGCTCACTGCAAGACTTCGATTTTCATTTCAAAGACTCTCATCAAGACCTCTTAATGCCACAGTAAAAGGTCAGCTCCAATTAGATTCACAGACCAGAACAAATTGAATTGCAGCCAATTAATTCCGCACATGCACCTGTTGACTTTCTCACCGGCCAGCGACCAAGTTCAAAGTCGTATCGGCGTCGGCTTAAAAGTCACCCACCCACATGCTCTATCTCGCATCGCCGCGCCCAGCTCTAGACTTGCTGACCAAGTCGCCTGCAATTGACGTCCACTATGATTCACCGCCTCATATCGCACCTCTCAGTATCCCACGTCACTGCTAGCTCTGATAAATGCTAGCCCGCGAACGCTCAAGTTCCCACAATTAACACAAATGAACGATAGCCGCACTGCGCCGCCGCTCACACTCGCAGTCCCACTCTGGGCTAGTGGTCGCATTAATAATCCCAGCGCCGAGATAACTCAGTCAGCCAGCGTGGAAACATGAACGCCCATTTAGAATTCACATCGTCACCGGGCCCGTGTGCTGAGAGCCGAGAGTCGAGAGCCGAGTCCCCGGAGACTGACCGCCGTGCCCAGTGCATGCGCCCGGTATCGGCATCTGTATCTCTCTCGGATGCAATGAAATCTATTCTCGTTTTTATGCGCTCGCCTGGCCGATTACCATCGGCTCAATAAAGTTCTCGGCCGATAATTGGATAGGTCCGGCGCGGCTGCACAGTGCACATGAATCACTGGGTATTGCCAGATTTGTGCCGTAATCGCTGCTGGAAAACGTAAAATTGCGGCCCATTAGCGGCGGAAGGAGGCGAGCGAGGGATTGAGTCATAGCTCGATCTAGATGCGACGCGGTGGGCATTGCAACAATTTGTCGGCCGATGGCAGGAACCCCAAACGGAACTGGGGCTCAGCACTTAGGGGGTGGTGATGGCGTGAGCACCGCGCCCACTTCCCGCTGCCAAATGTTCAAGGTTACGCCACCGCAGCCGGAGGTTGGCGTGAGTCGCTGCGTTTGTTTTGTTCGAAGCCATGTTCGGGCGTGCATTTGGGCGGGCTTGCGTGGCATTAGTCCGTTGAGTGGCGGCTGACAGACTGAGGGCGACTCGTGCGGGTACGCGATTGCCGCAATCCGCTGGCGTTCCATTTACACGAGCGATCCTTTGTTTGGGCTGACGGCTGACGGCTGACCTTTGCGTGGTCGTTTGAAGCTTGTAACGGCTGTGCATTGTTTAGGCGGAGTGGGTTCAGTCTGTGAGCCCTTAATGGGCGTTGGCTAATTGAGGCAAATAAAAGCGTTTGTCAGTGAAGTGAGTCGAGGGAGACAAGAAGTTGTTGAAGTTGAGGGCTTGAATGTGGAGTGGTTTTGATTGTTTTGTTGTGAGCTGCAATTTATTCCGATTGTCCTACATAAACAGGAGGAATTCCAAGAATTCAGAGGACACTTACCAATGCTCGAGACGGGTTTCATGAATGGACAGGGGATAAATGAAGCAATGAGTTAAGAGGCAATGATCACATCTTCGATTCAGAGTGCTGCTGGGAAGTGCATGAAGGAGCCGAAATGCCGACTACAGAAATACATTCCTCTAAATCGTGCGTTACTCCAGTCCCATGGCCATGACGTTTCAGCTGCGTCATGTTCTGTGACGCACCGTCCCACTTATTCCAGGAAGATCAAAGATCAGATCATTTAAGGCATGAGTTGGTGTCAATTAATTTATGACACATTCTACAATGGCCAAGTCTTTAGTTGACTGGAAAAAATATTTCGCTTCCTAGCAATTCTCTTTACAGAACGACAGACGAACGCATTGTGCACTCATTGCTTCCGAGGCTGCGTTACGCAAAGATCGTTATCGAGCTTGTAACTAAGTGAACCTGTCATAATGGGGGGAGACGCTAATTGTCGTAGTCAATCAATACAGCTAACCGCTTAGTGTGGCAGAATCTGAATCTAGGCAAAACTATTTCGCGTGCGAAATGATTTGTCTTCGATTCTGCGTCAGTGGGGCAGACGACGCGTCGTCCATGTGCGGCATTTTTTTTTTTTGGTTTTATTTTTCCAAACAGTTTATAAATAGTGAGTTTTTACAAATATGTTACAATAGCTGTGTTTTTTGCTAGCGTATATACGCTTAAATTTCATTTGTATGTAAAATACACTAACAACAAATCAAACAATCAAATCTGACATCAAACTATCTTGAATTTATTGATTCATTCCCTGGGTTGATGTACATATTCACAATATTATGCGCCTAAAAGCATTTTTTCCTGTATTTTTTAACATTTGTGGGGTGGTTGATGTATTTGATGATTTTGCATCCATAAGTATGCAGCTTTTGGTATACCCAGAGTGTCTGGGCTATAGATACCATTTATGTATCGTAATCGATTCCTTCAAAATGTGCTTAAATTGATAATAATCAAGTTTTTTTTCTCATTTTAGGATATGGGCACGCTATACAATCGCAGACCGATTATTAATGATCAACCATAACCTTAAACGATGGTGCTAAGTTTTTATGATAAATAATTAAGGGCCGATGATCGTTTTTTGTGCACATACAACTTAAACATATATACGCTTGCAAAAAAACACACTTAATGTAGTTGTATCTTCTAAAATTTCCTTTGATTAAACCTTCAAGCTGCTCAAACCTGAAGAGGGAAATGAGGATGCCAGACCCGTAGTCTTGATTCGGGCGGGGAATAGTCCAATGGTGGAGGAAGTCATTTTAGCGATTAAATCCCTAAAAGTTGGTAAATTCGCCGGTGTGGATGAAATCCGGCCAGAAATGCTTAAAGCAATAGATAAAAAGGGAGTTTCTTGGCTCTCTCGTGTAATTAAGCTGTCCTGGGAGTGCGGTGAGACATCTGGCGATTGAAAAATTTGGGTGACCGTCCTCTTTTTTAAGAAGTGAGACAAAAGAGACTGCTCCTAATACAGAGGCATATCTCTTTTAAGTTTCCCCGCGAAAGTATAAAAATGTCCAATATTAAGTCGAGGGCTTGAACTGTGACCGGCAGTTTTTCTATCGCATTTTTAATTTGACAAAGCGCAAAGAAGATGATTCAAATATAAGACCTTGATCATCCCTGTCATGATCATACATCCGGCATCGACAATATCAAAAGAAGGATGAAGAAGCACTTGGTCTTTTCGGGAGAGAAGTTCTGCGTTCAATATTTGGTCCTGTCTGCGTTGATGGTTATTGGAGAAGAAGATTCAACCACGAACTGTACGGGATGTACAGCGGTGAGTTCTTTACAGAATTTTATGGAGCACCGAGAATACTCCATTGTCATCTTTGACGAGTTGCACAACTTGACGAGTTTGGCAGGAATGGTCAAAACTAGACATGGGGTTGTACAGCTCGTCCCTATGCACGCTGTCATACGCGGCCTTGAAATCGACAAAAAGGTGGTGGGTCTCGATCTGCATCTCTTGAGTTTTTTCCAGGATCTACCGTAATGTGAAGATTTGGTCGATGATGAAATTCCCTTTCCTAAAACCCCAGTCATATCAGGTTGTTGCAGAATGGTTTCAGACGCCTACACAAAACGGCAGAGAAGATCTTGTAAGCTAGAAGACTTGGATGCTAAGGAGACTTATCCCTCTATACCTGGCTCAGTCAAATGTCCTTTCTTGTGGATCGGGCAAACGATACTGGATTCCACTCGTCGGGCATGCTTTCCTCCGACCATATCTTAAAGTTGAGACTCTCAGTCTACACGATCGAGCGCTTCTCGTGCTCATTTATTAGAGCTTTCGCTGTTCGTTGCAGCGTTGCTTTGTAGGCTTCCATGTTCGCTGCATGTGCCAGCCTGCACTCCTCGTCAAACCCAGCACTTCAGTGGCAGCTTCCTTGATCTTTTTCGATTATTAACTCAGGCGGCTGCGGACTTCCGAGAGAAATTCCGAGAGACTCGATCGGCAAAGATCCCAACAGCGTGAAAACGGAAGGTAGTTAGGGTGGTAGGTTACTAGAATGGCTACAGAGACTGTATTGGTTGGCATTACAGAACGGCAACCGTCGACCTATGCTGGGTGTATAGTTTAAATTCCTGACTGCATTTCTTTCGAGTCACTGACACTGACTTGTCTAGATAAAGACTCACAAACTTGGCGAATCATAGTCGGCATGAAACTGCACCGGATTTCAAGACGCAATCCTCTCGAGGCACGGATGCATGATATCATGCCAGACTGCTATTATATGAAGTCAGTTGAGAACTCATTTTCCGTTCGACTGTATGTTACTGCTCCACGATTCCTTGAACGAAGTTATTGGCAAGCTCTACATGTTTTGACTTTCCAATTGTTGTGCAAACCATTCTATCCAAACCAGAGTGTAATCCACCTGAGATCACATGATTAAGTCTCTATTTTGAGGCATATTCAAAGAAAATAACAGTTCCCATACATTCCATTAACTTTTAAGCACACTCTCAAGCCGAAGCAGAATAAAGCGCAGCTCGTTGCCTTTCCTTTTCACTCTTCAGGCAGTATTCCATTATTTGCATGTTAATTGCGATATTTATGTCTCGGTGTTCTCATTCAACTTCTTTCGAACATTTAATGACTATCATTACGGTCTGGAGGTTGGAGATCAGATAGATCGTACGGAGGTCAAATGTTTGACTACAACTATTGAATGTAATTTTGCATGTTTCGTGAGCTCGGTGAACAGGTTTTGATGTTCATTTCGATGAATTTTTGCATGGAACTATTTGCCATTACATACTTGAAAAGAAAAGAGAGAGAGGGAGAGAGATCATGTGCGAGGGATGAGAATTAACAGCTTACCGGTTTCTTCGTCGTGAAACTGTTCATGCGAGTGCAATTTCTTCCTTTCTCAGAAATACATGTTCATCCACATAAGATCAAGACTTTGGGTTTAGAGAGAAATTAAAGAAAGCATTATAGGGCCCGAAGACTGTTGTGCTCGAACTCGAACAAACTTTAAGTTTCTTTATTTCATCTACCGAGGATGTAGTCTGGTTACATTTAGCATTTGTCCATAAAGCTAACATCAAGATCGATCATCAGCATACATTAGGTACATTGAAGAATTGAGGATTGAGGAGATCTCGCTTATGAATGAGTTAAAAAAAATGCAGGACCTAAATGGCTACCCTGAGGTCCACCAGACAATATCACAACAATTCTTCATCGACATTTATCTTTAATACTTAGACGACTGGATGACCCAGTTGGTAGAGTGCCCCGGTTCGAATCCCAGTGAAAGCAAAGTTAATACGCTTTTATCTGGTTTCCAAATCTGGTCCAGATCCCGTTGGGATCAAATTACCGGCACTATCATTGGAGTGGTCAATCAGTGGTTATGGCTATGGGTATCACAATGGACCAATATGGTCAGAGTGTGCTACCTAACCTAACCTACCTTTAATACCTTAAATCCATTTTAAAAGAAGTTGAGGTTGCAGAAAAGCCTCTAGGCTTCGCAGATTCTCTATTGTCTCTTGTGTAACCATAGAATTAATTTTTATAGATATTGTAATAAGACCAACTAACGTCCCACATGGACTCTCCTCTACAGCTTCAAGGTTTTATCCAGCATTGAAGAGATAACACAATGGTGACGTTTGAAGGCATTCTTATATTGTATTGCAAATTGAAAGTTGTAAATTAATGTAGACAATAAACATCACTCACTCACTCACTCACTCACTCAATCACTCAAGAAGTTGGAGTGAGCAAGTGATTTAAACTTGTCTCAAAGTGTGGTATGACATAGTGTGACAATGGCCATTTTTAAATCGATATGAACAAAATCTAGAAATCAAAGTATATTCATAATGGTACTTTTCTATTTAATATTCATAATGGTACTTTTCTGGCGAACCATTCGCCGACTCAGAGGAGGAGAGGTAAATCAACATTATGAAAGGACTTAAATCCAAAGATGGTGCGTTGCTTTCCAATTAGGTGGACACGTAGCAGATGAAGTGATCACTTTTCGAAGCAGCTCAAAACCGAACAGGGCGCTTCTTAGGGATACAACTCATTAAGAGCTATAATTCATGCACGTGCCCATTGTATACATGAGAAGCGCTATCTTCATGCCGGGACCATTAGATGTCCGTAAATTATCTCATTTAAGTGAGAATTAAGGCCATACTCCAAATATGGCTTTATTTCACTTACGAATGCGACCTAAAACCATGTGGCTTTAGTTCATTACCGAAAGTGGCCTTACTTCTTAATTGTATGTGCAGTACATTACGCTTATAAGAAACACACTTATAGAAAAAACTCGGGTAAAAGAAACCGTAACAAAAACATCATGTAATATATATATATAATATACACCATGTAAAATACGTCGTTCTTAAGAAAAACGTTTATAAGAAAAAAACCGGTTAAAATAAGCTTTTATGAAAACAGAAGAACCGAAAATCACGAATCTTATACATCACTTTTGAATTGGACGGATATAAGAAAATATTGGAAATAAAAATGTTTCAGTAAATTCCAATTGTAAACGAGCACTTAAGAAAACAATTGATAGAGACAATTACATTAGAGAATTACAGGGATTTCAGTTAGCGTTCAGTTTGAAATTGGATTCGAAGTTGTACTTTTACAGAAAATTGTCTGCATCAAGATTGAGGAGTAACAAAACTAGCATTTTACAAGAAATCAAAAGTGAAAAAAGTCGATAAAATTGCAAAAGCTTGTGTCAAATAATAAAAAACTAAAAAAATTCTTGAAGACTACGATTTTTATACTTCGTTAGCCTTAGCCAGGAAATACAAGATACTCGACAGAGTCATGAACAAATAATTCGAGTAGGTAAGTAAAAAAGTGTCAAAAAAAACAGTTCCGATTTTGTCAATTTTCAATTAAGTGAGAAATTCCCAACTACATTGTCAGTACCGGTGTTCCCTTCCGTGTATGAAAGATTTTTCTTTCCGCTTTTTCGTAAAAGAAACATCCGTTCTCCGGATATAAGAAAAACTCGGTCGAAAGAAAAAAAAGTTCGGGCATTTTGTAGTTTCTCATTAACTGTACAAACGAAATAATACCACTTTGGGTTTATTTCGATATGCAAAAGAAATAATGCCCAATAACTACTGAAATAATGCCAAAACAATTTTCTACAAGAAACAGTGGAATAGGTATGGAGAAGGCATGCTGCATCCCGCAACCCACCTGCCTGGTTCACTAAATGATTTGAGGCAGATGCAAGGTTCTGTTCATGCAAAGTTTCTTTTTATTCAGGTTTTCATTTACTACAAAATGTGCATTCACAGACCGGTGACGTGAAATAAGATCTAACGAATAGAGACAGCTTAGAAGAAAGTCTGGTGTATATAAAGTATCAGGTGTGTTGCTCGCATCGCGTGCTAACAGGATTGTAACCCTTTTTTCCGCAGGGTTTAACCACTCACGCGACTTCGTCGGGCAGGCGCCTGGGGTTAAATTAATTATTTATAACTTTAAAACATTTTAACGGATTGATTGTAATGTTGTGAAAATTGTTACATTGCACGGAATTTTGGAATCATTTGAATGCGAATTAACACCATATGGTGATAGTATTCATTCAAATTACAAATTTAGTTCTCATTTTCAAGTGAATTAAAGCCATACTTGGATAATGGTGTAGAATGTATTCTTTGTTCTTCTTCTTCTTCATCTTTATTTGGCGCTACAGTCCGGGGTGGACCTTGGCCTCAACCAACAAGCCTCTCCAGCTAGCACGGTCTCTGGCTAGCTGTCTCCAGTGTCGCACGCCAAGTTGGTAGAGGTCCTTCTCCATCTGGGTGCGCCACCTTAAACGCGGGCGTCCTCTGTTGCGTTGTCCCACGGGTTCGGCTCTACATGGCTCTACATAGCCTAGCCATGTTGTTCACGGCACCTTATTTTCTTCCCCATTTCCAATAAAACAACGGTAGGGGGTTAACGTGGTTCATCGGTCGCTTTCCATGATACGAATGTTGAGCGATATTGCACGTGGAATAAAAGTTATCCCTTTTTTAAATCGACTCAACCATCAACATAAACTACCCTCTTGAGTGAAAGAGAGAGTGGCCAACGATCGCGTGACTCAGAGAGGACATGCATGGGAATCGTCTTTGGATCGCGAAAGGGTACGGTCGTTGGTGTACCCTGCTAGCAATATTTCTCGCGTAATAAGAATGAATGGCGAATGCGGATTGGGTGAAATCCGATCGTCATTTGGAATCGGAAAAAAAACATTATTTTCTTAAGTCAATGCCCACCGGAGAGGTTGTTTTACGCTGGAAACGTACACGACAACGTATACAACAAAGGACGCACAACATCGACGACTCGGGCAGAACGTGACTATAGGCAGCTATAACTTCGAGGCAGAAAATGACCTCGTCTACCTCAGAGGGTGCCAGGTTCAATACCCAAATTTAACACCTTTAATAACTCACGGCACCACCCCTTTCGAGTCACTGACAATGCTCAAAGAGTATTCCTGTCTAGAAAAAGCTTCTCAACTTCGCCGTTCGGAGTCGGCATTAAACTATAGGTCCCTTCCACTTGTGAAAGAACAATAGCACGCACAACACGGAAGTTGCTGAGAAGCTAGGCCCTGGCCCTCTACGGGCTGTAGCGCCACCCATATTATTATATTATTATTAATTACGTGCACGTGACTTGCTGTGTGGATTGGTGGCATGAAGTCATATCGGCCAGTGTTCCGTCAGACCGAATCTAGAGATATCGTGACGAGTTCGCCGAAGAAGATCCGGTCGAATTGTTCTTGATATAGCACAGCTTGTCTGTCTGGCAATGATACGACATCAAAGGAATGTCCATCATTTTGGCCAAATGCCCAATTGGCCGGAACGAGAACAAGTTCTGACGAATGAATCATTTGCAATGCGATGCCGCAAGGATCGCACGTTTTTTTTTTTTTAGCGCCAATATTTCGATGGGCACCTCTTTCCGGACGCACAGTGGGGTACTTGACCGCAAAACATGGCATAAACCTGCAGTTTGAGCTGGGCACCTGATTATGGCCTCTAAAATGTATTTCCTGCAACAACAAGTAAATGATTTGAATTTGAAACTATAGGTCCCTTCCACTCGTCATAGAACAAAAGCACGCACAGCACGAGTGGTTGCTGAGAAGCTAGGCCCAGTTCCACCTCGGACTGTCGCGCCACCCATATTATTATTATTATCTCGGCTCCGCAGGAAACAGTATAGGGGCACTGATCAGGCCTTGATCACCCTCATCCTGCTCTACGGCGCAGAGGCAGGGACTATATCCAAAGCGGATGAAGATGTTCTTGGTATTTTCGAGAGAAAAGTTCTGCGCTCGGTTTTTGTTCCTGTTTGCGTTGATGGCATTTGGTGAAGAAGGTTCAACCACGAACTATACGTGCTGTTCTGAAAATAACTAACTTTCACTCAACAAGCGAAATACTTGCGTTTAATCGTCGACAATAAACTGAACTGGAGGCATAACATTCAAGAGCGCATCAGGAAAGCATCGATTGCACTCTACACATGTAACAAAATGGTCGGACTATAATGGGGAATCCGACCGAAAATAACACGCTGGTCCTACACGGAACTAACAAGACCAGTACTGACTTATGTAGTACGAGTGTGGTGGAAGACACTACAAATACAGCGAAACCTAATTAGGATAAGCAGAATAAAAAGATCGGCATGAGTCTGTATCACAGATGCACTCAGATCAACGCCCACGATGGCCTTGGAAATCTTACTCAATCTCCTTCCCTTGGACATCTACGAGATGCTGGTGCTGGACTGAAACTGAGAGAGTGTAAGCACTGGGGAAAAGCCCACATTAAAGGGCACATGGAGATACTTCTGATTCCTAAACAATCTGATTACATAACACCATATGACAGAATGGGATGAAAGAAACGTGTGCAACTTCACTGCCACGGAAATTTACACGGCACAGGCTCTGGTGTATACGCCAGTTCGCCGGAGCTAGCAGTAGCCATACGGCTCCCGAACCACTGCAGTGTTTGCCAAGCAGAAGTAACAGCATTCAAGAGGCAGCCCTCCTGCTATCAATTACCCCGATAAACGGAGGATCTATTGTTATTGCTTATATAGATAGTCAGGCGGTCATAAGGGCTCTGCAAACACCATCGATCAACTCTGAGATGGTAAAACTCTGCCGTCTATCTCTGAAGGAGATAGCGCACTGATGCAACCTTACCCTGGCCTGGGTCCCTGGCCACATGGGTATTCCAGGCAACGAAACAGCCGACGAATTAGCAAGAAGGGGGTTGAGTCTACCACTGGCGCAAAATCAGGAGACACCTTACCCCCCAATGAGAGCGATAAGAACGATGCTGTTAACAGACGCCATAATCAATACAAATCGTAAATGCAAGGAATTGGACACCTGTAACTCATTGAAAACGATGTGGCCTACACTAGATCCACCAAAAACTAAAGCTCCCCTAGAATTAGAAGGGAGAAACATCAGTAAAGTAGTACGCGTAATCAATGGCCACTGCTTAATTGGCGACAAAGCCAACGACTCGGCGCACTCTACCACGACGTCTGCAGAAGCTACATGGATGAGGAGGAAGAAGAAACCGTGTTACACTACCTTGAAAGCTGCCCAGTTCTTGCTCAGACAAGAAGAAAATATATGGGTACTGGGTAGCTACTTCCTCAACAGTCTTGGGGATTTAGCAACTACCAACATCAAGGACATCCTCAAGTTCATTAAAACCACCAACTGGTTATGGCTACAATATATAAACGCACACAAAAAGAGGTCAACGAAGTGTCGGGAGAATAGTGACAGCACAACGGACCTTAAAGGTCTAAGTGAAGCAAATACCCATGAGGGCTTTGCCAGTCACATCTACCTACTTACCTATAAGTGCTGTGCAGCGACATGACTCTAGCCAGGCATCTATGGATCTAACGCCTAGGATGGTTAGGCCATTTAGGGCGTATGGACAACTTAGTTCATGACCCGAAGAAGCATCCACTCTTACCCTGTGGAACATCGCAACAGAGGACTCCAGAAACAAGGTGACGCACACGGGTTGAGGGGGACCTCAGGCGGCTTGGTGTGCGACTGGAGACAGCTGGCGAGGGAACGGACTGTCTGGAGGTGCAACCCCGGACTGTTGCGCCATATGAGGAGGAAGAAGAATGGGCACGAATGCATCGAAGCAGCTGATCATTTTAAAATAGCGTATTCAAAGATATGAACTCATATCTCGTTATCTCTGTCATTGTCTCTGTGTTCCTCCTAAAGCCACAGAACTGATAAAGACTTATTCTTTTCAATCTTTCCTCTAGAAGATATCACTCACTGCAGTAGACAAAACAAGGTCATGTCATAGCGCGGTCGTATGCTAACATACACTGTCGCAACTATACATGCTAAAACCACACCGATACCCACTGCTGATCTCTGAAAGAAAATCGTGGCGATGATTTTCTGAATGATTGCTGTTAGTGACTTCATTGACAAATATTGTCATTTCACATTGAAAAATATTTTTAATCCCAATCATATATAGCCTATGGCACGGAGAAATAGTCTGGCTTTCTACTGGCGAAGGAATTTTCAAAAATGGTTCAGTATTTCCAGGGATTACTTCTAACAAACAAGCTCAAGAAATTACAAACTCTCTAATTATTAATGTGATGTGTGTCCTAAGTTTTTTCGAGCAGCAGCTGATGGAGTTAAGTTTAAGCATTAAGTTCAACATTCACTTTGTCGTTTTCTCCTCTGAGAGAAAATCCACCATACGCACTTTAAAGAGAATGATGGTTGTCATAAACAAAAGCTAAAACAAACACAAAAGAGCACCCATTACCAGGCGTTCACATAAAAAGCAGCCACTTTTGCATCCGCGTCCGTAGGAAAACAAATGAATCACAGAATGGCACATGGTAACCCATTGGCCAGGTGCTCATAAAAGAACGATAACAGCCTTCGAAGGCGATATAGCTTCCCTTTCAAATCTTGTTTGGCAGTTCAGTTTACAGCGCATATCCATCAGATAAGCACTTATCCAAACACCTCGCAACGTAACAAAACTGTAACGAGCCCCCCAGCTCGTGTGGTAGACAAATGAATTGCTGCCGATTAACCGAGCCAGTTGCCCACATGAAATGCCGCAATTAACCTTGCCAGCTGGCCAACACCGAACCATAACGCCGCATTCACTGCCTCCCTCCCGTGCGCTTCAACGACGCGGCAAACAAAAGAGTTGAGCAGCGAACTTACATGTCATGTGATCATCGCGCCATCGTGAGTTGACAAATTGCACTGCACTCGTGGCGACAGTGACAGACAATTCATCACAATCTTTCCAAAAACGCGAACGACTACCGCCACTGTGTCTCGAAAGGAAGTTGTCGACACACTCATGCCCACCTGGTGACCTTGGAACCGGAAATTCTGACGTGAAATTCCACACGGAGCTCCATTCCACACGACAGACTCGCGAGAAAGGGGTCATCGATCCAGTCGAGTTGCGTGGCTGGTTTCATGCAACTTACGTGCGATCTTGTGTGTACACGCACCGGTTTGACGGAAAGCTACTCCTTTTTGCTGACTTTAGGCGCCTGGGCTGTCCCGGTCTTGAGCAACGCCCTGTCGACGGATGTATGTGCACCCTGAGGCTATGCGCTGAGGCAGACAGCACACACACGGCCGCATGCATATCTTGTTGGCATGCAATGAACTTGACACGCTTGTGTTATGCAACACGCCGAATTGGGTTGCTGTCTTGTGCGGATGGTGTGTACCTACCTGGGTGTGGAAGGTTATTGCGAGGGGCCACGATCTGTCGATGGTGATGAAACGTTTTTTTGATTACTTCCTCATGACTGTGAAAACTGGAATTCCCCCCAACAGTTCCTCAGAATTGATGGCTTGACGTGGAGACTTTCTCACGGCACGTCACTTCCTGACCCTTCCTAAGCCAGTTCTCGTGCAGAAAGACCTTCCATTCGGTGGGAAAGATTGTGTGGCCTGCTAGAGCTCGAACGGCACTCAGAAGTCGAAGCAAATGTCACCCCAGTCGAAGGCACCTCGCACAATCTCCGCCATCGCACCAGCATGCACTACCCGAACCCATTCCGCCCCAGCCTCGCCCACGTGGCCAGCAATTTGCATTTCCTAGTGAAGCCAGAGCAAACATGATTATTACTCAAAGTTCCCTAATTCCTCCATGCGGCGATTACGGGTAATGAAACAATGCAACACGGCTTTGATCTGCCTTTCACCAGCAGCTCCACGCCGCGGCACAAAGCGTGCAAAAAGCGGGCACCAAACGGCATAAAAGGCAAAAAGGCGAAAAGCCACACGAACCTCCAGCCTTTGCCGAGCAGCATGGACACAAACGCATTGCATAACCCAATTACCTACTCCTGGCGGCGCAGTGGTGACGGCAGAGGTGGTAGCGGCAGCGTCAGCGGTGGTGGTGGTCCACCGGTTCAGTGGGAAACCTTTGAAAAGCCATTGTCCGAGGGTAGCCACGCTGGCCACGTAAGAATTCCTTTCGGCGACTCACATCTCTCCCTTCCCGCCTCGTCTCCAATTTCGCCGATCGACCACATAACTTAACCGCCGCGTAGCTCCACTTCTTTCGCGCCCCATTTTTGATAGCATTTCGCAAAATTTTCTCGATACAATTGCGCCCTGAGATAGTGTCTCGCAGTGCACTCCGACGACTGACTCTTACTTCACGACGCTGGTATATCAAATCTCATGTGGACAAGCTGGCTGCAGCCTGCCTATCATCGGTGGTGGCGGTGGCGACGGAGCAACCACAAGCGATTGTCCGGCAGAGGCTGGGACAAAGGAGCACGTTTTGACAGCGGCGCGGCGTGGAAGTCGCTCGTTAGTAGCTTGTGAGTCAATTTGCTCTCACTCCCAAGTACGTTGGGTGATTAATTAGCGTCGTCCGACAGAGTCCCGTCCCCAGAGAGGTGGGCACCGAGTGGAAAACTCACGTCCGTCCGTGCAGACACGCCATGGATTGGCCTTGTCAATGCCGTTGCTGCTGGTGCAGCGCACACTCTGCACAGTGCTCTTGTAAGAATCGGAAAAAAAGATCTGTTCCGCTCGTCGGTACACAGCTCACCTGAATGCCAACACCGTCTCGACTGCAGCCACGGTCTGGGCCTGGCAAAGGGGAAGTTCTGAAGTGGTGTGGTGGGCGACGATGTCTGAAGCCGTGTCGACCGCGATTTCCACGTAATCAAATGAACCCCCACAACTGGTGGCGGCTGCATGTCCGGTTGAACGAATAGACCGAGGGAGAGGCTCCCTCGATGTGGCAACAAGAACGGAACGTAGCCAAATTGATTAATAACAGCGTTCGGGTGATTTAGGCCGGCAACAATCGATTGGATTTGGCAAACGAATTAAGACGAGTTATGGTTTAATGCCGCGGAATGCCTTGCGATTGGAGGTTGCTGGGGAACGCGTTTCGATGGGTTTGGCTTGCCTTCGGAGTCTCTGATTGCAGAGATTGTTCGAGAGACTATGGATGACTCATGTCCCCCCACGGCGGCCTTTTGTGTGCTAAACGAAGTTAAGTGTCAAGAACGGCGTGTTCAGTTGCTCGTACCCGATGCTTAACGACGATAATTAAGGGGCTTAGTGGCCAACTGGAGTGGTGTACTGGTCAATGGCTGACAAATGGTCAAGAGGAACAACACAATAACCTCAGATCTGCTGTTAAGACGCTGTCTTCTGACTTGGCCTGTCCATGAAGAGGTCAGCAAGAACAACAAGTGGAGTCGGTGATACTCCTCGATGACTAAAGATACGAGTGCCCGTCCAACGAAGTTGAGCTGGGGATTATAGTCGTCCTAGCCGTCTACCTCTAACGTGCCCCTCTAAGGTGCATCTCATGACGTTCAGCGGGCGATTGAGCCCATCCTCTGGCGGTGCCTCACACTTGCAGCCTCATCCTCTAGTAAGGCCCCTCAAACCACCTTGATCATCTCTTGTACTTCTACTGCATCCTACGCCACTGATCATCTCTCTTACTTCATTCCATTTCTTCCATTCCAAAAAAGAGCATCTCCACCAATCTCGTGTATCCACGTGATTAGCGACGTAAAAGGTCAGCGCAGCGCACAACACCTCAGTGTGCGATAAGTAATCACGCCTCTCAGCATTCCGCGCGGCGGGACCGCAACAAATTGAAATTGATTCCATATCTCGTCAGGCCTTGACGGCTCTCCTCTTCTTTATTTGGCGCCGCCGTCGCCGCTACCCAATTGAAGCACACGTCGCCCCTCGGTTAGTCAAGCACCGTTGCATGAGCGCAGAAATCTCTGCAAATTCGCGTGAAATATTGAAGTGTGATGCTGTCGTTCCTGCCCACAGAATCCGGCGGTTCCTCGGTTTCCACGCAATTGTGAATGAGTGTATTTTAATCAACGTTACCACAGCTACACGAATGCGCGGCTGCCATTGGAGCGGCCGCCCGGGCGCAGAGGAGCATGGTCTTCTGTGGGTGCAGGCGCGCCATACGTGGCGACATAAACCACGGCTCGGTGCGATACGAGGAAATGTTCTAGATTTGTATATGGGTGTCGGATGCAGACACTGATCGAGAATTTAGTGCTTTTCAAATGGAAGCGGACGCGAGTCGATAAGGTGGCATTTGGAGCCGGATTTGACGGGTCACGATGAATGGCTGGTTTTAGGCTGGGTGGCACTTGTGACTGGGCGGAATAGGGACAATGTATGGCCTTTTGTGGGTAGACTGCGGCCATGTGTGGGAAGAGCGAGGGAAACTGACTCCCTACACTGCCGGACGTTTGGACAGAGGTGCGAAAGAAGTTTACAAGCCAATATCCGTCTAAGATTCGCGAGTGCATGCACAAGGAGCAACTTTGAATAAAATTTTAGCAAATTCTTTTAATTGTCCATCCATTCAATGGAGGGTTGAAAGAAATCAAAATTTCGGATGACTTATTAAAGAAAAAAGTGGAAGAACTCTTATGATGGAGTAACGCGCTCAGATTCCGTAACCAGCAAAAATAATTTACACTGCACCGACACTGACAATGTTATGGTCGAAGACGACATTAAGCTAGTTTCTCCTATCTTGCTGTAGAAGAACGAGGAAAAGTATTTAAAAAAAAAGAAGAAAATAAAAATAAGGTAATTAAGAATGAAAAATGCCACCGCCACACCGAGCACAATTTGAATTAGATAGATAGATAGATATTTATTTGTTATAACACATAATAGATAATAGTTATAACAGTTGTAAGTCTCCAATAGTAATAAAGACAATAAAGAGGGCATGGGCCTGTGTATCCAGGACAAAGTTTTTGACTGCTCTGCTCTCTCAACTTGGCGAGATTCCAGCAACGATCCTTGCTAAATGCACAGGTCAAGTTGCCATACAGCCTCCTCCCAGCGCACAGTGGTCCCGTTGTATGGGAGAGTTGGAAATAAATCTGTAACTTTTGAACCCGTGAACCGAAATTTGAAACATAGTGCAAGTACTACGAGATCTTATCATGTTTCAAAAATTGTTGATGAACCTCATAAGCTTACGAAGTAATCTTAAGTTAAAAAAATAAAAAAAAAATGCATAAAATAATTATTTATTATTATTGTCGATGACTCGAAATTTAGACTTAAAGCAAATTTGTAATCACTATTTATATATATAAATTCAATTTTACAAGTTTTGGTAACGTACACTTTATTTATAATAATAACATGGGTGGCGCTACAGCCCGTAGAGGGCCAGGGCCTAGCTTCTCAGCAGCCACTCGTGTTGTGCGTGCTATTGTTCTCTCACGCGTGGAAGGGACCTACAGTTTAATGCCGACTCCGAACGGCGAAGTTGAGAGGCTTTTTCTAGACAGGAATACTCTTTGAGCTTTGTCAGTGACTCGAAAGAGGTGGAGCCGTGAATTATGATTGGTGGTAAATTCGGGTATCGAACCTGGCACCCTCTGCGTAGGAGTCGACGCACTAACCCACTACACCACGGCGACGTCCACTTTATTTGGAATTAAATAAACTAAGCAATTCAGTATAATAAGGCTTGCGCTTCAGTACTAAGTGGCAGCGAATCTTTTGTTTTTGGTTCAGTTCTTAAATAGGCAATCCAGGGATCAGATGATACCAACATTTGATGAATAACATCTTCATTTGTTGCCGAACGAGAACATTTTTTACTATTATTAATGCGATAGTACCTATAGTCTTTATTCCGACTTTCTCGCGCCTCATCTGACAATGATCCGACGGGCAAGGCTGCTGATGATATTATTTCTGCTCCGTGGAACAGAATTTCATACACTGTTGCTGGCATATAATACCAGGGATATAAATTTGTAGCCATTGTAGCGGTTTCCTGGGCATAAGCTCCAAACTTGTCGGGGTCAATCCAAAAATTGCTGCATATTGTCTCCAGGATAACATTGAATGATTGCACATCTATTTCCGTTATTTCTGCCGTTGATAATGGGTCTTCCAAAAATCTTCTAGATGTGTTCCCATCGTTGGTTGCGCGAAATCCTTGCTTTATTGTATCTACTTTAATACCCAGTTTTTGTATGAACTTCTGCTGAATTTGACTCTTCCTTGCTTGGTGTATGGGCTGTGTCGTTTTTGTTGTTCTCCAAGCTTAAAGCTCCAAATTGTAGGCTACATGTAGCAAGTATTTCATAAAACGGATGAGAGCGTGCAAGGGTGAAAGTCCTATTTCGTGAATCTTAGAGCTTCCTGATTTCTTCGTTTTGCTCTAAGTAACTTCAAATCATTCACGTCTGATGGTTTCGCGCCACATATAACACATGAACTTGCAGAAGGCGTGTTTGTCACAGCCTGTGCTACTTTGCCATCTATCATCGTAAAAACGTTATCTTCCTAATTGAAATCTTCAATATATTCGGAATCATGACTAATTCCCGATGCCTCAAAGTCAGAAATAGATATTCGCCAATAACGCTCTAATTACCCCCTTTTTTTGCCACATTGCGACATGCATTTATGACACCGCAAACAATACAAGATAAAAGCAATTAGTTTCATAATTATAACAACTTTATGACCCAAAGAATTCTAATTCACAGTAATAAAAACATCCTCGGCATCTCGCATAGCGCTTGCACAATACCTGCATTGCAAGGGATATCGTTTGAAAATGCCGAAAAATACACGACATTGCCCCACTTAAATGGCTCGTACTCCCAAAGTGGTCTCTAGTTTTTTCAGCATCGATAGACAATACTTTTATTCAGAAAAAGTTGGTCTCCCGTCGAAACTCTTGGAGAATTTTTGTTATAGTCCATCAAACATTGAAATGCCCCTCTCAATGTGCCTTTACTTAAAAGCCTGGTTTAAAAAATTGGTAAGCAATAAGATAAAACTGAAAACGCAGTTTGAAAGCAGGATGTATGACCTTTTGTAAAAAAAAATGTTTAACTTTTTTTTTTTTACACAATTTTAGGAAATATGGCACATCAAATTTGCTTAAAAAATACGTCAATTTTTGTAATTTTCAAAGTCCCAACTTTGAGCTAACGGTACAGCCAAACGGATTCAAAGTCAATAAAATTTTGGCTTTCTAGGTTCTCATATTTGTAGAATCGATTGGGCTGAGCAAAATATGTCACTTCGGGTATTTATTTCAACTGCGGGACCACTGTGCGGCGCCCTCTGGACAGCCTTTACAGCAACCGCTTAGAGGTGTACCAATGCATGCAGCGGCCCCTTTATCTAGGGGCTTAAACCAGGACCCGGTGCTCCAGGTTCGGGGGTTGCGCGTGGGGTTAACTTCCTCACCGTGTAAAAATTACTAGTTCAGAAACGACGAGAAGGCGCGGATACGGATGACCCTACTGCTGACGACCATGGCCAACCATACAAGGACAACGATTTTCGGTGTGAGGTGAGGTCCCTGAACAGACCACGTGCAGTCAATGAACTTGTGGAAGCCCTCGAAGCTTATAAGGCAGATATCACCGCCATTCAGGAGGTGCGGTGGGATGGGCCGGGCAAAAAGAGGACGAAAAACTGCGATATTTACTTCGGCGATTGCTACAAAGAGCGAAGGCAGCGCTTGTTCGGCTCCGGGTTTGTTGTTCGAGGCAGACTTAGGCAAGAAGTCTTAAGCTTTAAATACATAAGCGAGCACCACATGACAATCCGCATCAAGGCTACATTCGGCAACATCAGCCTGATCTGCGCCCACGTCCCAACGGAGGATAAAGATGACGACAGCAAAGATGACTTTGAAGATCTCCTAGAAGGAACATACGATCAATCCGTTCTAGGAGATTTCAACGCAAGGCTGGGAAAGGAAGACATCTTTGCTAGAGTCATCGGGAAGCACAGCCTGCACGACAACAGGTCCGAGAACGGACTCAGACTGTTGGACTTCGTAACGGGGCGAAACCTCTTTGTAGCCAGCACGCGGTTCCCTCACCTCAGCATCCACAAAGGGACCTGGGGGTCTTCTGATCAACCAACCATCAACCAGATTGATCACATTGCGATCGACGTCAGACACTCCTCCAGTATTCTCGAACATTCCGAGGAGCCAACATCGACTCGGATCACTTCCTTGTTGTAGCCAAGGTAAGAACACGGATATCGATGGGACAACGCAAGACCAAAACAGTTTGACGTTCCAGATGGTTCTGTAGCGGGTTTGTATGTAAAAAATGACAATAATTTTCCAACGAAAGAAATCATCGAAATAGAAATTACAAAACTGGGGATAAAAATTGATATTATGACAGCCATTTTAAGAGAGATGACGCGTCGCGTATTCGAAATATACAGCAAGCAGATCTAACGAAGTGAGTGAGCTGAGACTAAACTCCCTTTCTACCATTCACACTGCGTGTATGTTTGCACACGGTGTTATAGCCAGCATCTTTGCTATGTGCATGTTGGATTAAAGTGCTGTGGAAAACATCCATTGTGGGCGCCGTGGCGCAGTGGGTAATTGCGTCGACTCCTACGCAGAGGGTGCCAGGTTCGATACCCGAATTTACCATATATCATAATTCACGGCTTCATCTCTTTCGAGTCACTGACAATGCTCAAAGGGTATTCCTTTCTAGAAAAAGCTTCTCAACTTTGCCGTTCGGAGTCGGCATAAAACTGTAGGTCCCTTCCACTCGTCATAGAACAATAGCACGCACAACACGAGTGGTTGCTGAGAAGCTAGGCCCAGGTCCACCTCGGACTGTCCCGCCACCCATATTATATTATATAAAACATCATTTACGGACAGTAGTAATATTTCTGAAACATTTTGTTCAAATATTTGAAATGAATTTTGCCCATATCAATTAATTCAAAACGTAGCATTTAGACGCCAAATTAAATTTTATAAGGAAAATGTAAGGCCCATAGAAAATTATGTTCCAGTTGAGGAAGTCTATGGCTGAGTCGGCCTCTCATTTGAAAGTGGTGAACAACAACTTTCATTGGAAGCATTAAAATCTGAATGAAATTACCTGACACCGCAAAGAAAAAAAGAATTTTTAAATTTTCTTGATTTACCAGGACTGCTACTTCATTTTCAAAGCTGATGAATCAAAAACAGGGATTGATTGAAGTGACATCATAAGCGTTTCCAATGAAAGTACCATTCTGGTACGGAACCCTAAGAGAAAACAGAAAAACAGCTGGTGACAGACTGGTTGAACAGACTAAGCAGACAAATCAAATTCTCCATTCGTCACGACAAATCTCAACGACACGATGCAACGGACAGACTACTTTAGCTTCCAATGGGATTATAAATCCCAGCAGGAGTCGGTGGGGTCTAAATCATTGCTTTTATTTGTTGTGTGACATCGGTGGACTTGGTCACCTTTGGGTGATGAAATTGAAATGAATGTCAGAGCTTGGTTTGGCTATTGATCAGAGAGCTGCCATGAGTCATATGGGATGATCATATGGTCGTAAGTATATTGGCCTTGAAATGAATTCGGCACATATTGAAGCTAGTCATGGTCAGTGACGGAAAATGATGAATGATGAGTAATATGAGGACAGCGCCAAATATTGAGGGCTTCTTCTTGCGCAGAAGAGGTCATCATCAATGGTCATTTTAGTCGTAAGGTTAAAGGACTTCTTGCAGATACTTGCAGCCCAGTGAAGCATGTGCACACAGACATAACGTCTGAATATACAACGTAGCGACTACTGTAAAACTTGCAGCATCGGTCCAAAATATTTTGCCCCTCCTTAGTAAAGAAAATAAGGCTATTCTTGGGTAAAAAATTGAATAGACAGTAGACTTGGGAGAGTTAAATAAAAATAAATAAAAAATAAAAAAAAACATATATGTATCTGGTTGGTTTTAGGAATATGGACGGTCTTACGGTAGCAGAAAAAATAAGTGAGCAACAGCCGTAAGGTTGTCAGAGGGCCTGTCTCGCAGTTATATATAAGACGCATTAGTCTAGTTAAATGAATCAAACACTCATGTAATAAATCATTCAGAATTACTAACAGGTTACCAAAAAACTATCTAAGACCATGCCTTCGGCGCTAAAGGCGGTTTCACAACAAAACCTTTTAACGTGGAGTCTAAGGGACTGTTAAGTAATTTAACGATCTTCGAAAAGCTTATGCAATTAACACCATGTGTGGTAATTGAGTAAAACCATCGTGCCATCATTAAGGTGTAAGCTGGCATTGAAACGGAGGGGAGGTAAGTTGAAGTATCTGGAAGAGAGTACTATAACGTTGGCCCCAAGAAATGATTGCTTTATTTTGTAGAGGAGTTAAAAACTGATATTTTAACTATGGTATAAGTTAAGTTAGAGAATATGAGTGAGTTATGAGTTTAAAATAGAAAAAAGGTATTAAGACGAAGGCAACACTTGCAAAGTACTATACCGAATTTGAGGGCCAGAAATCTGTAAAATCTATAAAATACACATCAAATTATTCTTGCGAATAGCTCTTGAATAATTCGCATGCAAATGCATAATGCATATAAAGAATGAAGGAACGATGTCACATTGTTGATAAGATCGGCTAAGCTCAGGTACAACAAAATGAAATTCAGAAACAATCGATCTTCCAGTTTCCTATGGAAACAGGTTAGCGACATTGGACTGAGCAAAGCAAAGGAAAGGATAAACCACGATAACATTAACCCTGATATCTTAAATATTCGATTCGCTTCTACTGGTTCCGCAGTCTCCGAAAGAATGCCTCCAATACTTTTAAACAACACTCGAGCAAATGCCTTTGAACTCGCAGGAGTCGATTCCTACACAGTCGGTTGTGCAGTATTTGCCATCAAGTCAAAATCCGTTGGCCTCGATTATATCCACCCTGACTTCATTAAAATATTGCTTCCAGTGATACTTCATCATATCACGCACATTATTAACACAATAATCATGACGTCCCGCTACCCAACACTGTGGAAGAAGGCTAAGATAATCCCAGTACCAAAGAAAACTAATCCACCTGAATTCCGACCCATTGCAATCCTTCCGTTTCTTTCAAAAGTGTTTGAATCTATTGTTAGCCGAAACATCAAAGATTACATTGAGCGAAACAAGCTTCTAAGCCCCCTGCAATCAGGTTTCCGGAAAGGACATAGCTGTGTCACAGCCTTATTAAAAGTAACAGACAATATTCGAAGAGCTATCGACGAAGACAAAACGACCATACTAACCTTACTCGGCTTCTCGAAAGCATTTGACTGCGTAGACCCAACAATACTTTTTCATAAACTGTCCACCCAATTCAATTTCTGTAATCCTACTAATAAATTAATTCTCTCGTATCTTACTAACCGAGTCCAAGCAGTTTTTCATAACTCTAAACTGTCATCCTTTTGTGACGTACGTTATGGTGTTCCTCAAGGTTCCATTCTCGGTCCTTTATTATTTTCAATGTTTATCAACGACCTTTCACTAGTTTTATCCTATTGTAAATTCCATATCTATGCAGACGATGTCCAAATCTACCTAAGTTTCCCTCTTGGTATGGTTGAAGACTCAGTTGCTAAAATAAACGAGGATTTGGGCTCTATTGCAAACTGGGCTACACAAAATCGTCTAATGCTCAATCCTAACAAAACCAAAGCCATCCCGTTCTCGAAACAACCGCCTTCCTTGTCAAATTTCCCGCTTATAGAACTGAACTCGACCGCAATTGAATATCTTACATGTGTAAAAAAACCTTGGAATAATGTGCAATAGTGAACTGACGTGGTCAGTCCACGTATGATAGCGTAGTATCAAAGGTGTATACATCCCTAAGAGGCTTATCAATCAGCAAATACATTCTCCCTGTGAACATCAAATTAAAACTTGCCAGAGCACTCATAGTGCCAATCTTGACATATGGATCTGAGTTGTTCGCTGACTGTGATTATTCTTCCTCCCTAAAATTGACAAAAGCAATTAACGCGGCTGCACGGTATGTTTTTAACCTTCGCAGATTTGATCACGTCTCGGAAAAACGTCGCATTCTCTTAGGATGCGAACTGGACGCATTCTTATGCTACCGGTCGTGCTTATTACTCTTCAAAATTATTCACAAGAAACAGCCAAAATATTTATATGAAAAGATCACCTTCTGTTGATCAAGTCGTAATATTACCTTGAAACCCTCCAATCATACCTGTTTAATGTCACGTAGGCACTTTTTCATACATGCTGTTCATTTATGGAATCACCTACCTTCACAGGTACGGTCCAAGACCAAGTACAGACAATTTTGTAACGCTTGTTCCTCATATTTCTCCCGCTCGAACTGAAATAATTCCTAGTAACATCAGTCTTAACTCTTTCTCTACACATATGTATTCTAATAACATTCAATTTTAAAATCAGAAATCTGCACTCTTAAATTATAATTGAAGCAACTTGAAATCACTAATCTCAATCGTGTCACACAAAATAATATTTTATGTTATAATGTTCCTGTACTAGTAAAAGAACATATGATTCTTGAAGTACAGCGATAGATATTTAAAATAAATAAATGAAAATGAAATGAAATGAAATGAAAGTACTCAAATTTTCGATAAAAAATTAAAAAGAAAAATGTATGTTGTTGTAGTCAATGTTTGTATCAATTCTGATTCGAACACATAAAGCCACATGGGCTTATGTCTACTAGCCGGTAATGCTAGCTTTTGATCCCTCTACAAAATACAGTTTTTGGCTCCAGTGTTATCGTACTCGTTCACATTATAGGAGATGCCCAATTTTGCAGCAGAGGCTCGTGGTGATCCGTATTATTCCTTCGACATCGGTCCGAGTTTTGTATAGGATATCCTTAGTTCTAAGCTGGGCAAGTCTTACTAGATGTTGCACATTAGATTAAACTTGCCCACTTCGACTTCAGTAAATACGCTGATTATCTTTCCTAGTCCAACCCGCGCGGGATCGGTGCAGTTGAACAGAGGAGTAATAATCCTAACCTTGCTATTTCGACAGATTTTCTATTACCTAAGTCCTGGAGCTTTCGTCGCCACCTGCGCAAACAATCGAAGAAGATTGGAGGCGTTGTCAAGAAGCCATCAAAGATGCTGCCACTGATGTGCTGGGTTTTACGGCACCACCTAGAAAAAACCCATGGTTTGACAACGAGTGTAGGCTGGCACATGCAGCGAAGCTGGAAGCCTACAAAGCAACGCTGCAACGAACGACGAGAGCTGTTCGTGAGCTCTACGAACAGAGACGAAGGCATGAGACCCGGCTTCTCAGGAGAAAGAAGAAAGAGCACGAGAAGCGCGCGATCGAGGAGATGGAGAGGTGCTACGGTAGGAACGATGTCCGAAAGTTTTACCAGAGGGTGAAACAGTTATCCAGTGGATATAAGGTTCGGACAGAAGCCTGCTGGGACGAGAATGGACAACTAGTAGTAGAGTCGCAGTCGTTACTGAGAATTTGGAAGAACCACTTCTGCAGACTGCTAAACTGCGATGATGACACCAATACCGCTGTCAGGCAGAATGTTCCACTCAATATGGACGATGATCGACGAGAATACCGTCCCCCGATTTAGACGAGGTCAAGATAACAATATCAAGACTGAAGTCTAACAAAGCTGCCGGTGCGGACGGACTGTCCGCTGAAATCTTTAAGGCAGCTGGAGATGATCTGGTTGGGCGTATGCACCAGCTCATCTGTAAGATATGGTCGGATTAGAGCATGCCCGATGAGTGGAATCTCAGTATCGTTTGCCCGATCCACAAGAAAGGAGACCCCTTTGACTGCGCCAACTATAGAGGGATAAGTCTCCTCAACATCGTCTACAAGATCTTCTCTGCCGTTTTGTGCACTCGCCTGAAGCCGTTTATAAATAACCTGATAGGTCCTTATCAGTGCGGTTTCAGGCCTGGGAAGTCCACCATCGACCAGATTTTCACACTACGGCAGATCCTGGAAAAGACCCAAGAAATGCAAATCGACACCCACCACCTTTTTGTCGATTTCAAGGTCGCATATGACAGCGTGCATAGGGACGAGCTATACAACGCCATGTCTAGTTTTGACATTCCTGCCAAACTCGTCAGGTTGTGCAGGATGACGATGGAGAACTCTCGCTGCTCCATCAAGGTCGGTAACGAACTCACCGAGATCTTCAATGCCAAAAAAGGTTTTAGAAAAGGCGACGCGCTCTCATGTGATTTCTTTAACACACGCCAACACTAGAGGCATGATCTTCCAGAAGTCCGTACAACTGCTAGCATACGCGGACGACATTGACGTGATTGGCAGAACACAGCGAGCCGTCAATGAGGCGTTTGCTGGCATTGAAGCGGAAGCGGCCAAAATGGGTTTAGCGGTGAACGAGGGAAAAACGAAGTATATGCTGTCATGAAGAAAGGACACACAACATCGACGTCTTGGACAGAGCGTCACAATGGGCGGCTATAACTTCGAGGTAGTCAAGGACTTCGTCTACCTCGGCTTCGCAGCTAATTGTACGAACAACGTCAGTACCGAGATCAAATGCAGAGTAACTCTTACCAACCGCTGTTTCTATGGGCTCAAGAGGCAATCGAGTAGTAGAGCCATCTCTCGAAGGACCAAGCTGACTTTATACAAGACCTTGATCATCCCAGTCCTGCTGTACGGCGCGTAGGCATGGACAATCTCAAAAGCGGATGAGGAAGACCTTGGTATTTTCGAGAGAAAAGTTTTGAGTGCGATCTTTGGTCCTGTTTGCGTTGACGGTTTCTGGAGGAGAAGATTCAACCACGAACTGTACGGGCTGTACAGCGACATGAGTCTAGTCAGGCGTCTTCGGATCCAATTGGCGTGCGACACTGGAGACAGCTAGCCAGAGACCGAGCTAGCTGGAGAGGCTTGTTAGTTCAGGCCCAGGTCCACCCCGGACTGCAGCGCCAAATAAAGAAGAAAGAAGAAGTCCTGGAGCCCAAACTAAGGTTACGCTGCGCTTAAGCAAACCCGCTCATAGCCTGAGCTAGCATGAGATCAAGCGGGTTGATGTGAATTAATGATACGACATGTCCCTCGAGTATCGACAGTTTGCACTTGGAAATCACTATCATTGGGCCGTATATATACAAATTAAGTAAAAGCTAGTACTAAAATGTAGAGTAAGTAAGCACTATTATTCCTAGAAAAAAAATCTTTTAAGTATTTACTGCATTTCGTATGTAAAAATGAGTTAGAGATATATTTTTGTCCTTTTATATCTCGAGTCTGGCAATGCCGAATATTATGATTCTTTTTTTGGTGGAAAGATATTATTCTGTAGCGGGTTTGTATGTAAAAAATGACAATAATTTTCCAAGGAAAGAAATCATCGAAATAGAAATTACAAAACTGGGGATAAAAATTGATATTATGACAGCCATTTTAAGAGAGATGACGCGTAGCGTATTCGAAATACACAGCAAGCAGATCTAACGAAGTGAGTGAACTGAGATTAAACATCCTTTCTCCCTTTCTACCATTCACACTGAGTGTATGTTTGCACACGTTGTTATAGCCAGTATCTTTGCTATGTGCATGTTGGATACAATTAAAGTGCTGTGGAAAACATCCATTGTGGTCGCCGTGGCGTAGTGCGTAGAAAGTATACATACAAATTAAGTACAAGCTAGCACTAAAATGTAGAGTAAGTAAGCACTATTATTCCTAGAAAAAAACTATCTTTTAAGTATTTACTACATTTCGTATGCATTAACATGAGTTTTGACTTGACAGCAAATACATTTAGTAAATACTTCCAGTTAATCGAACAATCGGTAGAGTATAGATATTTTGTATTATCTTCCGATTGCTTTGAAATTGCACACACATTTTTTTCAAAACTACATATACCGTTAGCTTTTATCGTTATTTATGGTTCCTATTATGTTTGCTTTGTAAACGATTTTGGAATTATTTAGTTCGTAAAGCATATTCAAGAAAACAGTCAAGACAGGCAAGCGAAGCAAAAGGCTTTTGGGTTAATTTTAAAAGAGCTTGCCGTTATTTTGAGTCGATGAAAACAACCGTGCTTTAAAGAGAAGAAGTCCGAAGCTATACAATTATTAATAGTTAGTGAATATAAGGCTATAACCGGTGTTCAAATAACGGAAATGGCTAAATAATTGTAAGACAAAAGTTAAGAAGAAGGCGGACCTTAAGAAAACAGAATTAAGGCCATAAAGCTCAAATAATGGGAAATAATTTTTTAGAGCTCTAAAAAATCATATCTCTTGCATTCCCAGTACTTTAGTAATTTATAAAGCTAGTTATATTTACTTCTAATAACATTTATTTACATAAGGATGGGTTTTAATACATGTATATAAATAATACTCCATAACCGTTCACTTCCTGTGCTGGAACTACTTGGCGTAACGATAAGCTGCAACATGCTCTATCCAGTGAATGGCATGGAGCAGCAGTCAAGGTTCTTCTTAAGACAAATGTTTGACCGTGACCATGTTCAGAATAACTTTAATCGTACAAAAAATGAATCAAAATTGAGATAACAAAAAGTCGTGCTATTTTCACTGAAAATACCAACTTTTTGTTCGAAAGGGTTGCCAGATGGTGGTAGATCTCTATTTAAAGCAATGCACAGTGGGGTATTTGACCGGAAATCATGGCATAAATACCCAGTTTGAGCTGGGGGCTTAAGGGTATGTTTTCTAAAATGGTTTTCCTGCATCTACAAGTAAATTTGAATGTCCCTAGACAGATGGGAAGTTGTGTGTGTGTGGGGAAGGGTGAGTCGAATTTTATTTTATTTTTTGTTTGTATTCGTTTTCAATATGTATTAATTCGTTATAAAATAAGCTTTCATTGATCCAGATAACTCATTAGCCACATTCGGAAATCACTTCTAAAAAACAAAGCCCTTAAAACTGATTGCTTACGACTATAATTCTATTTATCATAGCTGCAGAAGTAGATATGTATTCCAGTTGCTTTTCATCAATTTGAAAAAAGTCAAGTTAATACTGCAGAAGTAAGTATTCGCTAGTCAAATTCGTCCGAGACTAGTAAGCACTTTGTCGCTTAGTAAAGGCCGTTCTCAACCACTTACTTAAGGTTCATGTGTATGGAAATCAAGTATTTACTTAAGAATCGTCAGGCTAATTTTTTTACTAGTTTTTATGCATACGGCCCATAGTGCGGAAATTTGGAAGTCTTACCACGCAAAGCATATAAATATTGTTTCAAAGCATTAGTGAGCTTATGAAAGGGCATAGTCCCAAGTATTCAAATTCTTGAAGCTTGAAGCATTTTGTTTATTAACTTAAAATTAAAAATGTCATAAATACAAGAGAAGTCAAACTTTAGTGAATCTTGGCACTGTGGGGAATTCGACCCCTTAACATGGCATAAGGGACGATTTTCAATCTGCTGGTAAATGAACATAAATTATTTTTCAGACTTGTAACCTTGCATACATTCATTTAAAGACTTAAAAAAGAACAACAAATTTGTACATACTCTTTTTTGTTGTTGTTTTTTGTGATGAAACAAAAGCCCTTCTTTTCGGTGGCGCATGTGATTTCCGCTCACTGGAACATCTGAAACAAAAAAATAATACCGGGCTTAGAATAACTACATGTTTGGCTCTGGTATGAACTAGGATTATTAATTTCGCACAAAAATTAAGAAAATGGCGGACCTTTGCAATTTTTGAAAATATCCGTTTTCGCCGTACAGTAGCCGAAGAAACAGTAGCCGAAGAAAAAGGGTATAACTAAAAAAAAAAGAATGCAGACTTCGAATAAAAGACTGTAGCTACCAGAAAATCTTGACACCAAATCTGTCAAACCAGTTGACTACAGTGGCATTGCAAACTGGAATGTGTAGTAGATCACGTGTGGGAAAGTTTATTGAACAATTTTCGGAATGGCATCGGTTTCTGAAAGTTTGTGTTGAACAGAAATCTAGAATATAATATTGTACAATGTGTTTTATTGTGCGTTTGACTAACAAATGACTTACAAAGCTGTTTTTCTTCTTAACCACAAAGTAAAATGGATGATTGGTTTATGTTTCCAAGCAGTTCCAGATCTAATATTTCTTAATTTGTACCATAGGATGTCTTTTAGTCGGGGAAAATAAATTACCTTCACCTTTTTGCACCTTCTTTTTGTGAGTCCTGTTTTAAGGCTATTCTATATTGCAGCAGGCAAAATACATGCCATAAGTTATCTTCACATGGCCATCGATGCGTTTTGCCCTTCGGAATATCACATTTGGGTGTAGATGCAGTAAGGACGGTTACAGTAGCCGAAGAAAATGGGTATATATTCCAGTGAGTTAGAATTAAGTCTTAAGCGCTTTGTTTTTTAGTAGATCCAGGATGATTCGAAGTTATTTGATTTATTCAAAACCTTATAACGAATTAATGCATGGTCTTCGATTGACTTTCCGGCCTGTCCCAATTCTGCTCCCTTTCTTTCTTAGTCTGGAATTAAATCGTTTATGTCATCTACCATTTATCTAAACTAAACAAAACCAACAAAACAAGCAAATGTCAGCAGTGAAAGGGCGTTTGTTAATCCCATGGTTTATTCGAACTGTCATTTTTAGCTGTGTTTGATTCAAAATTCTTATAGCTACCTTGTAAGGTAGAAACTAGTCGGCGGCAGATTAAAAAGTGACTTTTTTTGACAAAAAGGTAAATCATGCTTTTAAGTTTAAGGCTGCGTATAACTTGTCCACAGTTAAACTGTTAACGTGGAGTTGAAAGGAAAAAATAAAATTCAATCAACTCCCTCTTATCCTCATCAAATTTACTTTTAGCCGTACGAAAAACAATTTTAGAAGCCATACGCTTAAGCCCCTAGCTCAAGCTGGAGGCTTATACCATGTTTTCCGGTCAAATACCCCACTGTGCGTCGCTTTAAATAGAGATCTACCTCGATCTGCAAGCCCTTTCAAGCAAATAGTGGCTCTTTTCAGTGAAAATAGCACGACTTTTTGTCATCTCAATTTTGATTCATTTTTCATACGTTTAAGGTTATTTTGAGACATTTTTTTGGACAAACATGGTCAAGGTCAGATATCGTTTGTCTTAAGAACCACCTCGACTGCTGCTCCATGCGATTCATCGCATAGAGCATGTTGCAGCTTATCGTTACGCCAAGTAGTTCCAGCACATACCAGAAGCACTCTTAATGACGGTAATGTTCAACTGACTAGATCTTTTATTATTGCCCACTTAAAGTAAAGTTCTTCAATTCGAAAGACAGTGGTTTTATGGAGCTGATCTGCGAGAGATAAGCAAGCGAACAGGTTTTTGGCGAAGATGTGGGACGCAGCGCGAGACGTGTATGAGCTGTTCGGGCAACGGAGAGCGTCTTGGTTGATGTGGAACTAGGTATAGTCCGAGGTATGGTCCTCTAGTCGTTCTGTTGATGCTGATGACTTCAATCAGAAAGTAAGCCCCTTGCGGTCTATAGGGGAATCTCAACTCTTGGCTTTTTTGAAGGTCATCGAATGCTGTCCATCTCAATGAAGTTGAGTGCTGTTCCCTTTTCTGGATGTTCCTTTATAGAGTTGATCATCGCCCAATTGGCACCAATGAGCTTCTGTCAACATATTCTACTGAAGGCCGTGTCATGGCCGTGTTACTCTTACATTTCCCCCATTTCTTAATCAACACGCAGCTTCTTCTCCATCTCAAATTGGCCCCACACTTCGTGTGCCTCCAAAGCATCCAGACACCAACTAGACCGAACATTTGCAAGAAGTGTCCACCGCCGAAGATGTCTCTCACAACTTGTGCACTCCACCGTATCCGAGGTTATTCATCCACAGCCTCACATCATCAACCCGCCCGCCTTCCTCCAACAATCATCATCAGCCTTCCGCCAGACGCACTTGCAGACATCTTTTCACTTCCATCCCGCCATCCGTAACCTCACACCCCCGCTGAGAGAGAGAGAGAGAGAAATCCGCACTCACACACACTTTCCCACGTCACTCTCGATCTCGTTCTCGGTTTCCGCTCGCCATCGGTAGCAGCCGCCTTGCATAAGAGTATCCATTTCATGTCGGATTGCCCGACAAAGGTTAATCGTTGAATAAGCGTATTTCTCAGCCGCGAGATACTACACGTGTACGTCGGTACGTGCCAGCCAGCCGGATAGTCGCAGTTCCGATCGACTTGAGTGCCGCTGATGCATGTCAATTGGTCTAGTAACAGTTTTAATTGGATTTTCGGTTAGTTTTTGTCCGCAACAGCGATCCGATGATAGACAGCGCTCACTTAACACAACACACACAGGGAGTGGGTCATTTTTTTCGCCATCCGCGATCGGCGATCCGATCTCAGTTCAAGGTTCCGCCGCGTCGCAGCCAAACAGGACGGATCACGTCAGATGACTGACGACAGAGCGTTCGACCTTGGTTCGGCACTCCTGCGGTCCGAACACCTGCCAGCGGCTTTTCGTAAGCGCTTGCGGTTGCCGGACATAGGGTGCTCCGCTCCACGCACAAGCGCTAGCGATGTCGAAACGCGTTACAAAATCCCTTTAAGCCCCCGAAAAGCCCTTCGCGGTGACCGAATGCAAATCAGTGCATCTGGCCGCAGCGGCTGTCGGATGGAGCTTTGATTTACAAGAGATGTGCAAGTCCGTGTTCGTTTTGTCATCCCACCGGGTGGCGGCTGTCGGCACTTTGTTGCGCGACACGAGCTCCGCTCATAACTTTTCCTCTCCGACATTAAGGGCAATTATTGCACAAAGCACAAGAGTGGTATTTGGAGCTGGAGCCACCGCTGCAGCGGGCCCAATTGGGGCGCAGACACTCGCCCGTATGGTAATCGCACATAATTTGCATGAAAATAGACGCGATTAGGCAAGCGCCTGACGAATGCCGGCTTATGTCTCTCGTGGGTCGTGCGAGAGAGAGATGTGAGCAAATTCAATTAGCAATAAAAATGGGCTTGGGACAAGAATGAACCTTGAAATTGGTTAGAATGGGGAAATTGTTCGGAATGAGATGGTGATGGTGGTAAAGGGAGAAGGTGGGGGAGATGGAGCGGATGGAGGAGATTGAGAGGTCTCATGATCTTTGGATTGGCGTGACAGACGATTGGTGTCAGTTCGAGGTGTCATCAGACTTTGAGGGAGTCTTGCTGGGCTGAGGAAATCCGCTGTGAGATTGTTGAGCTCAGGAGACTTTGGAGAGGAAAATTCGCTGTTTTGATTCGTGAAACTGAGATGAAAAACAAGGTTGCCAGCTTTCGCAAGAACTATTGCCAACTAACTCGTGATCTTTGAGTTGAGTGTACTTTCACAAGGGTCGGGATATAATATACTACGCATCTACTTTTTAAAGAATGCTAATTAGGTCTGCTACACATGGAGGGTCTGAGCTTGAGCCTGCGTGCTACAAGCCAAAAGAGTCTTCGACTCCGAACCAGTGGGACAACGCAATAGAGGACGCCCACGGAACCGATGGCGCACCCAGGTGGAGAAGGACCTCCACCAACTCGGCGTGCGGCACTATTAACGTGTCACAGGCCACATTAAGGAAAAATGAAAATGGCTAACAATAACGGTGATCAATGATGGACGTGGTGCACATGTAAATGGTTATCAGATAAACTTAAATCCAATCCATCCTTGAACGACTGGATGCCGCAGTTGGTAGAGCGTCAGCCCCTGGTAAGCGGGGTCCCCAGTTCGAATCCTAATGAAAGCAAAGTTAAAACGCTTTTATTTGGTTTTCAAATCTGGTCCAGTCACCATTTGCCGTTGGGAGCAAATTAACGGCACTTTCATTGGAGTAGTATCAAAATGGGCCAATATGGTTTGGGAAATTCACTAGCAGCCCAACCTAACCTAACCTGGGGCATCCCTGAGATAAAGGTGACACCTGAAATGGCATTGTTGTAGACCGAGGTATTGTCCGAGGTTCTGTCGGCCTATGAGATGAGGAATGATTTAGTTTCTATTCGGCTCGAAGTACCAATTTTTGAAAGATCTCTTTTTTGTTTTTCATACTAAGGGAAAGTAAAAGGAATCGACTGAAGTGCGAGGGCTACGCAGCCGGTATTAATCTGTTGAAGTTGCAAATATTTTGTTAGCACTTCGTTTTTCTGTGTGAAATAGCTGCAAGCAGTGCATTCTCCCGAGTAAATTGCCAGACTGGGCTTGTTCATCAGACCAACATACTTATGCTTAACATACTACAATGTCTGCGCAGCCAAAAAAGAGCTTCATCGATGAAGTTTTAATAAAAAAGTGGACCCTTCTCCGGTTGTTCCCGAAGACAAGCTCACCAAAAATTAGACTCTGCTGGTCGTTCGGTTTTTACCCAAGAACCCAAGAGGCAACACTGAAGTGGATGGAATAAGGGCCTTTTCTCTGGTTTCGTCTTTGCGAATGGCTATTTTGTAACGCCTCCTCCCGAAGGAGTTCAGTGATCACGGTAACCCCTACGCCAGTTAAGTATAATATAACTATACAATAAGTCGACACCGTATGTTTAGAATGTCTTTTTTAGAAGCTCAATCGGCTAGGCATAAGCAAGCCACTGCTGTACCTACTGTGTAACATGCTTACCTGTAGACGGTTCGTCGTCAAAAATGGCAACGTGACCTCGACAGGTATATTTCAAGTTAAAAATTGTCTCCAACAAGGTACTGTTAATTCGCCGATCCTGTTCAGCATTTACTTAAGCGATCTGTTACCGATGACTGTTGCCGACGACTTGATCGTGTACAGATCAGGCAAAAAGATCGAGGAAATCACTACTCTCACGCAGGGTGACTTCGATTCATTCATGAGAAGTTGCGATGACTGGACGTTGTGTATCAACCTCCGGAAGTCGGAAACCATTCTGTTCAGGACAGGGTTGTATAAGGCCTCGGCGGATACGAAAAAGAATTGGCGAAGGTTCTCAATCATTGGAAGACACGGGCAACCACAGGCGCAAAGGACTGTAGTCAGATACCTGGATTTGGCTAGATCAGTATCTATATTTTAACAAACATGTAGATGCTGCTCTGGGCGTGGCTCGAGGCGCTTTTGCTTTACAAAGAGACTGTTTTACAACAGCCAACTCGATGCGAGGGTGAAGGTTATCTGCTACATAGCCCTCATCCGGCCAATACTCACCTATGGCTGTCCGTGGTTCAACGTGAGTGCAAGCTTAATGGAAAAGATTCGGATGTTCGAGAGGGCTGGCCTTAGGGCTTCCTTTCGCCTTTATATAACTCCAGTATCCCAGTACATACAACTCTATTCCAATGAGGTCTTACACAACAGGGCAAACCTGATAAGAGTGGACAATTTCCCGTTGAAGTTGATTCGAGGTCATACTGCTAAAGCGATGAACTCGGTCAATAATCTGATCTCTAGGGCTTACCACCCCAATCCCCAATACCATGAAAGTGTACGTCACAACGGCTTTGTCCCCCCAGAAGCATTCCTCTAGTTTGACATGAACGGTCTGATAGAAGACTAAATGCGGTACCGCTCCTTTTTCATACCGCCCGTTCACCTGTGGATGGGCGACTTAACCTCTCCACGCGGTACGGCGGCCTCAGGACGGGAGTTTGCTAGGCAGCACCAAAATCTCTTCTGGCTGAGGAGCAAGGGAACTCCAGCGTCGAACCCTTTAGATCAGGGGTGAAAAGGGTATTGCGTCTCTGTCTTGCAGTGGATTGTTAGTCGAAACCATGAATTTTGTTTTGTCACTGATAATGAGCTCATGACCTCTGTAAATCAAGATCATGACTTGCCTCTAAGAATGCATTTAATAAACTTTTGTTTGAGCACGTTGTTTGAAAGAGCGATATCGTCGACAAATGCAGTCACTTTGCCTTTGTTAGGTTGAGCGAACAGTGAGTTCACATAGATCAAACACAGAATGGGACCTAAAACTAAACCTTGCGGAACACCGTTTGTAATATTTTTTGGGGAGCTATAGGCATTTTTGATTTTCACCAATCTCTGACGATTATTTAAATATGAACAGAACCAACTATGAATGAAACCCGAGTAAAACCGTTTGTCTAATAATATTGAGTGATCCACAATTTCAAATGCTTATGCTTGCTCAATAGCAGGAACAAAATTTGGTGTTTTTAGAGATTCACCAATTTCAAATTTTGATTCCCGCGAGTAGCATCACTCTGGGCAGAGCCCGATTAGCCAAGGAGGGTTGGATTAACGTCACCAGGTATTCGCAGTTTGCATACAAGGGGCCAAGCACTCAAAGATTGGAGATTTTCTCCAGAGTTTTACTCCTCCCCTCGCTCTACTTTGGCCGAATTGGTACACCCGCAAGGCCAATCATATTGATAATTCATATTGAACAAGCTTGAGATGTTGGACCTGTCTTGTCTTTTCTTTGCTCGATATTGTTCGTCCATATGACTCTGCACTATGAGTCCGGACCTTACCTTTCGTTATTCTATTTGAACTTCGACTGTCTGTTCGACTGTTTTCTCTTTAGTCCAAATCCCAATAACTGAACGACGACTAAGATAACCAAACTAAGTTTGCCCTTGAGCTTACTCCATCCGAAAGACACCACAAAGCGGCCAGCAATTTTGACCTTTTACAACAAACAAGCCCCTTCGCATTCCACAAACAACTGACAGCACAGCAACCTTGAGTGCGGCCCATTAAATCTCCCTCGGCTCAGGTCTCACGCTAGCCAGCAATCCCCAAACGCACCACATTCGTATCCATCAGCATCAGCATCAGCCACGAAAGCCTTCAGTGGCCAATTAAGATTTCAATTATTTTCGACTTCGATTGCATGTTGGAACGCAACAAAATTTGACAATCCCCCAAGGCTTTGGCCAATCATGCTGCGGCTTCACACCTTCCCCAGCAACGCCTATGTATCCCCGAACCAACCGCTGCTGACCACTTCCTGAAGCAGCTTTTTGCCACTATCACTCATGCGTCATAATGACAATTTAATGGCCGAGCATTTAGTCAAACCAATTTGCCGCCCTCTCTCCGTCCCCCCGAATCGCAGCGACAACCGACGGACGGGCGGAATTGAATTCGCAACTCGCACTCGCTGGCGGTGAGGCAAAATTAATTTCATATCACAGAACCACATCTCTTATGCAAATGCAAAGACACACATTCATTACAATTACTTCATCCCATGGTCGCTCGATCGGTCGATTGGTCGATCGGTCGGGCGATCGACTGTCGTTCGATTGGCCGTGTCCACATCTGGAACTACAATGCGAATGTTTTCATTTCGGTCGCGCCACATTTCCTCGGCAAGGCCCAGCAACCATCTGACTTGCGACAGAAAAACCTATCTCAGTTCGGTCATTATGTCAGTGCACGAGTGCGCTATGATGCTAACCCCCCCCCCCCCCCCCCCCCCCACTGTCGCCCACTGGCGCTTCACTGCTCACTGAGCCTGTGCATGTAGCCCCGTACGTGTGGTTATGACGATGTAACCTTGGACTATTGCATCCCGTGCTCTGCAGTCGTCGTCGTTACAGTTTTCGCTTCGCTTTTCCTGGCCCATGACTATATTACCGTTGCCGTTGCCTTCTCCCTCCTCCCTCCAGTTTCTCCGACCTCCTTGCTCCACAGAGCAAGCATATGTCTGCACGAAGGTGGTTTGCATGAATGGATCCGCGCTAAAATGCCGAAACGCTAAGCAGTGATCGGGTCGCTGGCGACGACCGATGCAAGCAACCTCATCGAAAGGGAACGCTTTTGTGTGCCTGGCCTATGAACGAACGCGGAATGCAAGTGTCCGACAGAGAGGCACGTTGTACACAACAAGACCACTGGCACGCGTTCGCACTTGTATTAGTTAGGCGATCTGACCTAAAGAGAGCGGCCGCCGAACGAAGCCCGAAGAGTGAGTGAGTGCTGCGCTGTGGATTTGTGAGGGGAAAAGAAAACAACAACAGCAAGACAAGACAACGCAGAGCGCACTGGCAACAGCATTTAATGGCCTTTTTTGTGTGTGCTTTGTTGTTGGCCGAGACGTGCACTAGTATACCACCAGTCGGGTGGAGTCAACTATATAAGAGGCTTCCTTCTGGGTTCTAGTTATCAGTTAAACAGAGTCAATCGACGCGGTTAATTCGTTAACACAAGACACACAAAACCTTAAACAACAAAAAATCCTAAGCATTAAAATGGCTTTCTTCAAAGTGAGTGGTCGACTGTGGGCCGTGGTGGTGTTGAGTGAAATATAATTTCTTTGTTTTCCTTTCGTTTCTTCCTTCGGAACTTGCAGTCCTTCGTCTGCCTGGCTATCATGGGTGTTGCATCCGCTGGCGTGCTGCATGGTGCTGCCTACGGTCCTGGCTTGGTGCATGGTGGTGGCGCCGCTGTGTACGCTGGAGTCCCAGCTGGATACGCTGGAGCTGGACACGATAATGTTGATTACTATGTAAGTATTCCAGAACTGACACCCCCCCCGACAAGTGAGTCCTCGAGCGGAGTTGTGTGAAGTGTGAAAAGGATTGAATCAAAAGAGTTGGTGTGCGAACTTAAAGCACACATGTTAACCTCTTGTGCAGAGCTTTCGTTGCTACTTTGTCTCTTGTGGGAGCTTTCCCAGATCAAAGGCACGACATTACAACATTTACACACACCTCAAACCGCCGCCTTTCACCTTCAAAAGAGGTCCGCGTGCAAGTGACTGTTGAACATTCAACTCTCCCGAAAGGTCAGCACGATGCAACGGTTGAGTAACGCCGTCACCTTCTTCGTCTGACTCACGCTCATCATGTGCTCTAGAATTCACCGCTGTTTCAAATCTGCCACAGGCCGCATACTCGATTACCTCAGCAATTTTCTTCCTCACCGCAAACATCAGTAATCACACACGGCAGAGCTCAGCAGCTAATTACTCTCTCAGCGTCTTGCACAATTCAGAATCACTTTCAACCGCTGCACACCACACAATGGGGGCAGGAATACGCGGCGACACACAACAACGACAGCCGCAGTCTCCGGATGTGTCAACATTGAATGCATTTGCACAAAAGTGAACGTCCTTGTCGGCGCTGCCGTGAGAACTGCCGCAACTCTCATGAGTCAGTGTCTGGCGGTGATCTTGTTTTCGTTCTCAGGCGAACCGTGTGAACCGAATCCAATTACAATACGGCACGAAAAAATGAGATTGCCACAATTTCCACCCACCCACCAAAGGTGTGGCGTGCTGCAAGATTTGACATATCTAACCGACCTCCTCTCTCTCTCTATTTTCAGTCATACCCCAAGTACCAGTACAACTACGGAGTTGCCGATGCTCACACTGGTGATGTTAAGTCTCAACATGAAGTTCGTGATGGCGATGTTGTTAAGGGACAATACTCCCTGGTCGAACCAGACGGTTCAGTGCGCACCGTTGACTACACCGCCGATGACCACAACGGTTTCAACGCAGTCGTCTCCAAGAGCGGCCCAAGTGTGCACGCCGCCCCAGCACCAGCTGTCATCGCCCATGCCGCTCCAGTTGTTGCCGCGCATGCCGCCCCAGCCGTATACTCCGCCGCCCCAGCCTATGCCGCATACGGATCCGTGGCCCGTCACGTTCCAAATGCCTACGCCGGGTATGCTGGTCACGGCTCTGTTGGCCATTATTAAGCTCGAACATGGCAAAGCAGATACGACGCGAGGATGGATGAAAGGACCAGCACTCGAAGACTCTCCCCTAACTCAACTTAACTCTTAGTCAATGCTCTAGGTGTCGACATTTTCAACTAAAAATGGAAACGAACAAAAAACGCAAACAACTCATGAGAAACTTGTACATACAGCTTTAGATCTCTTAGCCCGCTACATGTCTACCATCTAACTTCTGTCCGGTTCCCGGAGCCCTACTCGGAGAGTGTCGCTGCTTAAGTTTAAGGAACCCAACCCAACACCACTCTCATCTCTCTCATTTCAACAACGACCCTCATTGCCAATGTTAACGAATTTTGTGTCTAATACGCGTATCTATTTTATTTTTGTATTTATGAGTTTATTTTTTATTTTTATTTGTGTATAAACGTTCTATGAATAAATATAGAGAATAATTGAAATTGTCTTCGATGCGATTACTTGCCGCTAAATGACGGCGCTCCAAAATTGACTCGGCGGCGGTCTAATTGGGGTATTTGGCGATTAATTGATTTGCGGTTAATTGCCGATCTGGCGGCTTGTATCTGTGCGATCGATGTGATCGCAGCGATTTGCTGGGAATTAGTGAAACGGATATGAGTGTCAGCGCTGCTGTCGCGGAGGGGATTAATGGATTTCATGGAACCTTGTCGGGGGCTTAAGCAATGCCCGCCACAGATTGTCATTTGAAACAATGGAGATTTTGGTGTGGTGTGCAAGGGGGTCATGAATTAGCCTATTTGTCTATTGTGAATGTCACAATTTACTCTAGGCGCAGTGAGATTCAAGCGTCCTTTGTCTTATGAAGCCGAAGAGGCTTCTGCAATTTTTTTTTTCAGAAATTTTTCGGCTCTGTATTTTTTTCTAAATTTTTATTTTATGTTTTTCGTAAAGTGCTGTTTTTTTTTTATTTTCAATAAGTAAAAATTAAAAAAAAATTAATTATTTTTAAGGCGCCCACCAGTCAATTTCTACCCAGGGTCTTTGTAAAAGTCCTCTCGCGCAAGGTTCGCTTTTGGTGTTGTGGGATCCGCTTTTGCCACACCGATCCCAATAAGGTGAGGGACAGTTTTGGGCACTCACCCTTATTATGCACGATCTCAATTGCTTTCCCCTTTTTTGTGCCATAAATACGTTGCAGTGGCATAGATCGAATTTCTGCACTATTCCGCATGATAAAGATCTTTCTGAGATAGCAAAACGTTGTTGTTCTGAGTATTTAGAAATCCGCTGAGCCGGATGGTATTCCCCCAATAGTCCCGAAGAGGTGTTCTTCTGCGCTGGCAAAACCACTGCGTAAGCTTTTTCATCCATCCTACTTTAGGTTTCCTTCTGAGCAGATGGAAAACAGCATTTGTCCAGCCCGTCCCTAAAAAGGGCGGATCTTCGTCACCCACCTCCTACCGACTTATAGCACTTGCGTCCCTTCTTTCTAAGGTCATGGGTACGCTGATGAATCGTCAGCTTATGAAATATCTTAAATCGCAGAAGCTTCTTAATGACCGACGATATGGTTTCCGCAGAGACAGGTCCACTCATCTGTAAGATATGGTCGGATAAGCATGCCCGACGAGTGGAATCTCAGTATCGTTTGCCCGATCCACAAGAAAGGAGACCCCTTTGACTGCACCAACTACCGAGGGATAAGTCTCCTTAACATCGCCTATAAGATCCTCTCTGCCGTTTTGTGTGAGCGCCTGAAACCATTCGTCAACAACCTGATAGGTCCTTAGTCGGGGAAATCCACCATCGACCAAATCTTCACACTACGGCCGATCCTGGAAAAAACCCAAGAAATGCAGATCGACACCGACCACATATTCGTCGATTTCAAGGCCGCATATGACAGCGTGCATAGGGACGAGCTATACAACGCCATGTCTAGTTTCGACATTCCTGCCAAACTCGTCAGGTTGTGCAGGATGACGATGGAGAACTCTCGCTGCTCCATCAAGGTCGGTAACGAACTGACCGAGACCTTCAATGTCAAAAAAGGTTTTAGATCGTGCAAGACTCACACGCCAACACTAGAGGCACGAGCTTCCAGAAGTCCGTACAACTGCTATTATACGCGGATGACATTGACGTGATTGGCAGAACACAGCGAGCCGTCAATGAAGCGTTTGCTGGTATTGAAGCAGAGGCTGCCAAAATGGGTTTAGCGGTGAACGAGGGCAAAACAAAGTATATGCTGTCATCGAGAAAGGACGCACAACATCGACGACTTGGCCGAAACGTCACCATAGGCAGCTATAACTTCGAGGTAGTGAAGGACTTCGTCTACCTCGGCTCGCAAGTGAACAGTACGAACAACACCAGTACCGAGATTAAACGCAGAATTACTCTTACCAACCGCTGTTTCTTTGGGCTCAAGAGGCAATTGCGCAGTGGAGCCATCTCTCGAAGGACCAAGCAAACATTATATAACACCTTCATCATCCCTGTGCTGCTCTATGGTGCGGAGGCATGGGCAATCTCAAAAGCGGACGAAGCTGCACTTGGTCTTTTCGAGAGAAAAGCTCCGCGTTCAATCTTTGGTCCTGTCTGCGTTGATGGTTATTGGAGAAGAAGATTCAACCACGAACTGTACGGGCTGTACAGCGGCATGAGCCTAGTCAGACGTCTACGGATTCAACGCCTAAGATGGCTCTGCCGTGTAGAGCGCATGGACAACACTGCTCCAGCCCGAAGAGTCTTCGACTCCGAACCAGTGGGACAACGCAATAGAGGACGCCCACGGAACCGATGGCGCACCCAGGTGGAGAAGGACCTCAATCGACTTGGTGTGCGCAGTTGGAGACAGCTGGCAAAAGATCGTGCCGTCTGGAGAGGCTTACTGGTTGAGGCCTAGGTCCACCCCGGACTGTAGCGCCACCTGAAGAAGAAGAAGAAGCGGCAGGTCCACTGGTGACCTAATAGCTTATCTCACCGAAAAGTGCAACCAGTCTTTGCACAATGCAGACGACAGCAAGATCGTTGCGCTTGATATTTCTAAAGCATTTGACAAAGTTTGGCATCAAGCTCTTTTGTCGAAAATGCGTGCCTGCGGTATGCGTACCTATGAATTTCTTCGTCTATGGATTAGAAATTATCTTTCGAACCGTTCAAGTTTCAAGTTGTTTTGGATGGGTTCAAGTCTGATATCCACCAAATAAATGCTGGTGTCCCTTAAATCTAAATTCTTTCTCCGACACTCTTTCTCATTTTAATAAATGATCTCTGGTCTGCTACTTCTAATCCAATCCATTCCTTCGCTGATGACAGCACCCTCAGCTTTTCATATTCGTTCCAAGACCCACGACACCGCCCTTCGGCCGTAGAACTGGAACGGCAGCGTATGTTCCGATCTTAAAATCATAAAACCGGGGAAAAAACAATAGATTGGAATTTAATGTTTTAAAAACTCAATACTATCTGCTGTCACTCAAGCTAACCCTAGGTAATCAGCCATTATCCATGAATGGCGCTTGTGACGATGAAACCGGAAAACTTTCCCTCCTTGGTATGTGTATCAACACAAGACTTAGTTGGAGCGATCACATATTTGAGGTCGCCAAAAATGCTGCGAAATGCTTAGGTTTCCTTAATCGATGCAAGAAATATTTCACCTCTTCTGATTTGGCTTTAATTTATAAGGCGTACAGCTGCCCCACGCTTGAGTACAACGCTCATATCTGGGGTGCCAACACTTAACTTCGAGTTGAGTCGATACAATCGAACATGGGTAGCACCTATTTAAATTCAATCGAGTATCCTCGGCAGCATACAAATTCGAATATGACGTTTGAAACAAAATTTTTTAGTCGATGGAAAATAGTTATCGTCATCAATTCATAAAAAGTTTTCCTCATTATGGAAGCGAAGCAAAATATGTCCATCAACAAAAAACAAATTCAAATTTTGACCGGTTACATGAGTGGTCATCAAGACTTGGCAAAAGCTATGAAAGCCCTTTCGATTGAAGTAAATGTGCTCGTTTTGCTTAGGTCTCAAAATAGGAACGTGAGTGCCATCAACACATCCCACAATTCCCGGCAACTTAAATTTCTGATGGTAATACTCCTTACTCTCTTGAAATTTTAAAGTATCGAATTTTATCCATTGAGGACAAAATTTGTTTTCCAAAACAACCAAAGAACATCGGAAACACTTTGACACCGTTGTCTGTGCCATGCCTAGTAACACATTTCTTCCTACATTCGCTTGGTAACTCCCACTGGCCAGTACTTTTAAAGTTGCGCAAAGCTGGAGAACTGGTGGAACTGGTGTGCTTCTAACGCTGTCTGGGAGATTTAAGTAGCTTAGTATCATCTCGAAACATTCCTTATTCACTCTAAGCTTCCCTACAAAACTGAACAACAATGTTTTCGATGGTATTCTTTTTCTTTGTATAAATATATGAATACTTACTCCTTTTCACACAATTCTAATGGATTGCTATTATCCGTAAGGTATCTTCTTTTGATTTTGGCATTAAGTACTTCTTCATCTTCGCTCCGCTTCAGCATTGCTTCGAGTTGAATGGCGATGAACAATGCTCGATTGTTTCGAGTTACGTGCTGTCACCCCTGGTCTGGTGCCCCCAAGACTGCAGGGTGGTCTTATCCAAAAGCGAGCGATAAAACTTATAGGAGACAATAATACGGCAGAATGAATGAATTCACTCGCAATACCCGTCATATTTCCTCTAGGTTACTGAAAAAGTAGTTGCCTAGCAAATCACTTCTAGTTTTTGCAAGAGCTGGACAGATGCCGAGGAAGTAGGCGTATTTTCTTCCTCCTCATTTCTACAGCTTCTGCAGTAGTGGTTGTTTGGGGCTCCCATTCTTCTATCATGGATACCGAGAAAGCAGTGGTCGGTGATAATGTCCACTATGTTTCTTAGAACATTCCTGTTTAGTTTTAGGAGTCTTAGGAGTGTATTTGTTTTGTTTGGATTTAGTGAGGGCCAAATAAGCCTTGAATGGTTGCTGAGTAGCTAGACCTAGGTCCTTCAGATTAGGGAGTACAATTAAATCAAAATCTGGTATTTGACTTACTTTCGGTCAGCGTTATTCCACGCCACCGGACTACAGATTCATGTCGAATTAACCCGGCAATTTTGAATGCAAACCTGGATATATCCCCGCAAACTTATCAGGCTGTCTTAGAATGCGAATTCTCTTACGTCTGAAAAGAAAATTCGTCAACAATCACGTGGAATTATTGATTTTGAAATTTCCAAATGATCAACCGCACGAACATTTTTGGTTCTACTTATGATTTTTTGGAACAACCTACGAATTTGGGCAGATTTTGAATAATTTTCAGAGGATTTTGAAGAGGTTTTCACAACCTTTTCTTGGAGCGAATTAACTGCGCTTAAAGTGTCCGAAGCAAGCAACGCACTATCAAATGACTGAACTGTTCAGTTGGAGCAATGTCACCTCCATGTGTACCCTCATTATTTTGACCGGAAGACCACTCCACTCGAGGTTTTTGACCAGATTTTCACAATGACCTTGTGGATCACTTCGAATTCCAAGACTTTCTGTGCCCGTACTTAATATGGCGCCGACAAATGGAAGCCGATTTCTACCACCTTGGTGAGCGATCATGAAGGCAGCTGGCTAGAACGAGAAGCCTTGTCGTTGAGGTTCAGGACCACACAGGTCCTGTAAATAGGGTGTCACTGATAACCATTTAAAACAGAATTGGAGCCCTAGTCAACAACTGGCTTGAATCCAGACGTCTTACTAGCAGAACTGCGAAAGGAGAGCTTTTTAGTTTAAAATATAGCCTATCATGAGTCTTAAAAGGATCATATTTGAATCATATACGATCCTTTTAAGACTCATCTCACTGCTTTTCTGGCAAGCAGACATTTTTGTTGAGAAAACTGATTTGAAGTGCTTTTTTCAGAGGATAGTCAAAGTAAGCGTCTCGGCGTAGCTATAGGAGACAATAATATCGCATATCATTTTCTTTGTCCTTGCTTATTTCAACAAACGATGCTCAAGTGAGCTAGCCAACTGCGTTACTCCTCTCCATGAATTCACCCGCAATACCCGTCTCGCCAGGAATGCCCATCAGTGTATTGTTGAAAAAAAAAATTGTTTCTTAAGCCTACTTTCGGACGCTCAGTTAAATTCAGAGACTCGTTCTTTAGCCGCACTTCACGAATATGGAATGCTCTTCCCAGCCTAATATTCCCTACAGACTACAACCCGCAGATATTTAAGACCAATGTGCACAGGTACCTCCTCTATACCTTCGGCCCGTGCTGTGTCTTGAACCCGGACACAAAAGCCTATTAGCAACCCCTTGAGCACGAGAGAATTTAAAAAAAATAGTTTATATATATTATTTCTTTAAATTTAAATTTTAAAAATTTGGAAATAAAAACCTTATTTTTTTAACTAGAATGTCACTGTTAGCGCTAAGTATGATGCCAAGATCGGAATGTCGAAATTGATCATAAAGTATGATACGCCAAGTTTACACCTAACGGTGAATGCACAAAAAAATAAAATAAAGATGAAAACGTTTAAAACTGGATACATATTATTTTATTTCAGCATTTGCAATTGTATGATTTCATTCATCGACACCTCTTCCTTTTTGTAATCAAAAAAGGAAACCGCTCTGAAAATATCAATCAAATCCGTCGTGCCTAGACGTCGTAGATTTCTTCGTTAGGAAGAGTATTTCGCGAAATTATCTAAAACTGGAAGAAAGCTTTGATCTCAGTTCAGATGAATATCCAATTATATTGAATATGAGCAATAATATAATAATATGGGTGGCGCGACAGTCCGAGGCGGACCTGGGCCTAGCTTGTCAGCAACCACTCGTGTTGTGCGTGCTATTGTTCTTTCACGAGTGGAACGGCGAACGGTGAAGTTGAGGAAGCTTTTTCTAGACAGGGAATACTCTTTAAGTATTGTCAGTGACTCGAAAGAGGTGGAGCCGTGAATTATGATAGGTGCTAAATTCGGGTATCGAACCCGGCATCCTCTGCGTAGGAGTCGACGCACTTACCCACTACGCTACGGCGACCCTGAAATGAGGTTAATAGATTTAAAAATTAGTAAGGCTTAAAAATTACTTCCAATAATATAAGGCAACACAAAAAAATGTAATTTTTCACAAGAGTTGTGTTGATTGGAAAATATCGTTCAACAATCATGGAAAGTGCCTAGAAATAGGCAACAACTTCTCAGCTGTATAAGTAGTCAATCAAATCAAATAGGTTGTGCATGTTTTTAGGAGGTGTAGCTTTCGCAAATCTTTCCATAGTCCATTGTGTTCTGCGCTGCTGCACTGGAGCAGCGTTGCTGTAAAAGTAAGCTTTTCTATTCGGCTCATAAAGAGAAGCAGCTTTTTCGTTACCAGAAAGACCAACACAAACGTTGCATCACTTTTTCCTCTTCGCTCTCTTGTTCAGCAAAGCATAATCATGTTAAAGATTGATAACTTCGTTAGGGTAATCTTGAGCTACATGGTTGCATGGTGGGGCTACAGTTAGAATTGAACCTATGCCTGGTTTCTACACCAACTGCTTGACTTTATTTTCGAAGAAGTACAGGCACTTTGATAGCATTGAATCGGAAGCGCCCAAAATCCTGAATGAGGACAGAACGAAGTTTATGCTGTCTTCAAGGGGGAACAGACATCATCGACGATTTGTCTATAATCGTCACCAAAGGCAGGTATGCTTTTGAGGTAGCCAAGGATTGCGTCTACCACGGATCCTGAATTAAGAGGACAAATATTCCAATGCCATCAGTGCCGAGATTAAGAGCAGAATGACTCTTGCTGATTTTTTGAGTTGAAGTGGAAAATTGAATAATAGAGCGTACTTAGACTTTGAGCATGTAGTGGCAGAAGAAACAGTATTTTGAATTTTATTGCTTAAGTAACATAACATATTTACATACTAGACTTGTGCGTTGCAGTTCAGCCTAGAGAGCACTCAATTTCGTTCAAATTGGTTTATTGAACTAGTTCGTTCTCCTAGTTCATTTAGTTCAATGTAAGTCACTGCTCTGGTAGTTGAGTTTTGTGCGATTTTGGCTAGTCGGTTGTCATATTATCGTTATATCACTTGTTTGTCTACTCGATTAACACAAACAAATTTATTTTTTATATATAATTATATTTATAATTGAGGGGTCGCCGTGGAGTAGTGGGTAAGTGCGTCGACTCCTACTCAGAGGGTGCCAGGTTCGATACCCGAATTTAGCACCTATCATAATTCACGGCTCCACCTCTTTCGAGTCACTGACAATGCTCAAGGAGTGTTCCCTGTCTAGAAAAAGCTTCTCAAATTCGCCGTTCGGAGTCGGCATTAAACTGTAGGTCCCTTCCACTCGTCAAAGAACAATAGCACGCACAGCACGAGTGGTTGCTGACAAGCTAGGCCCAGGTTCCCTTCGGACTGTAGCGCCACCCATATTATTATTATTATATTTATAATTATTTATTCGAATTTTATATATTTAAATAAAAATATTTAATAGTGTAGTGAATTTCTGCGAAATAGATGACATTCCAGGGATTGTTGAAAACTGCAAAATACATTTGAATGCCGATGACGTAATTATATACCTTTCGCGTCCTATTGGCTTAATGGAAGATGGTATTGCTAGGATGAACGAAGATCTTGACAGTATTTCAAATTGGTCTAAAGACAATTATTTGAAGCTGAACCCCATTAAGACTGTATATATTGTATTTTCCCTTCATGAATTTTGTCTTAATGATTTTGATGATGAGTTCTCTAAAGACCTCCCTTACATGCTGTGATGATGTTAAAGATTCTTTACGGAAAGTTTATTGTGGACTCCGCAGATTACGATATTCAGCGTTCAGTCCCATTGTCAAAATACGATTGTTCAAAACTCTTATTATGCCCCACCTTTTGTTTAATTGTTCTGTGTATCCGCACTTAGATTCTGTCCGAAACATAGGCTAAATGATGTGTTTAATAACTGTGTTCGTTTTATTTATAATATTCGCCGATCGAGCAGTGTGTCCAACTTGTCATCGTCTATTCTCAGTTTGAGGTTTGATCTGTATTTTAATTTTCTGAATATCTTAAAGCTGTTTAAAGACATGAAAAGTAAATCACCTAGTTATTTGTTGGAAATGAACAATTTGCACAATCTAGTAGAGGTAAGACTCTTATCTATACCCCTATTCTGGCAAACCTCAGTGATGTGTCTTAAGTCACCACTATCTCACAAGAGCATGGTGAGTCACAAATTGTGAGGTTTTCGTATTCTGAGCAAAACCTCAAAGCTTATGAGCATCACAAGGACCGTCAAAATTGTGATGTTTTCATGAGCACATCACAAGGAAAAATAGAAACAAAAGAACTGTCAGACACAAGGAAAAATAAGCAGATGTTGATTTTATTTTGGCGTTTAGCTCATCTGCGAATGCGGCCCAATAATTCTGCATCCTATTCGGGTCAGTTGGATCATTTTTGCCCCAAAGAAAATCAGGATTCATTTGCAACAAATTCGTATAATGGTCCAACTGCTCCTGAGATGTACACTGATATTTTCTTGTTCCTGCAAAATATTCATTATTAATAAATACTTATGCATATTTCATTAACATACACAATATTCATTTGTTCGCTACGTTCTGCCATTATTTTGTAGATATGCTCAGTAAGAAAAAAAAAAGCGCAAATATAATAATTGTCAAAAAAAAAACAATTTTTGACATGGCAACGAATTCAGCTCACCATGGTGACTATTCTTGTGTGTTTTCTTGTGAGGTTTTCGCCAGAATACCAATTAGCTGAAACCTCACAAGATAGGCATAATAATTTTCGCCTCACTGACATTCGTGCGTTGTGACCACATCAATTCAAATTTATTTGAACAAAAACTGTACAATTGGTCTTACTTGCTAAAAGCTTACACTATAAGGAGATGTTGGCTCAATAATAGGGGCCCAACGGATGTTCAATGGTTACAGAGTATAAAGTGTTGACATTGTTCTACAAGTATTGTTTTATATTATATTAATTCTAATCTATGATTTTGACATCGGGGTGTTCAGGTCCGTGTGTTCGTTGGTGGTCCTCTCGGGATGGGGTGGTGGTGGTGTGGCGGCCTAATTAGCCACGATGCTGACTGTTATCACTGCTTTGATAGAAGCGATAGAGTCCCTTGGTTGATGTTCGTGGGAATGTCTGCTCGTTCAGCAGATTCAATGCGTTGAGGAATCGTTGTCCGGGAGTCGTGCTTCTCAATTCTCTGATGGTCATGTTTGGATGGTTTCCGATGTCGTGTAGTTGCCTCTGGAACCAAGTATTGCTGTAGAGGAACGATGCGAGCTTCTTCGTAAAGTCTTCTGTTACTGGGATACTTCTGGCGGCCTCTGTCGTAGGTGAGACCGGTGCACGTTCGGAGTATCTTTCTTTCGAAGATCGATAGCTTCTCCATGCTGGTCTTGGATATGGTATGCCATACAGGGAACCCATACGCTTTAATTGGCCGAATGAGTTGCTTGTAGAGTAGCAACTTCGTGGCCTTTCTAAGAGTCGACTTAGAATGGTTGTTGAATTTAAGTCTCTCGGTGAAGTTAACGCCGAGATACTTCACGTTTTCTTTTGTTGATATTTCAGCACCATGCTGATCTGCATCTACCTCCGGATGGTCTTCTGAAGCACATGAGTACCGATTTCTCCGCGTTTATTCGGATACCCCATTTGATGGAGTGATTGTACTTCTTTGCTGTCTGGTTTTCTACCCTCCGTACTGCGATTTCTGGTGACATTGAAGTGGCGTACGTCAGTGAGTCGTCTGCGAATAAATAGCATTTGACTGTTTCGGTTAGTGGTGGTAGGTCTGCCGTGTATATAATATATAGCCTTGGTCCCAATTTTGATCCATGCGCAACTCCTGCTTGGATGTCCCGCTCCGTTGATTGGGTGTCTTCTACCTGGACGTAAAACTTCCTTGAATGGAGAAAGCTATAGATGATTTTGATAAGGTTAGAGGGGAATCCCATAAGATTCATCTTATAGACGAGCCCCTCTATCCAGACCGGGTCGAAGGCTTTTTCTACGTCCAGAAAGCAGGCAACGGTGACTTGGTGGTTGTTCAGGCCAGCTGCGACGTCGTGTTGGAACTTCATTAGGGGATGAAGCGTTGAATGTTTTTTCCCGGAATCCATACTGCATATCCGGGATGATGTTCAGGTTGGTCGACCATTGCTTTAATTTTTCCGCTATCAGGTGCTCCAGGATCTTGCTTATATTGCTCAAGGCCTGTATCCTGAAACACTTGTAGCGTTCCCCTTTTTGGGTATTGCAACAATTTTTGACGTTTTCCACTTGCTGGGAAAATAGCAATTGTTGACGCAGTTGTTCATAATGATGGTGAGGAATACCATCACCGCTTGTGGCATTCGCTTCAGGATGAAGTTCGAGATTTTGTCAACTCCGGCTGCTTTCCTCGCTTTGCTGCGTTGAATGATTCCCACGATTTCTTCCGTTGTTGTTAGTTCTTCATTATTTACTGGTCCGTCAGCTGGATTGTCCTCGCTGAAGATAATGCTGGGTGGGGATGTCCGAAGGTGGAGATGTAGCTGTTAACTTCTGAGACCCTGCGCAAGGGTAAAACTCTTATAATACCTTCTTTCAGACATTGCATTGGTGAACGATCCTTTCTCGTATCTGCAATTCGTGCCTGGAACAATCTTCCGCATGGATTAGAGATAATCAATTCTTACACTGCCTTATCCAGGAAACATTTCCATTTCATGAGGCAATTCTGCGTTGAATGTATCCGAGGAACTATGTAGTTCCATGTGACATGCTCTAAATGTAGGAGCATGAGTAGATAATCCTCCCATCAATATGTGTTGGTGAAAGAACTATCAAAACAAAACGGTCGCTCAATGAAAAACTACATGCATTCAAGCATATGTCAACTATGTATGTATGCAAAATTCGCCTTGTTGAATACAGGTCCGGATTCCGGAACTACCCAACTGCAATGCACACGCATTAGTGCACACACATTTTTAAAAGTCCCTTCACAAGTAGTTACACAAAAACAACCCTGATCCTGATGATAAATGTACATACAAAGGAAATGTTAGTTCGATCGAGTTCAGTTATTCTTTTAAACACGATACAGGGTAAGATAGTCTTGAGTTTGTCGAACTACCTAAATGATCTCAAATAAAATGATACTGTGAACTAGTTCACATAATTCACTTGTAAGAGGTGATTTTTGAACTAGTTCGTTCATGAACGACATGTTGTTGCAACGTTGCATGCAATTTCAACGTTTTTAAGCACAGAGAAGCAATACCTGTTTCCAGCATGATGACTTAGGTTAGGGGTTAGGTAGGGGGGCTACTAGTGCATTCACCAGCATACTTAGACCATATTAGTCTATTGCGATACCTGCAGTCAGACTACGACCACTGATTGACTACTCCAGTGATAGTGTCGTTAACTTGAACCCAACGGCAAATGGTGACTGGTACAGATTTGAAAACAAGATAAAAGCGTATTAACTTTGCTTTCAGTGGGACTCGAACCGGAGACCCGGCTAACCAGGGGCAGGCGCTCTACCAACTGCGCCACCCAGTCGTCAGCATGATGAGACGGGCGTGTTCCTCGGTAAGCGAAATACTCTCTTTACGTAGAATGTTGAGGATCGTTTTGCTGACTATTGCTTAACTTGCCGGAAACTGGAGAGTTGATCAAATGTGGCGTTGGTCTCAACTCGGGGCTTAACCGGCGAGCTGAAAATTGGTTTTGTTCACTATTTCAACACTCAGTCTGTAATTTAAAATTCAGAAGTTGTCCAACTACCAGTTTTTAAATTTCCCCTTGGATACAATGTAGTTTTAAACATCGAATTTATGGTGTGTGCTGTTCGTGTGCGATAGTATTGCGAGGGAGCGATCGTTTTCAGCAGACATAGTGGTTGGATATCTCTATTCTCCATTATCTCTGGTTTTCAGTTACTGCCGCTTATGTTAGAGTGAGCAGCACAAGCGACTATGCACATTTGTAATGCTTGGTATTAGTACGATCACTATTATTTTTGTCAGCTTTGAGGGACGAAAACGAAAAATGAAGTTACAATCATCTCATCTTGTATAATATATACTTACACTTTTTCTACGAAACTGGAAGAAAATAGCAAGCGAATAAAATCCCTGATTTCATCCCTTAACTTCAGTTATTTGCGAAAGTTGAAGGAATGAGGAGTTGATAAACTCACGAGTTGTAAATTGAAAGTTGAAACCATAAAATTCGAGTGAATGAAAGCAAATCCAGAAGTCGCAGACAAAAATCCCAAAGTTATGTTTAACGTTTCGTAAACAAAATTAAGAGTTTCTCAACCCCGCACATGCTAGGCACACAATACAGAAGGCAAAAACCTTATGTTTACTGCTGTGGGCGATATGCGAATTCGAAAAACGGCATATTAATTGCAGTACTTGCCTTCTGCAGTTTTTATTGAAATCCTTCTTCTTGCTCACGCTCCATGAGAAAATTACTCCCTGACTTACTTACTTATCAGGCTGGCGACTCATGCAGGATCCGGAACTGAGCAATAGCTGATTTCTATCGGTGATGGTCCTGGGCACCCTGCTTCCAGTCATCAAGACCAGGCTGTTTTGCATCCGTGATGACATGGACTTTATACCGAAGATTCGGTCTTCTTCTCCTTCTCGAACCGGGAGGCTCGAATTCGAAGACCGTTCTTGCTAGTGCATTCTTGTCTATTTGCTCGATGTGGCCGAGACAGTTCAGTCGACGGTTCGTTGACTTCCGGACTACATTCACATCCTGGTACAGCTCGTTGAGTTCGCGGTTGTGTCTCCTTCTCCATTCGCCTTCCTCGCAGACGGGACCATATACCCGGCTTAGAATTTTTCTTTGGATGGCACGAAGAATCAGCTCCGCAGTTTTGCTTAGTGTCCAGCTTCGGCTCCATATCGCAGGACTGGCAAAATAAGGGTTTTGTAGAGCATGAGCTTATTGCTTCGAGTCAGGAGTTTTGACGCCAGTTGTTTTGACAAACCGAAGTAACACCGGTTGCCAAAGGCGGTTCTACGACACATCTCCACAGTGACGTCGTTTGTGGAGCTTACGTTTGTCCTGAGGTAGACAGACACCTTTACTAGCTCGAAATTTTAGCGTGACAGATCGTTTTTTGGTCGACAGCATATACTTAGTTTTATTCTCTTTGATCTTAAGCTCGATCGCCTCTTCTTCAATTGCCATAAATGATTCCACTACGGCACGTTGGGAACGGGCAACGATGTCGATGTCGTCTGCATAGTTCAACAGTTGAACTGACTAGTGAAGATAGTGCCTTCCGTGTTTACAGCTTCCCGTCGCACTATCTTCTCCAGCACCAAAAGAAATCACACGACAGCGCATCTCCTTGCCAAAAGCCGGTTTCAAACGGCTCAGATGTCCTCTAGCCGAACTGCACGCTGCTTCGCGTATTTGTTAGCGTAGTGCGACACAACCGAATTCGGCCATCGCACCGAATAACTCCTTGCGATGAATGCTGTCGAATGCGGCTTTAAAATCGATGAAGAGGTTGTGCCTATCGATTTAAAACTCGCTGGTCTTTTCCAGGATTTGCCTTAGTGTGCAGATTTGGTTTATTGTCGATTTGCCGGGCCGAAAGCCGCACTGATACGTGCCGATTACTGCGCACAGTATGGTCTGGACTGGATCTTGTAGAGGACGTTGAGGATGGATATACCTCTATACTTGTTGCAAGAGGTAAGGACTGCCTTTTTTGTGGATGGGGCATATACTAGGTTCCATAAACAGCAGTATTGAGTCAGAGTTCAGCTTATGATTTTGGAACATCATAAAAGAGGGTGCCCACGAAACCGATGGTGATCCCAAGTTAGGTTTACCTCAGCTTAATTGAAGTCACTTGGCTAATTATCGTGCTAGTGGGAGAGGATTTTTTGTTGCGGCCCAGGTCCGTCCTACACTGTAGAGTCATCAGAAGAAGAACTTGAATGGCAGAACAACCGCTGCTTAGACCCTTACAAACAGCTTACGACAAAGTCTTGTTTTCGATTTCGTCTCTGACTCTGAGACCTGATTGGTAAATTATTTAAATCGTTGTGTACTTGCAAACACACCAAGCTGTGTGCGACCCAACGGGCAGCAGAGGTCTTAAGTCTGCCTCATACCTCGCCAAGGGGCAGGAATTGTCCATAAGCATGAACTCAATTGATACTTGCTTCGCTGAACCCAGGCTTCCTACCAGAAGGCTGAGTTCAGCGAACTGGACCCCAAAGGTAAATGGACCTCGTGCTATAAGCCGAGGATCACGTAAATCGAAAGAAGCATAACTACCTTCTAGGGACGTTCGGCCTTAGGTTGGGCCTGTCTTACAATGACTTCTGCCGAAAATTCAGAGACGAGGAAGAGGAGAAAACCATTTTTTGCAGGCCCCTTCTCCTACCAAGGGAAAAGTCACCTAGGGCCTTTCTTCTTCAAAAACCTGGGCGATCTAATAAATATTAGCGTCAGCCATCATCATAGCTAGTGTAAAGCTCCAAGTACAAAGCTAACTTTGGACTAATGGACTAAATAGGACTGCTGGATGCTGGCTGTGAGCCATCGAAACTTAGCCTTAACTAACAAGTTTTCCGAGAGACTTAGCTAAAGGCTTGGTTTGTTCCCTTCGCTGGATTCTGCCACTCAGCTCTTTCCGTGTACTTGTTGCAACGACTGGTTTGCAGAATGGCTGCTTTGGACTCAGGTATACCGCGGCTTTATGTAATCGAAGGCACATCACCCACATCGCATGACGTCAGTGACGAATTTATTCAAACTTTCATTTGGCATTCCGCCGACCGCTTCACAGCGCAAATCGACCAAAATTCCTCGAATAAGATCACCTCGTGACCCCACGACTCCACGGCTCACCAATCATCCGCGTCTGCGCGACCAAACGTTTTCCATTCTCACCCGAAACGCGAGAGAAATCCCCCGTGACAGTTGATTAACTCTCAACAAAGCCGTGCCTCGTGACCCGACTGCCACGAGGGTTCAATATCAAGAAATTCGCCCACAACATCTTGCACGTAATTATCCGCAGACACCATCGTTGCCCAATTCAGAGTGCTCCCAGCACGGCGCTCATTGTGTCGACGCACGGTACCACAACGCTCCACTGCGTCGAAACGCACACCTCACACGGGCGGCCGTTCCACGCGGCGAATTCCACTTGAATAATTGCTCGCATGTCCTGAAGCCCGCTCTTCGGCCATTTATCTCTGTCGCGCAAGGTCGGCGGCAATGAGGCCGGTGAGCCGGTGATCCGCGCCGCACCAAAGTCCAAGAGATTAACCAGAAAACGAACAGCTACCACGCGTTCCGGAATCCGAATTCAACGTAAGGTCAGGCAGGTAGAGTAATGAGCGGCCTGGTGGGCTAATTGAGTGAGTCTCTCGCTGACTCCGTCTGTCTCTGCCAACGGCAGTCGGTAGGGGTGCTGAGATGGTTGGCCTCTTGTTCTGGATTCGGTGCACCACAGAATGGACTCGGTTACTGTGCAGCATGTCGGGTGCGTCGGGGTTCAAATGTGTACGTTGCCGGCGGGGCAGCCTTCGGGGGTTCAGCGCGCGTAATGCGAACTTCTGCGGTGCGTTCGGTGTGATTGAGCGTGGCCCTAATAGAATGATCCGCTGGCAGTTGCGACGGCTTCGGTTTCAGAGGCGGCTACCACTTGAGCGGAAAATCACTGCCATTCGATCTGGGGGCAGATCTAATGGAGTCAACGTTCTAGATGCGGCGGCAGGCTGTACACACACGAGGTTCCTTCGACTTGGAGGACCAGTCTAGCAAACCAGGACCCGCGCCGACCGCTTGCCGCCAGCTACCGCCGCTGCTGCCAACCGACCTTCAAGCTGACGAATGGTGCTTGGCACTCCGAGCGCAATCAAATCTGACAACCTGTCCGACTCGAGCGATAGCAATCAGAAAACTAGAACAAAACCCCGTGAGAATCGGCAAAGTCGCCCTGACCCGCAAGGGAACGGTCGAAGCCGAAAGTGCAAATGGCCCACCCGCAGCCATTAGCGGCCACATCGCGATCGGGAACAACGCGCAGAATTCGTGGGAAGGTCGTGTGCCTGCGATCCGGAAGAGGGCAGTTTTCGACGCCGCACCACCACCCGCCCGAGAACCAATTCGCTGGGGCCGTGGTGTGGCCATTAATCGCCGCGCGGTTGTTCTCATTAGTTCGGTCTCGCTATCTTAATCGCTTGCTGTGCGCTGCGCCACCGCACACAGTCGTCTTAATCGACCTTATCTGATCCGCATTTAATGGTCAGTTGGTTGTCTAAGCTCGGCCGGGGATGACGTCAAACCGGGGAAACGTGCGCCGCACGGCGGTCTGTGGGAAAATCCAATCGCTGCGCATTACGTAAATATTTCTTCTTCCTCACAACAACAAAAAACAGAGCAAGCGACGCAAGAAGCACCGCTCCCCCTCCTCCTCCTGCTGCCCCATGGATTGAGATACATTTGATTTTTTTGCGAAACAGATGCAAATGAGACAATGCAGTGGTGGCGCGGCGGCGAGGCATCTCTGGCGTCTGGCTGCAATGGTATGCGCTGCACGGTGGACTCATCCACATGAGTGATGGCCTCATCTGCGGGCTGGCAACACACCGAAATCATAACAATTACCGACTGGATCTGGCGCATGTATCCCACCGCGCTGCGATCAATCTTCATCTCCTGGCACGACAACGCGGACGAGTGTGTTGCCTAATCGGGCGATTACATGAGTCGGTGGATCGGCAGCTGAATCTGTCAACGCCAATCGACGAGGCGGGGCGATGCGACCACGCATCGAAAGCGTGTCTATGGGCTATGCAGTGGCTGCTATCTGCGCGTTGTCCTTCTTCCCGGGGCGTCACTTTCGCCGTCTGGCTGCGTATCCGCCAGCACAGTCGATTAATCGCTAACTGGGCCGCTGCCGGGCTAATTAAGTTAATTGAGCTGGAGCTGGTGGTGGTGGTGTAACAAGAGTGCTTCGGCGGCATGAACTTAATCCGCCAGCAGAACGTTGGCAAAAAATTCAGTTCAATGTTTGTAAACCGCAATCGCGGCAGCAATTTGTGTCGCGCGCAGCACTGGCTGTGGGAACGGATTGGCTTGGTTGGCAATTACGGCGCGACCTGCTCGCCGGAGCGGAATTTGATCTTGGACTTTGGGGTTCTGCGACACATAAACAGGCGGCACTGTGCCTAGAATAGAAGCAAACCGCAATTGGGGCCTTATGACTTGTGGAGTGCTTGGGTGACGACGATCGAAGGGTCTGAAGGTCTGAAGTGGGTCTCTGACGAAAATATGGTTGAAGCCACGAACTTCTCTTCGAAATTTGACTGTTACTGTCAGCATCTTAGATTCAATTCCTAGGAGGCTCAGAGTGCATGCTAGAGGAGACCAAAGGAAGTCCCTTCTGGGCGGAAAATTGGGCAAGCCTCCGGAGCATGCAAGGTCAAGAAGGCCTCTTTTCTTCTTCCCCCCGTAATGAGACGCTGCAAGAATCACGACGGATCCAAGGTCACCTCCAACGATGAATCATTCGACATCCTTCTTGAGACACTCTTTCAAAGGTGCTTAGCATAGAGCCCTTCTCAAGGAGATTACGATTCAACCTTGTCTATTCCCACGAAGTCAAATATCTTGGAGTAATCCTGGACAAACGACTCAACTGGAATTCACACATCAAGTCAGTCGTAGAGCGTGCTGGTGGTCTTTCTCCCAAAATTATCCATTGGTTAACAATGTTGGCAAGCCCCATTATCACATACGCGGCAAACGTCTGGTGGCATAAAACACTCCAACAGTCAACGGCAATTAGCTTGCAGAAGTTGCAACGAATTGCCTGTCTTGGGGTTACAGCTGCCATGAGCACCTGCGCCACAACAGTTCTAGAAGCTATAGGCGGGCTAACTCCCTTGGCGATCTTCGTCAGGAAGATCCAGATACGCCATCAAACTTCAGGTAACCTAAACGGGCACCTTAGTATACTCAACTCAATCCCTAATAGAGATGTTATACAATGCCGGATACCATGGTCAAGCAACATTGCTTCGGCAGACTTTTTGAAGTTGAAATGTTGGACCACGATTAATGGACGAATGGGGTTCCAGCACTAGACCCTAGGAGTCTGGTTTGGTACACACACGGATGAAAGATGGATTCTGGGGTGGGGACAGGAGTCAACACAAGGATTTCCATACCCATGGGATCGAGTTCCACAGTGTTCCAAGCCGAAGTGCTGCGCCAGACTTAACCTCCTCAAAGCTATCAAGGGCGCAAGAATTTTAGAGATTCTCAGACTGTCAAGAAGCACTAAGGCGCTAATCTAATGGAAGTGGACGTGTATATGTGCGAAACTGTAGGGACCTGGCTGGGGTTACTAGATGGTTGAGGTCCAGGTTCACTCCGGACTGTAGCGCCACCAGAAGTGAAGGATCTTTCCTCGCTTTCGGAATTTGCTACTTTCCTAGAGGCACGTTTGAGCACTCTTGAAGTAATGGACCAGCAAGATTATAAAACGGTCGAAGACCGAATGAATAGAAAGCTTTAAAAATCTTACCAATCCTGAAACATCCAAGAACTTTTGGCAAATCATAACCTCGTCCAGAGACGTCACCGGCCAAAGAATCTGTCGCATGTAAACTCTGCCAGCAGAGCCAACATACAATACGATAGAACTAAAGTGAACACGCATAAATTATCCTGTCGATTGTATCCATAGGTCTCTTGTTCAAATCCGGCTCGAAGGACCAATCGCAAAAAGCGAACGGTTTGCTTTGATTTATTATTTAAGCACGGGTTCAATTTGTTCAGTCTTCAACATACCTTTTAAGACGACCTAGGTAGGTAGGTAGGTAGTAAGTAGCTTGGATGCACTTAGGCCAAAGTAGGTCTGTTGTACTGCCACGCGGTTTGGTCTAAAAAGAGAGGGGTGGGGCCGGCGTAGTTATTACGACAGCCAGCCAGATCTGTCAATGATGTCTAATAGTGATTTGATTGTTGTCCCTCTCCGTTCGCTTAGATTATCGAAGAAGTAGGAGCCTAGAGTAGTTGTTGCAGTTGCAGAGAAAGTGTTGTACACTTTCCTCTTCTTCCTCGCCTCGGCAACTTCTGCAAAAGTCGTTACAAAATAGTCTTAGTCTTTTCGCTTGTAGTCCCAAAAGGCAGTGTTCGGTGATTATTCCCACTGCCGTGCTAACTTCAGTTTTTTTAAGGAGATCGAACTATCAGATCTTTTGGGGTCAAGACTGGGACCATCTGGCATTGAATTCTAGTTTGCTTTGGTTGGTGAGTTGTAATTTAAAGGAAGCTAGAGGATTACCTTAATTATAGAAGGATCCGTCATCTGGCAGTGTTGAGGCGATTTTTGCGAGTTTGTCAGCTTCGCAGTTTTCCATACTGTCTCTATGGCCCGGGACCCAACTCAGGCGAATTCGAAACTGTTCGGATATCTCGTCAAAATGTGTGACAGCTTATAACTATTTTTGAGTTTGTAGAGAACGATCTTAGGGATTTGATTGCTGCCTGGCTATCTGTAAAGCTGCAGATATAACGGGCGGATATCACGTTCCACCTCAGCCATGACAGGGTTTCTCGGATCGCCATTATTTCCGCTTGGAAAATGCTGCAATGATTGGGTAGATGGGCTAATTAAGTTATTTGAGCTGGAGCTGGTGGTGGTGGTGTAACAAGAGTGCTTCGGCGGCATGAACTTAATCCGCCAGCAGAACGTTGGCAAAAAATTCAGTTCAATGTTTGTAAACCGCAATCGCGGCAGCAATTTGTGTCGCGCGCAGCACTGGCTGTGGGAACGGATTGGCTTGGTTGGCAATTACGGCGCGACCTGCTCGCCGGAGCGGAATTTGATCTTGGACTTTGGGGTTCTGCGACACATAAACAGGCGGCACTGTGCCTAGAATAGAAGCAAACCGCAATTGGGGCCTTATGACTTGTGGAGTGCTTGGGTGACGACGATCGAAGGGTCTGAAGGTCTGAAGTGGGTCTCTGACGAAAATATGGTTGAAGCCACGAACTTCTCTTCGAAATTTGACTGTTACTGTCAGCATCTTAGATTCAATTCCTAGGAGGCTCAGAGTGCATGCTAGAGGAGACCAAAGGAAGTCCCTTCTGGGCGGAAAATTGGGCAAGCCTCCGGAGCATGCAAGGTCAAGAAGGCCTCTTTTCTTCTTCCCCCCGTAATGAGACGCTGCAAGAATCACGACGGATCCAAGGTCACCTCCAACGATGAATCATTCGACATCCTTCTTGAGACACTCTTTCAAAGGTGCTTAGCATAGAGCCCTTCTCAAGGAGATTACGATTCAACCTTGTCTATTCCCACGAAGTCAAATATCTTGGAGTAATCCTGGACAAACGACTCAACTGGAATTCACACATCAAGTCAGTCGTAGAGCGTGCTGGTGGTCTTTCTCCCAAAATTATCCATTGGTTAACAATGTTGGCAAGCCCCATTATCACATACGCGGCAAACGTCTGGTGGCATAAAACACTCCAACAGTCAACGGCAATTAGCTTGCAGAAGTTGCAACGAATTGCCTGTCTTGGGGTTACAGCTGCCATGAGCACCTGCGCCACAACAGTTCTAGAAGCTATAGGCGGGCTAACTCCCTTGGCGATCTTCGTCAGGAAGATCCAGATACGCCATCAAACTTCAGGTAACCTAAACGGGCACCTTAGTATACTCAACTCAATCCCTAATAGAGATGTTATACAATGCCGGATACCATGGTCAAGCAACATTGCTTCGGCAGACTTTTTGAAGTTGAAATGTTGGACCACGATTAATGGACGAATGGGGTTCCAGCACTAGACCCTAGGAGTCTGGTTTGGTACACACACGGATGAAAGATGGATTCTGGGGTGGGGACAGGAGTCAACACAAGGATTTCCATACCCATGGGATCGAGTTCCACAGTGTTCCAAGCCGAAGTGCTGCGCCAGACTTAACCTCCTCAAAGCTATCAAGGGCGCAAGAATTTTAGAGATTCTCAGACTGTCAAGAAGCACTAAGGCGCTAATCTAATGGAAGTGGACGTGTATATGTGCGAAACTGTAGGGACCTGGCTGGGGTTACTAGATGGTTGAGGTCCAGGTTCACTCCGGACTGTAGCGCCACCAGAAGTGAAGGATCTTTCCTCGCTTTCGGAATTTGCTACTTTCCTAGAGGCACGTTTGAGCACTCTTGAAGTAATGGACCAGCAAGATTATAAAACGGTCGAAGACCGAATGAATAGAAAGCTTTAAAAATCTTACCAATCCTGAAACATCCAAGAACTTTTGGCAAATCATAACCTCGTCCAGAGACGTCACCGGCCAAAGAATCTGTCGCATGTAAACTCTGCCAGCAGAGCCAACATACAATACGATAGAACTAAAGTGAACACGCATAAATTATCCTGTCGATTGTATCCATAGGTCTCTTGTTCAAATCCGGCTCGAAGGACCAATCGCAAAAAGCGAACGGTTTGCTTTGATTTATTATTTAAGCACGGGTTCAATTTGTTCAGTCTTCAACATACCTTTTAAGACGACCTAGGTAGGTAGGTAGGTAGTAAGTAGCTTGGATGCACTTAGGCCAAAGTAGGTCTGTTGTACTGCCACGCGGTTTGGTCTAAAAAGAGAGGGGTGGGGCCGGCGTAGTTATTACGACAGCCAGCCAGATCTGTCAATGATGTCTAATAGTGATTTGATTGTTGTCCCTCTCCGTTCGCTTAGATTATCGAAGAAGTAGGAGCCTAGAGTAGTTGTTGCAGTTGCAGAGAAAGTGTTGTACACTTTCCTCTTCTTCCTCGCCTCGGCAACTTCTGCAAAAGTCGTTACAAAATAGTCTTAGTCTTTTCGCTTGTAGTCCCAAAAGGCAGTGTTCGGTGATTATTCCCACTGCCGTGCTAACTTCAGTTTTTTTAAGGAGATCGAACTATCAGATCTTTTGGGGTCAAGACTGGGACCATCTGGCATTGAATTCTAGTTTGCTTTGGTTGGTGAGTTGTAATTTAAAGGAAGCTAGAGGATTACCTTAATTATAGAAGGATCCGTCATCTGGCAGTGTTGAGGCGATTTTTGCGAGTTTGTCAGCTTCGCAGTTTTCCATACTGTCTCTATGGCCCGGGACCCAACTCAGGCGAATTCGAAACTGTTCGGATATCTCGTCAAAATGTGTGACAGCTTATAACTATTTTTGAGTTTGTAGAGAACGATCTTAGGGATTTGATTGCTGCCTGGCTATCTGTAAAGCTGCAGATATAACGGGCGGATATCACGTTCCACCTCAGCCATGACAGGGTTTCTCGGATCGCCATTATTTCCGCTTGGAAAATGCTGCAATGATTGGGTAGATGGATTGATTTATTGAGATTAAGATTCAGAGAATTCCACTGCCTACTCCGTCTTCCGTTTTGGATCCGCGTTACCGAATGGTATATTGCCGCCATACCACAGGTCTCTTTCCGGCAGTTTTTCCCTGAGAAGTAAACAGATGAAGTGTAATCCAGTAGCGGCAAGTCCTTGTTCTATTAGAATTCTGGCATGTCTGGACGTGTAGTCTTGCCATTGGGAGCATGCTTTCAATCGGATTGCACAGTTGGTTGCTATCTGCTTTCCAAGAACATCTAGTGGGGGAAGGTTTAGTATGGTTCCAAGTACATCAGAGCGAGTCGTTCTCAAGGCTCCACTTATGCTTGTCTTTGTACCTTCGTTAGCATGTGTGTCGACGTTGATTGTGGGCTACCATACTGTTCCACCACATAAGAGGATGGGTCTGATCACCGCAGACGACCTAAGTGATCTGAAGTATGTGCCCAAGATCGTCCTTCATCGCTGGAACTCGCAAGCTGACGTTAGGTGTGTCAGCTTGTCAGCTAGTACTAGGAACAAGGTAATCACCGTCAGAGTGTCCGGGACTTGTTGTGTTGACAAATTCGGGTACTTTTAAGTGATATTTGAGACAGTGAGATACCCCCTCCTATCGTTTCCACTCGAATAAGTCGGCTAATTAGACCCCAACGAGCCGTAATTAATAGCCTTCCCAAAATCGTCCATTGGTCTCTCCACAGACAATTGAGCGTCACTTGCACAACGGCATGTTGTTTCCATTGAAGCTCGCGCCACAGACCGTGTTACAGTTCCAACCAAAATGTAGACCACTGGCTGTTAACACACCAGCACCCACCAGCCCGCCCCCAGACGTCATCGAATGCCTCGTTGCAGGCTGTTAATTTTTTCGGAAACTGTGCTACACGGCGCGACACCAGCGACGACGTCGTTATTAGACGATTTCCATTGTTCGCCGAGATGGACGTGACGAAATGCCTCCCATCGACTGCTTTGCATACCGCAGCCGGCCGCATAGCGCTTCCTTCTCCGTGCCAGCGTGCCGCGATGTGTGTGCGCTGGCAGTGCTAATGAGACCTTTTTGCACGACTGTTTGTCATAAGGTTCGCCCCCCCAAGAGAGCCGGAGAGAGAGGGGTATCCTTTGTGTCGAGACGCGAGGCGCAAGAGGGTTGCCAGTATTTCCCATGCGGTGCGTGACGGTCGTTTGCGGCCATAAATTCTCAGCCGGGTTCAGCCTTGGTGGGCCTGGGCTTGGGCAACGGACTCACGCCGATTTGGCATCGCTGGAAGTTAATCGGCTTAAGGAGAGTGAAGGAGCCGTCGCCATTCCACTGACCCAGTTCGCTGAACCAGAAATGACACGGCGGCTGGCTGCGGCGACAAAGCCGATCGCAGATACTGACGTTAATGCATGTGCAAGTGGAGTATGTGATGGGGAAAACGCAAGCGTTCGGAGTGAGTGATCAGTTGGACGCCCAACTCGGAAGTACGTCGCGGTGACAGTTGGACGGGCTCCAGAAGTGCGCGCGCTCGCTCGCCCGCCACGCCTAAGCTGCATCGAGATGGGCTCCTGTAATATCGCGCCGCAGTGCCAATTATTAGATAAAATGATGGTTATGCGCGAAATGCTTGCAGTCGCGGGTTCCGGAATATTACACCATCGTCGATTATGCTCGATGGTTCGGGGGAAAGGTTTCCTCTGTTGTGGGGAAGGCCGGAGTTATTCAGTGTGTAACTGGGTGGAATTTGGGCTGTGCACTGGAGCCGACGGTGGATATGAGCCGTGGCTGATGTGATTTGCAAATTTGTATGGTGGATTATGGAGCGGGGAAAAGTGGGTGTACGAAAAGAAGAAAGTCATGCGAAGTGAGTGGAGGCCATCAAGGTAGGCTGTTCGCAACGGTTTCTTGTAGACGCTGGCTCAAGGCCGAGTCAATAAACATGCATTTTGGGTTCGGTTGTACCATGTGAAACCCACGGGGATTCTTAAGCGAACTCGTGGTCTGAGCAGAACGTCATAGCCACTCACAACATCCAGATTAGCACAGAATTACTCGCGCTGTGAAGCATTACCTTAAAGAAGGAAATAGCATTGTCCCCGTCACAGGCTATCTGCTTGTATAACTTATTTGTCCAGCTCCTCGTTAGTTTCTCCCGATCTTCTCTAGTTTCTCCCGATCGTCGCCAGTTTCGCCCGATCGTCTCTAGTTTCTCCCGATCGTCTCTAGTTTCTCCCGATTGTCTCTAGTTTCTCCCGATCGTCTCTAGTTTCTCCCGATTGTCTCTAGCTTCTCCCGATCGTCTCTAGTTTCTCCCGATCGTCTCTAGCTTCTCCCGATCGTCTCTGGCTTCTCCCGATCGTCTCTAGCTTCTCCCGATCGTCTTTAGCTTCTCCCGATCGTCTCTAGTTTCTCCCGATAGTCTCTAGTTTCTCCCGATCGTCTCTAGTTTCTCCCGATCGTCTCTAGCTTCTCCCGATCGTCTCTAGTTTCTCCCGATCGTCTCTAGTTTCTCCAGATCGTCTCTAGTTTCTCCCGATTGTCTCTAGTTTCTCCCGATTGTCTCTAGTTTCTCCCGATCGTCTCTAGTTTCTCCCGATTGTCTCTAGCTTCTCCCGATCGTCTCTAGTTTCTCCCGATCGTCTCTAGCTTCTCCCGATCGTCTCTAGCTTCTCCCGATCGTCTCTAGCTTCTCCCGATCGTCTCTAGCTTCTCCCGATCGTCTCTAGTTTCTCCCGATAGTCTCTAGTTTCTCCCGATCGTCTCTAGTTTCTCCCGATCGTCTCTAGTTTCTCCCGATCGTCTCTAGTTTCTCCCGATCGTCTCTAGTTTCTCCCGATCGTCGCTAGCTTCTCCCGATCGTCTCTAGTTTCTCCCGATCGTCTCTAGTTTCTCCCGATCGTCTCTATTTTCTCCCGATCGTCTCTAGTTTCTCCCGATCGTCTCTAGTTTCTCCCGATCGTCTCTAGTTTTTCCCGATCGTCGCTAGCTTCTCCCGATCGTCTCTAGTTTCACCCGATCGGCTCTAGTTTCTCCCGATCGTCTCTAGTTTCTCCCGATCGTCTCTAGTTTCTCCCGATCGTCTCTAGTTTCTCCCGATCGTCTCTAGTTTCTCCCGATCGTCTCTAGTTTCTCCCGATCGTCTCTAGTTTCTCCCGATCGTCGCTAGCTTCTCCCGATCGTCTCTAGTTTCTCCCGATCGTCTCTAGTTTCTCCCGATCGTCTCTAGTTTCTCCCGATCGTCTCTAGTTTCTCCCGATCGTCTCTAGTTTCTCCCGATCGTCTCTAGTTTTTCCCGATCGTCGCTAGCTTCTCCCGATCGTCTCTAGTTTCACCCGATCGGCTCTAGTTTCTCCCGATCGTCTCTAGTTTCTCCCGATCGTCTCTAGCTTCTCCCGATCGTCTCTAGCTTCTCCCGATCGTCTCTAGTTCTGTTGACCTGTAGAGGTACCTTCTTTCTCAATGGTCAAAATATGTACGTCAAGTCTGACAGGATCTGTGACGCAAGTTCACAATTTTCTCTTCCGGTTCCCATACAAGCTGAACGCGAAATACTTAGCTACCTCATTACTTACACACCTGACAGGCTTGTGTCCCATTTGATCGCAGGCTGGCTGTCATGTTGTTCTTATGTCTTCAATGGCTATACCTCCTTCCCTGTATGAAGAAAATTATCCGGCAAGCAAGGAGATGTGTTTGTCTTTGAAACCGACAAGTAGACGCCCACTTCTATCTTCAATCGCATGTCTTCGATATGCCTGTGAACTGGGCTAAGTGAATAAGATGAGACTTCCATTTTTCGAATTCCGAAGTCGAACCTAGATTCAATCTGCTGGGTGATAAGTTCTTCTCTGTGAGAGTGTGTAATAGTAGCTGGCCGTTGACCGATTGGATGGTATCTAAATTTATAAGGAAAAGTGTGAACCTCTGTTGTTTTAAAAAGTGATCCTTATCTGGTGGCGCTAGGTTCAAGTATCAACAGGAACCAACATACTGCAGCGGGAGTCGCATAGTCTGCATACTCTCCTTTGCTCATAAGAGAATAATACCATACACAAAGCGAGTAGATCCGGTACATAAGTATGGCCCTCATCATTGACATTCAAAATCAGCTCGTACTAGGGGAGGACCCTAGTTCCCATTTACTTCTTATGACCTTTTACAGCCAAGTAGACAAAGACCATGGTAACCGTGGTCCTATACTTCCATATACCTTCCTTCTTTTCTTAGTCTCGATAATGGAACGCGACTGTCTCTTGAGATCTGTGTACTTCAAGGCACCTCATCAATAGGGGAACACCATATCATCCGTATTATAAAGGTTCGTTTTTCCTGATATCGCCACTATCTCGGTTCTTAATCGAAGACTTTCCAAGGTCACGGCTTTTTTGGACGGGAACCTCGATGGCCGCGTCCCCAGTCACATTACAGAGTTCCTCGATAGCGGCGTTTCCATAGTCTTTGCTTTTTAACGAGAACAAGTGTCATTTCCAGGTTCGGAGGTTGCGCGTGGGGTTAACTTCCCCACTGTGTACAAATTTTTAGTTCAGAAACGACGAGAAGACTCGGATACGGATGACCCTACTGCTGACGACCAGGGACAACGATACAAGGATAACGATTTTCGGTTCTGCACGTGGAGTGTGAGGTCCTTGAATAGACCACGAACTGAATGAATGAACTGCGGAAGACCTCGAAGCTTACGAGGCAGATATCACCGCCATTCAGGAGGTGCGGTGGGATGGGCCGGGCAAAAAGAGGACGAAAAACTGCGATATTTACTTCGGCGATTGCTACAAAGAGCGAAGGCAGCGCTTGTTCGGATGCGGGTTTGTTGTTCGAGGCAGACTTAGGCAGAAAGTCTTAAGCTTTAAATACATAAGCGAGCGCCTCATAACAAGGCTACATTTGGCAACATCAGCCTGATCTGCGCCCACGTCCCAACGGAGGATAAAGATGACGACAGCAAAGATGACTTCTACGATCTCCTAGAAAGAACATACGATCAATGCGTTCTAGGAGATTTCAACGCAAAGCTGGGAAAGGAAGACGTCTTTGCTGGGGTCATCGGGAAGCACAGCCTGCACGACAACACGTCCGAGAACGGACTCAGGCTGTTGGACTTCGTAACGAGCCGAAAGCTCTTTGTAGCCAGAACGCGGTTCCCTCACCTCAACATCCACAAAGGGACCTGGCGGTCTCCTGATCAATCAACCGTCAACCAGATTGATCATGTTGCGATCGACTACAGGCACTCCTTCAGTATTCTCGATGTCCGAACATTCCGAGGAGCCAACATCTACTCGGATCACTTCCTTGTTGTAGCCAAGGTAAGAACACAGTATCGATGGGACAATGGAGTAGAGCAAGACCAAAACAGTTTGACGTCGGAAAGCTACAATCGCCCCTGGTCCAAAAAGACCCCTGGTTTGACAACGAGTACAGGCAGGCACATTCAGTGAAGCAAGCAGCCTACAAGGCGACGCTGGACAGAAGGACGAGAGCGGTTCGTGAGCTATAGCACCGGCTTCTCAAAAAGAAAAAGAAAGAGCATGAGAAGCGCGCGATCGAGGAAATGGAGAGGTGTTACGGCAGAAATGACGTCCGAAAGTTCTACCAACGGGTAAAACAACTATCCAATGGATACGAAATTCGGATAGAAGCCTGTCGTGACGCAGAGGGACAACTCGTAGTAGATTCGCAGTCGATACTGAGAATCTGGAAGAATCGTTTCTGTAGACTGTTAAACGGCGAGGAAGACTCCAATACCGCTGTCAGGCAGAATGTTCCACTCAACGCAACTGACGATGATCGACGAGAATTCCGTCCCCTCGACCTAGACGAAGTCAAGATAGCGATATCGAGACTAAAGTCGAATAAATCTGCTGGTGCAGACGGACTGTCTAGTGCAGCTGGAGATGAGCTGGTAAGGTACATGCACCAACTCATCTGTAAGATATCGTCGGAGGAAAGCATGCCCGACGAGTGGAATCTCAGTATCGTTTGCCCGATCCACAAGAAAGGATACCCCTTCAACTGCGCCAACTACCGAGGGATAAGTCTCCTTAACATCCTCTCTGCCGTTTTGTGTGAGCACCTGAAACCATTCGTCAACAACCTGATAGGTCCTTATCAGTGCGGTTTCAGGCCGGGGAAGTCCACCATCGACCAAATCTTCACATTAAGGCAGATCCTGGAAAAAAACCCAAGAAATGCAGATCGACACCCACCACCTTTTTGTCGATTTCAAGGCCTCATATGACAGCGTTTATAGGGACGAGCTATACAAGGCCATGTCTAGTTTTGACATAACTACCAAACTCGCCAGGTTGTGCAGGTTGACGATGGAGAACTCTCGCTGCTCCATCAAGATCGGTAAGGAACTCACCGAGACCTTCAATGTCAAAAAAGGTTTTAGACAAGCCGACGCGCTGTCATGTGATTTCTCTAACATCATCCTGGAAAAAGATCGTGCAAGACTCACACGCCAACACTAGAGGCACGATCTTCCAGAAGTCCGTACAACTGTTAGCATACGCGGATGACATTGACGTGATTGGCAGAACACAGCGAGCCGACATTTTGGCGGAGGCGGCCAAAATGGGTTTAGCGGTGAACGAGGGCAAAACGAAGTATATGCTGTCATCGAGAAAGCACGCACAACATCGACGACTTGTCCAAAACGTCACCATAGGCAGCTTTAACTTCGAGGTAGTGAAGGACTTCGTCTACATCGGCTCGCAAGTAAACAGTACGAACAACACCAGTATCGAGGTTAAACGCAGAATTACTCGTGCCAACCGCTGTTTCTTTGGGCTCAAGAGGCAATTGGGTAGTAGAGTCCTCTCTCGAAGGACCAAGCTAACTTCATACAATACCTTGATCATCCCAGTTTTGCTGTATTTTTGGCAATAAGCATGGACAATGTCAAAAGCGGATGAAGAAGCACTTGGTCTTTTCGAGAGAAAAATTCTGCCTTCAATCTTTGGTCCTGCCTGCGTTGATGGTTATCGGAGAAGAAGATTCAACCACGAACTGTACGGGATGTACAGCGGCATGAGCCTAGTCAGACGTCTACGGATCCAACGCCTAAGATGGCTGGGCCATGTAGAGCGCATGGACAACACTGCTCCAGCCCGAAGAGTCTTCGACACCGAACCAGTGCGACAAAGCAATAGAGGATGCCCACGGGACCGATGGCGCACCCAGGTGGAGAAGGACCTCAATCAACTTGGTGTGCGCAGTTGGAGACAGCTGGGAAAAGATCGTGCCGGCTGGAGAGGCTCACTGGTTGAGGCCTAGGTCCACCTCGTACTGTAGCGCCACCTGAAGAAGAAAAAGTGTCATTTCTGAGTTTCGATCCGATTCAGTCTTATTTCTCAGATCGTCACAATCTTAGAATCCAGGGGAATGTGACAGGGTGTGACATCTCATGATCATACATGTCGGTCGTAGTAAATTCCCCTGCCACATAGTTTTCAACCTCAGATTGCAGTTCACACATTCTGATTTTTAGGCAGATAGACTCATAGACTTAAGTTGGGTGCCTTGCGCTTGTCCAAGCATTCTTGTTTGACTTTATTTGACACATGTCTCTCTGATGTAAATAAAATGCAGTCCCAATGACCACATCAGATCTTCTATAACATCTGAGGACTTGATTGAATGATTTTCAGGAAAAAAGCTAACAAAATTTTTTGGCAATACGTCCTCAGTAGAAGCTATGCAAGTTATTCAATGTAAATCGTCAGGGCATGTTCATTTGACAACATTGAGCCTTTAAGTGCTTTATTTTCTATCCTGCAGCCCTTAACACAACACTGACAATGATTCATTCTCGCAGACAAACCGCGAAAAACGAAATATATGCACGTTCTGAACCCCTTTTCCAAATGAACTAAAGTGCGACTTCTCTGACGCAGTCACTCGGTCTCTCAATGAAGAATCATGCTTACAACAAGGCACTGAATAATTCACGACTTACGCGTGCACGGTATGTTGACGAGCTTGTTGCGTTCTTACGCTACCGAGAATGTCAAGGTTCTCAAACGCTCTGAGAGTTTGTTTACCATTCAAATTCAATTGAATTATTCAACAGATGCTTCGAAAATTCCATGCTCCCCCAAATTCACAGATTTCCTCACGGTCCATGCGCCATTCTTGAAGCTTGAGTGACGTCTTCCCTAAACTGTGAATAGGAAGCGATCGGCGTTTGCCTAAATGAGAGAAATGAGCAATCCCCCCAAATTTACTGTAACTCCAAAAGAATTGGGCTGCCACAACCTTCCGCCTGTGTTTACCATATTCGGTGTTTAGTTTCCAGCCATTTTTGCGAATCTAATGATCTCAAGTACGACAAGAAGCAATTTTCTTATCGCCGAGCTCGGCCCTATTGTATTCTCGACTGAGCCGCGGGCGCAAATCGCGCACATTTTCCCACTCGCCATGGCGTGCGCACAAAACACACACAGTTCAACACAGACACACTCGTACAGTTCGTACGCACTGCTCGCGCTCCTACACCCCCCACACTCGTCAATTTTCAACATCACAACATGGTCTTTGCAGTTTACCCCCCCCGGCGAAACCCCCTCTCACCAAGTGCTTCGCTAAGTCGCCCTTCTTTCCATTTGCAATTCATTTGTTTCTTTGTTTTCTTTTCACCTCTATTCATCATCCTCATTGGAGTGTGCTGTGGTGGCGTTTCTTTGGGGGCAATTTGTGTGTTTCTTAGTGCGCCCCGTCAGACGTCAGGTGAGTATATAACAGAAACTTGATCTTAGAATTGGCACAGTATACCGGGCATCTTGTGAGTGATTAGATCAAAGTGTTAAGCCAACTCCAGACCAGTGACAAGGATTTACCAGACAGCAGCTCAACTCAACTCAACTCAACTCAAATTCAAATCACGATAAAATGGCAAATTTTTCCTCAATCATTGTGCTTTCCCTTGTGATGTTCGCTGCGTGTGCCCTCGCACATCCTGGCTATGCCGTGGATTATTATGTGAGTGTGCTTTCGAATGTGCTGTGTTAAGTGAGAATATTTTTAAACTAAAGAGTGCGAGCGACAAACATTTAAATCGAGGAGCATTTCCAACTCTCCTCAGCCTCCTTCTGCTCATAATCGATTTCTCAAACTGAATTTCCTTTCGCAGGATCACCCGAAATACGCCTTCAACTATGGCGTAGCCGATCACAGTACTGGAGATGTCAAGTCACAACACGAGACTCGTGATGGTGATGTTGTTAAAGGTAAGACAGGACTGGCAACGCCCGCAGTGGTGAATGAAATAATCGTTTGAATTTGCTTGCAGGACAATACTCTCTTGTTGAGCCAGACGGTTCAATTCGTACAGTTGATTATACCGCCGATTCTGTGAATGGCTTCAATGCGGTCGTCTCGAAGTCAGGACCAACTGTTCATTCGCATGCTGTCATTGCCAAGCCAATCATTCATAAGACAGTTACGCCAATCATCAAGCATATTCCTCAATCGGTTGTGGTTGCCTCTCCAGCGCCTTATGGTAAGTTGAAGTTTGTGTTGCATAGTTACTTTTTTATTTTTTTGTTCCTGTGAGTAGTTAAAGTTCATGCTATGTTTTCATTCTATGTTTTCTATGTTTTTTCTTAAATGGGGAATTCATTTTTGAAAAATTGTGATGTCACTCATTTAATGGAATTGGAAATGTTAGAGATATACAATGTTCGCGATGTTTTTCTATGTTTTTTCAAAAATGGGGTGTGATATTTTGGCCAGTTGTAAATTCAATCAATCGAATTGGAGTTCTTCAGGATCCTTCCAGTTTCTCTATGTTTTAAGTTTTTTTGTTTGAACTGGAAATACCTTTCTTTGAAATGAGTAAAGTGCAAGATGTTTAGGAGTCAAGTCTCATTGACTTTAGTTGAATTTTCTCATGTGACTTTTTGACGAACTCCACATCAGAAATTCCTCTCGATACAACTGACGAAAGGACCAGTTGGTATGAGTTGACGTATGGAAAAGCCGTGCAATCTAGATCCAATCCAGTACAATACAGAAATAACATTTGTATTGCGTAAAATTTTCAGTGAAAATATCGTATATAGTGGATAGTTTGCGGAAGAATTTCTATTCTGATCTTTTGAAGGCTCGTGTACTCAATGCAATTCATCGGGTATTTTAAAAGCCAATTCAAGCCTTTGCGTGGATTCCTACACTTCCTACTGAGTAATCACGAACTCATTGACATAGCCCAAGAGCAGCTACACCTGCAGTCCGGATATGGCAAAGCATGTAAGGTTCCAGTTGCATTTCCGAATGGAAAGTGTATCCATTCTAGGCGAAAAAATGATGGAGGAAGCTATTAGTTTTTCTGGAATAATCTAAGCTTTGTCAGCTCCAATTTTGCTCGTGCTTCCAAAGTGACATCATTTTTACCGAAAATCAGTCTCATTCCTGAGATCGCCACGATCCTCTCAAGATTGCCACCATCCTTGATCTTCAATTTTCGTGCTCTCCAAAGTCATGGCTTTTTGGGCGAGAACCACTCCTGAGATCGTCATGATTGCAATGATTGCCAAACGCGATCATTGCTTTCTTGACAAGAATCAGCGAAGTTCATAAGTTCGCCGCGAACATCGATCATCAATCGTAGCCTTCACTGCTTTTCCCACAGACACAAGGTCGACACATTTTTGACGGGAAGCAGTGTCACACCTGAGATTGCCACGATCCTCCTAAGATCGTCATGATCCTCGATCGTCAATCGAAGCCTTTTGAAATCACTGCTTTTTTAACGAGAACCAGTGTCATTTCTGAGTTCGCCACTATCATCGATCTTAGATCTTAGCGACTCCAAAGTCACTACTTTCTACATGAGCAACAGTGCCATTCCAATGATCTCGACAATCCTCGATCGCAGCATTCCAAAGTCACTCCATCTTTTGACATGAACCAGTGACCCTCCTGAGATCGAGAAACGTTCCTAAAGTCACTGCTTTTTTGGTGAAAACCTTTGTCTTTCCAGAGATAGCCACGTTCCTCGATCGCCACCTTGGCAGTTTATTTGACGAGAACCAGCAACATTTTTGAGATCGAACCGGCATTTCTGCGATCGCCACTATTCACGATCACGGTTCTACCAAAATCATTGAAATTTGGGCGAAGACCCATAGCATTCCTGAGATCGTCAATCGAAGCCTTTGGAAATCACAGCTTTTTCAACTAGAACCAGTGTCTTTTCTGAGTTCGCCACGATCATCGATCTTAGATCTTAGCGACTCCAAAGTCATTACTTTCTAGAAGAGCAACAGTGCCATTCCAATGATCTCGATAATCCACCGATCGCCGTTCCAAAGTCACTGTCCATCTTTTGACAAGAACCAGTGTCACCTCTGAAATCGCCATGATCACCGATCATGATCACTGCTTTCTTCACAAGGACTAGTGTCGTTCCTTGGATCGCCATAATTCTCGATCCGCAATAGAAACGTTTCTAAAGTCACCGCTTTTTTGGCGAAAACCTTTGTCATTCCGCCACGTTGCCAGTTTATTTGACGAAAACCAGTCAAATTTTTGAGATCCCACCGACATCTCTGCGATCGCCTCTATTCACGAACAAGGCTCTTCCAAAATCTTTGCTCTTTGGGAGAGGACCCTTAGCATTTTTAAGATCGCCACGATCATCGGTTCTCGCATTCCCAAAGTAGCTCTTTCTTTGACGAGACCCAATGTCATTCGAAAGATCGCCACGATGCTCTATCCTCAATTGACGCCTTTCCAAAGCTACTGCTTGTCATGATCGCTGATCATGAACTGGTTTTTTGACAGGAACCAGTCTCATTTCTAAGATCGTCATAATCCTTTATTCGCTTCTCTTACTTTTTGTCAGTCAAATGTTTGAGTTCGGCACGGCATTTCTGCGGTCGCCACAGAATCATCACCTTGATCAATTTCCCGCAGGAAAACGGCCTCATCTCAATCGTTTTCTTCCCGTTTCGCCATTGCCAGCAAAAACCTGTCCGCAGTCATTCGTTAGCGGATATAAGTCAGCGATAAACATGACCACCTCTCAGGCAGTCCATTCATTCCGCTCTTATCACACCATCACTGCATTCATCTTCCCATCACCCAGTAGTTGTCGTGAGTGTGTGTGCCTGCCATCGCACCTCATCCCCCAAAATCCAACGAATCCACACACAAACAAAGCACAATCTTCTAACTGCAAACCATTTCGTTTGGTTTCAGGCATAGATACGTATCGCATGGTGAAGCTTTACCGCAGGCACGCTGCCTACTACAACCAGCAATTGAAATATCGCTCGGACTAGAAAAGCCACCGATGCCACCCCGTCTCGCAACCGATTAGCTTTAGAACGCCCGTTGACTTTTGTTCGTTTGTTCAGTCAAGTTCAAATAAATATTCACAGAGCACACATGCTGGATTCACAATCACAATGTCTTTGAACTCGTCCCTCGGGAGGTTACCTAACCGGGAGAAATCGAAAATCTTCTCGAAAAAAAACACACACACACACAAGTCTTCCGCGATACAAATTTTGTAATGTAAACATTTGAATCTGCGGCATTAGACACCAATGCCATCATCACCATTGCGTGTAGCGTCAGCCGCAATTAGTATTCGATTCGCAGCGCACCTTCTGTGTGATTCCATGGCAGGGGGTTATGCAAATCTGAGAAGAAAATCGCGTACTCTCGCGGCGCACACACAGATTCACTTTCATTCGCTTGCGTATTCGATGTACGCCGGTGTACATCGGGTCATTGGATCTCTTTTGTGCCGTGTTCAGCACCTCAGCGACTGAAAGTAAAACCGAATCAGCATGGGAGAGGAGATGGTTGTAACTTAGCCGATGAGTGATCATAATTCACTTGCGGCCAGACAGTCACCACAAAGTGATCCATTTTGCTGTGCTGTTTCCTTTCCGCGGCACGGATGGACGGACGGATGAATGCTCTGGATTTGGTGTTTGGTTACCGCATCTCTGTGTGAGCTTGTATCTGGTTTGATGTTGGCTCTGTTGCCATCATGTCCGTGATTGTTCGGAAGAGCGATGCTTTTGCTTACTAACATGGTCATTACTTTGCTTGGCGTTTGAGGGGAACTTGTATATGTATTTGACAAGAGGGGGGCTTTGCGGATGTTTCAAGGAGAGTTTAGAATTTTGTGGACTTTTAAGACTCAACCTGGAGTCGGTCTTAGGTTAAGAGGTGTTCAAGTCTACAGAAAGGGTGTGCCTCTACCCGATCCTTTCCACCGATCGGTGTTCATGGCCACTTATTCACCAGGAACTCCCTTACAAGCAACTTCTTAGATCACACCCGACAAGTTGCATGATTCAGTAAGCGACACACAACAGTTACCACACCACATCTGTCAACACCCAAGCACTTTCAGAAATGATATGTGGCCACTGTTAGCATAATCACGTCCATCATAATGAAATTCGTGCGAATGTGAAGTTCCGCAAATGAAAACACTGCTTACACCACGTCATCATTCACCGCATGATGGATGTGCGGCTCGTTGCGATGCTGCTGAACAAATAAACCTTTTCCTCCCGCTTTGCGTCGCTCTCCCCGCAACTGGACGCCATCCAAGCGATGGAAAATGGGAAATAAACAACTTCACAATGGTGATGAATGTAATTTCTCGCGATATCATCGGATGATCTCAAAACCCCGCGTCGAGCCGCCGGTGGTGGGAGTTCTCTGCGCTCAGCTTGTGGTTCCTCAATGTCGAAATAATTATTAGTCGCGTCGTCGTCGCGCTAAACAATGATCCGTTTTGTGTGTTTGTGTGTAGTTTTTCTCCTTCTCTGCAGAATCCAATTGACCTGATTTCCTGAGATTTGTTACGCTGCCTCAGGTGGGTGATGGATGCAGAGTGGTGGGGGGAATGCATTTGGTGACACGAGAGTTTGCACACCAACTCTTTTGTATCTCGATCACATCTGCCGGCATGCACTTGTCTCCTGACCTGGTAGCGTCGTGACAGCGGCATCTGGTGCAACACATCGTGCCACTAGTCAATCAATAGGTCAATTCAAACAACTAACCAGTTCACCTTTGTCTCTTTTAATTGCAGTCATATCGAAGCCTCATTACGCAGCACCCGCTCCAATTCACTACGATTACGACACTTACGCCGATGGACAGTACTACGGCGGCGCGCAATACGATGACGGACAGTACAATGGAGGATATGAAGGCCAGTATGGACACTACGATCACTATTAAGTGCTGCCAGCATAATTCTAAGCGCCCGATCTAAATGTTAACCAAATGTGTGTGCGAAGCTAATCACACTTGTGGTTAGCCCGTCGTATGTAAATATTGTAACCACCTTTTTGTTTTTATGTTTTTTTTTTGTACCGTTTCTGTATGTCGAGTTCGAATTCTTTGTCAGTTAGGTCTTAAGTCTTTGTAACGCATTTCTGTAGAGTTTCTCATTGCGACTGACATTAATGAGAGGAAGAGCCCCCCGAGAGAACGAGCAAATTAATTTATATTCATGCCAACTACTGTATTTGATAGCACGCTCAATTGCCGTTTTTAACATCGATTTACATATATAACTAGGAAAGGAATTTAATCACTTAATCGTAATGAAATAAAGAGAAAGTCAATGAAAATGGTTGTTTTTGATTTTAGTCTAGATTGGGTCCTTTGAGACATTTTTAGCCTGTACCTTGCATGAAGGACCTCGCACAGCAGTCAAGCTCTATAAATTGGATCAACAAGCTCCTAATCAACACGTCATTACAAATTCGTATGTGAGACCGTTTGGATGGCAGCATTTAATGGCCGAAATCAGGACGCAGCAAGCGTTGCAGTGGATGAGTTATTCATGGCCATTGCCATCCGTCGTAAAACTTTTCACGGTCAGCTGGCTTTATGACCACCCAACGCATATCTGTATCTGTCGCAAACTGTGTACTGAGTGAGAAATTAGTAGGCATTGAATGGCATTGCTGATAACATAAGATATTTGATCGATGCAGGAGACCGTGACGGCAGGAGATGCTTGTTGGATGAGGTCCAAAACCACTTCTGTCAGGCGTCACACAAGGCGTTCAGACACTTCTAGGAATTTGTCTAAAGAAAACATCATCATGTTGATGTTAGGACTGTCATTCGTGCAATTTGGTATTTGGAAGACGAAAGTAGTTGCCTGCCGATGCTTTATCATTTCCATGAAGTCCTCATATTGTACTACTTCACAATTGCGGTTGCATTAAATCGTGAATATGCATTACAAATCATTGACACTTACCCTATACCCCTCAGGTTGTCTTTTACTGCTCCACAATGAGCAATTAGAGACCTTCCTCATGTCGGAAAAGGTTTTAATCGCACATACAGCATACAACTCAGCCAGGTCGTCACAATGGAAAGGCACCTTTCAGTTAGACACTGACTTCATCAACCTCCACTCGAGATCAAAGACGAAAATGCGAATTTTTCTTGTGCTGTGCCCCTGTTTCTGTGCGCATTTGCAGCTTGGGAGAGCAAGTCAATGGACTTTGGGCAAACTCTTCATTGGTTTCATGGGGTCATGGGGGTTTACTACACAAACTCCACGTCCTTAGCTTCCCAATCCACTTGGTAAAGATTCCTTTTTAACTGGTCGTAATTTTATGGTCTCTGTGAATAATAGCCGATCACAAGTTTTCCCAGTTGAGGCAGGTGTACCTCAAGGATCAGTTCTTGATCCAATGCTGTATAATATATTTACTCATGACTTACCATTGTCCAACAGTTCTGAAGCTGCAATCTTTGCGGACGACCCATGCATCATTGCGTCAGATACGTTGGGTTGCGACATTAGTTAGTTAGTTAATTAGAATATTTTATTTCAAAAAAAGTGATTGCTTAAAATTTTCTTTATTATAACAGTCTATATGGTTTGGCCTAGAGGCCGTCTACCAGATTGACATTAAAAGGAAAAAATACGTTACATACTTATAAACCAAAAAACATGTGCTGTTTGTTTCATTATATAATACTCCAATTACTTAAAAACTTTCATCAATTATGCAGTTCCTGTAGCGCAATGCGTTGACTGTGTAGTTGTAGAGTAAGTCCCAACCTCTGCCACCATTCAAGATATTTATTGCTTCCTCCAACTCAAGTGTCAGAGCACCGAAAAAATTATTAAGTATGGGGCATTTCGCGATGAAGTGCAACACATCCTCACGTTCTCTAAGATTGCACAGGTCGCCTAAGATTGGAAGTTCCGGGCGATGCGGTATGAAATTTAGCTTACAAAGTTCGCCTCTTATTTTAAAAATCAAACTTATTTTTTCTACTGAGTAGCTATTCAAGAAATAAGTCCTTTCTTGTAGAATGTGGTTCATTTTGATGTAGTAGGCTCTGTATTGGGATGACTTTGCTGCATTTACAAATTTGTCAAAAATTCTGTGGCCAATTTTCTGAAGTAAGGTGTTGATTTTTTATTTTAAAGATTGCTGTTGTTGTTATTCTTCTTCAGGGGGCGCTACAGTCGGGGGTGGACCTGGGCCTCAACCAAAGGGACCTAGGGATAACTTCCGTCGACAAAGAAATTGCAAACTCCCCTTGAAAGCTAAGAATCAGTGTTTTTTTCGGTAAAAATCAGATACTACTATGTGGACATAGGGTCGCCGTGGCGTATTGGGTAAGTACGTCGACTCCTACGCAGAGGGTGCCAGGTTCGATACCCGAATTTACTACCTGTCATAATTCACGGCTCCACCTCTTTTGAGTCACTGACAATGCTCAAAGAGTATTCCTGCCTCTCCAGCCGGCTCGATCTTTAGCCAGCTGTCTCCAATTGCGCGCACCAAGTTGATTGAGGTCCTTCTCCACCTGGGTGCGCCATCGGTTCCGTGGGCGTCCTCTATTGCGTTGTCCCTCTGGCTCGGAGTCGAAGACTCTTCGGGCTGGAGCATTGTTGTCCATGCGCTCTACATGGCCCAGCCATCTTAAGCGTTGAACCCGTAGACGCCCGACGTCGCTGTACAGCCCGTACAGTTCGTGGCTGAATCTTCTCCTCCAAAAACCGTCAACGTAAACGTCCTTGGTCCAAGAGACCGCTTCAATACCAGCAAACGCCTCATTGACGACTCGCTGTGTTCTGCCAGTCACGTCAATGTCATCCGCGTATGCTAGCAGTTGTACGGACTTCTGGAAAATCGTGCCTCTAGTGTTGGCGTGTGAGTCTTGCGGGATCTTTTCCAGATGTTTTTGATGTTAAAGAAATCACATGACAGCGCGTCGCCTTGTCTAAAACCTTTTTTGACATTGAAGTTCTCGGTGAGTTCGTTACCGACCTTGATGGAGCAGGGAGAGTTCTCCATCGTCATCGTGCACAACCTGACGAGTTTGGCAGGAATGTCAAAACTAGACCTGGTGTTGTGTAGCTCGTCCCTATGCACGCTGTCATATTCGGCCTTGAAATCGACAAAAAGGTGGTGGGTGTCGATCTGCATTTCTCGAGTTTTTTTGGTCGATGGTAGACTTCCCCGGCCTAAAACCGCACTGATAAGGACCTATCAGGTTGTTGACGAATGGTTTCAGGCGCTCACACAAAACGGCAGAGAGGATTTTATAGGCAATTTTATAGGACTTTTCCCTCTACAGTTGGTGCAGTCAAAGGGGTCTCCTTTCTTGTGGATCGGGCAAACGATACTGAGATTCCACTCGTCGGGCATGCTTTCCTCCGACGATATCTTACAGATGAGTTGGTGCATGTACCTTACCAGCTCATATCCAGCTGTCCTAGACAGTCGGTCTGCACCAGCAGCTTTATTCGACCTTAGTCTCGATATCGCTATCTTGACTTCGTCTAGGTCGGGGGGACGGAATTCTCGTCGATCATCGTCAATTGCGTTGAGTGGAACATTCTGCCTGACAGCGGTATTGGAGTCTTCCTCGCCGTTTAACGGTCTACAGAAATGATCCTTCCAGATTCTCAGTATCGACTGCGAATCTACTACGAGTTGTCCCTCTGCGTCACGATATGCTTCTGTCCGAATTTCGTATCCATTGGATAGTTGTTTTACCCGTTGGTAGAACTTTCGGACGTCATTTCTGCCGTAACACCTCTCCATTTCCTCGATCGCGCGCTTCTCATGCTCTTTCTTTTTCTTTTTGAGAAGCCGGTGCTATAGCTCACGAACCGCTCTCGTCCTTCTGTCCAGCGTCGCCTTGTATGCTGCCTGCTTCGCTGAATGTGCCTGCCTGTACTCGTTGTCAAACCAGGGGTTTTTTTGGGGCGGCGTTTTAAAACCCAGCACATCAGATGCAGCTTCTCTGACGGCGTTTTGACAACGGTTCCATTGTTGGTCGATTGTTTCGCCTGGCAGGGTTGGACTCTCTGAGAGCTTTAGGGAGACTAGATCGGCGATTGTAGCTTTCCGACGTCAAACTGTTTTGGTCTTGCTCTACTCCGTTGTCCCATCGATACTGTGTTCTTACCTTGGCTACAACAAGGAAGTGATCCGAGTAGATGTTGGCTCCTCGGAATGTTCGGACATCGAGAATGCTGGAGGAGTGTCTGACTGGTTGACGGTTGATTGATCAATATACCACCAGGTCCCTTTGTGGATGTTGAGGTGAGGGAACCGCGTACTGGCTACAAAGAGGTTTCGCCCCGTTACGAAGTACAAAAGCCTGAGTCCGTTCCCGGACGTGTTGTCGTGCAGGCTGTGCTTCCCGATGACTCTAGCAAAGATGTCTTCCTTTCCCAGCCTTGCGTTGAAATCTCCTAGAACGGATTGATCGTATGTTCCTTCTAGGAGATCTTCAAAGTCATCTTTGCTGTCGTCATCTTTATCCCCCGTTGGGGCGTGGGCGCAGATCAGGCTGATGTTGCCGAATGTAGCCTTGATGCGGATTGTCATGAGGCGCTCGCTTATGTATTTAAAGCTTAAGACTTCTTGCCTAAGTCTGCCTCGAACAACAAACCCGCATCCGAACAAGCGCTGCCTTCGCTCTTTGTAGCAATCGCCGAAGTAAGAATCGCAGTTTTTCATCCTCTTTTGGCCCGGCCAATCCCATCGCATCTCCTGAATGGCGGTGATATCTGCCTTGTAAGCTTTGAGGGCTTCCGCAAGTTCATCGGCTGCACGTAGTCTGTTCAGGGACCTCACACTCCATGTGCAGAACCGAAAATCGTTGTCCTTGTATCGTTGTCCCTGTTCGTCAGCAGTAGGGTCATCCGTATTCGAGGCTTCTCGTCGTATTTGAACTAAAAGGTTTGTACACGGTGGGGTAGTAACCCCCACGCGCCCCGAACCTGGAGGACCGGGTCCTGGTTTAAACCTCGGGCCAAGTGGGCCCATGCATACATTCGTTCACCTCTAAGCGGTTGCTGTAAAGGCTGTCCAGAGGGCACCGCGAGGACCTTGACCTTCGCATGTAACAAGCATCGTTGCTGGCATCTCGCCATGTTGAGAGCAGTCAACAACTTTGCCCTGGATGCACAGGCCCATGCCCTCTGAAATTAATTACAAAAATGTAAATGAAAGGCTACCTTCATTGCCTGGTAGTTGTTCAAGTGGTGGGTACATTTTTTGACGATTCAGTGCACTACGTAGCCCCATAGAAAAAAATCGACTCCCCAAACATCTGATCCGCTGCTTCGAACGTTGCCCAAAGCTCGGATGTATCGATGTTGTCGAGATCTGGCCACAGGAGTTGGTTGGTGTCTCCGCCCTCATTTAGAAAGAAGTTTATACGAAGTCGGCGTGCCATAAACGGCACCAAACATTTAATCTTTGTATATGCATTGAGGCTTGGCCGAACAATTGTGGACTGTGTTCGTTACGATCATTCGATTTTTTTCGACACTGACCTCATTTCTTCGTTCCGCACCAGTCTCTGTCGGGTTGGTGGCTTAAGGTTCAAAAGAACGTACTGAAACTCAATATTTTCCACGGTGTGGCAAATATCCCCCACACTGAAGCCATGGTGTCAACCGAAATTACGACGAAATGGCGGTTGTCTGTTTTTAACTGAGCAGGATTTTCGATAACTGGTAGTGTGACAAAGAACGATGTGTGACATCGAATGAAATTGTACACAGAATCCACTCGAAACTCCATCGCCGCTTAACGACTGCCGCAAATTGAAGTCCAGTGAGTACTCACTCCATTTCAAGGATAAACATCTACCATCCGAGCACGATTACACTCGCCACAGATTCCGCACATAGCTGGCCCTCTAAACACTCGTAAATTCCAAAGCCCACGCGACATTCTTTTGAAACACCAACCATCGTGTGGTTGCTGTCTTGCCAAACAATTCACGTGTACTAATCCCGAAAGCGGAAGAGAGCACACACACGCTCAATGGGAAAGCAGATGCCAGACACAAAAGCATCGGCCGCAGCTCGGCAGGCGTATGCAAATCTGCAGCAAATGAATGCAAATTAATGGACTCCTCCGCCGTTGTCAGCAGCTACTGCTGTTGGCTAATCCCTCGCCGATTTTCAGTTCCCAGTGCTGGTGCATCGTTGTGGGATCTAATTCACTGCGGATTGTCAGCCATTAGCCTAGGCATACGTGGCCACCTGCAGAGCGGCACAAAACTGAACAAAACAACCGAAACCTACCGCACATCAAGGCTACTGTGTGCAACGCTGGGGGCTTTGTTCAGATTGGCGGGGGAGCCTACGCTTCGATTTTTTACAAGTTATTGGCAAATGCATTGAATGTGGCGGAGGAATGCACGCGGAATCTGCGGGAAATGTGTGCAAGTTGCACGGGTGACGATGTGAGATGGGATGGGGCATGAATGGAGATGCCTTTGGGTGTGAATAACTCAACTTGTTCAAATGAAGTGACGGGAAAGGGGTTATTCATCAAGCCCCTTTAGGCGAGGCTTTCCAAATCCAAGTGAAATAAGTCTCTTCGTCTTCTTCTATGTTGCATGCTGTGTCGGTTGGGGTCGTCGTCGTCATTTTTGGATGTTTTTGCGGTCTGTTCGAGGAGATTCGAGATTTCTTCGTCTACACTCATGTCGTGCCTTAATCTCAAGCTGGTTGCGCATCCGATTTTGGCCATGTCCTTGTCTCTCAAGGAATGCCAAGAGCACCACAAAAATCGACAGAACCTAATGCCACACTGTGAGTAATTATCGATAAACCTATAAGCGACTGAGCGATAACCATCTGAGCGACAAGCGACTGAGCGGTAAGCGACTGAGCGGTAAGCGACTGAGCGGTAAGCGACTGAGCGGGAAGTGACTGAGCGGGAAGTGACTGAGCGACAAGTGACTGACCCGCAAGCGACTGAGCGACAACCGTCTGAGCAACAAGCGACTGAGCGGTAAGCAACTGAGCAGCAAGCGACTGAGCGGGAAGTGACTGAGCGACAAGTGACTGACCCGCAATCGACTGAGCGACAACCGTCTGAGCGACAAGCGACTGAGCGGTAAGCAACTGAGCAGCAAGCGACTGAGCGGGAAGCGACTGAGCGGGAAGTGACTGACCCGCAATCGACTGAGCGACAACCGTCTGAGCGACAAGCGACTGAGCGGTAAGCAATTGAGCAGCAAACGACTGAGCGGCAAGTAACTGAGCGACAAGTGACTGACCCGCAAGCGACTGAGGGACAACCGTCTGAGCGACAAGCGACTGAGCGGTAAGCAACTGAGCGGCAAGTGAGTGAGCTACAAGTGACTGACCCGCAAGCGACTGAGCGGCAAGCGACTAAGCGACATGCGTTCGAGCGACAAGCGACTGAGCAGCAATCGACTGAGCGGCAAGTGATTTAGCGACTAGCGACTGAGCGGCAAGGGACTGAGCGACAACCGATTGAGCGACAAATAACTAAGGATAAGCCGCTGATGCAATGTGTCTGAACGACAAGCGTCGAGTCTTATCGACGCGCAAGGTGTGCCTTTCATTGAGGCCCGTCGCCTGAGCGATAATTTCTCAAATTCGAGTTTTGATATAAGAAGGGGTTGAGTGAGAAGGATACTTGACAATTTCGAACGAGAGGCTAAAACCAAGATGGATCTGACCGACAACCGACTAAGCGAGAACTGATGAACTGACAACAGACTGAGCGATATTTGACTGCGGACAATCGCCTAAAAAACAAGTGACAAACGACTGAGCGATTGAATCACGTACGTTTAAAAGATTAGCTTGAATAATGGCCAACGATTTACTGTATCTCATCGTCTGAGCGATTATTTCTGAAATAGGAATTAAGAGGATTGACGCCGAACCATTTTAGGCGTATTCCAAATAGTGACACTAAGTGAATGTTAGAAAAGCTGATATATTAAAGAACATCTAAGCGATGTGACAGACGTCCTTTCATTGAATGCCAACGCCTAAGCGATTACTTCCGACATTCGACTGTGATTTGATAAGGTTGAGTGATGAGGATCCTTGAAAATTTCACACGACAGGCTAAAACCAAGATGGCTGACAGGCAATCTACTAAGAGAGTAATGACTGACTGAGCGACAAATGTCTGAGTGTCAACAAAATTGAATTTGAGTTTTTATTTACTTATCACACAGGTATTGATCTGCGAAGTCAGAAGGGGTTATCTACAGAAAATTGTTTTTCTAGAAATTTGAGGAATTTGGATTTGAAAACCAAGTTCTTCATGAAACCTTGATTTTAGTTGAAGAAAAATTTGTACGTGTTTTAAAGTTTGTGTTGTTTCTTAAATTTTGCGTTAGTTCATTTAACGTAGTTGGAACGGAACAAGCAAGTTGTCTTCTGCCATAGTTGTTGCTGATTTTTGGCGTTTGAAGCCGACTCTGCGCTCGTCTTCGTGTATTGAAAAAGTTGTCTACAGACTTCTGAAAGCAGGTGTCTTCGTAGTATTCCAATGCTAGTGTCATTCTGAACATTTGTTGAAGTCCTAGCACCTTGAATCGGTTTTCTCTGGACGAACTCCTGTCTATATTCTCGACTATGGTGTTTTGGAGTTTTTGGAGTTTATTCAAGTGGGTGTTGGATGCGCTACCCCAAGCTAGAATACCACACCTTGACTTGGATTCGACTAAGGCATAGTTCGCCTGCTTTTGAACCTGACATGTCGAATAGGTCCCAAGGTATTGCAGAGCGAATAGTGTCTTTTTCAGTTCGGCGCGAATTTTGTTGATGTGCTTGTCCCAAATAAAGTTGCTGACAATGGTGACTCCCAGGTACTTGTAGTTTTCTACTACCTCATTGGACTGATCAGGTAGTTCACTTTGACACTGACCACGCGGATCGTAGGCTACCTATTCCGCAAACCAATTTGTGCTTTTGATAAAGCGAAGAAGAGGGTTGAGTCTGATGCTGCTTGAAGAAATGGGCCCCCAGAAGTCTGAATCTACGAGATGAGAGAGCACTGCAGCTACATAGCAAGTGTTCGATGGTTTCTTCCTCATCCTCGTCCATGCAGCTTCTTTAGAAATCATTATGGGGAAGGCCTGGTCTAGAGGCGTGAGTTCCGATGGCACAATACCCTTTTAGAAAGCCAATAAGAGATCTGAGCTTTGGCCTGCTTAATCTGATCAAGCTAAGCGATCACTTGGGATCGATCATAAGCCAGAGTTGTTTGGTAATGAGGCATCCTGTGCCAGATGTCCATTCGCGGTTTGTTTGAGCAAGCTTTCCAAGCTTTAGCAGATGTTTTAGTATAGGTTTAGCAATAGGCGTGGAGACTGGGTCTCAACCCGGAAAGAGCACGGAGTTTGTGCCCTTTCTACCGAGTTCGTCCGCTTCGTAAATCTCTGAAAAACTTTATGGCTTTGACGTGTGAATTCTCTTCGCGGTCTGCGGATGTGCATCATCTTGGTTCTTGGGTGGCTTATAACGAGAACATTATCGTGACACCAATCAACTATTTTGTCGAACTCGCTTAGCATCGGCAAAGGCAAAGGGAGTAGTGTTTGTGAAGACAGGAAGTAGCTTATTGGTAAACAAAATGAACAGAATTGGTCCGAGCTTCGAAATATAACTCCAAAGATAGCCTCGGTATCATCACTGCAGGCGTGTTTGATTCTTACTCGAAAAGATCTGTTCGTAAGATAATTTGACGCGTGACTATTTACTGAGTTATGTCTCCTTATTTCTGAAATACATAAGACTTTGGGTTGAAAATCTTGAGCGATGGGGGTGCTCGAAAATGCCGAACTATGTCAGGGGATGACAAGGCCACAAAGTGAATGTTAGCTGCTGGACAATTGAACATCGAATCTGAGCGACGACGGTTATTTTCCTAGCATTATCGCTTAAGCGATTTTTTTTGGAAATGGGCTAAATTCATACTCACTTAGAAAACAAATTAAATAAAAAAAATAACACATAAACTTTCTGTTGAGCGATGCAGGTTCGTCCCTTAGGTAGATCTTTCATCGCTCCAAGCTTTCATTCTTATGCGTGGTCCTTTGATGAGTTTTTCAGACATCCAACTGTCACTGCAGACTTACACTGAGACTCACCTAGTCAGACATTCTTTATTCGGGCGACGAGTCTAAGCGGAGACACAGGTGGACTTGGGTTCAACTTTCAGTCCCATCGCCTAAGCGATCACTTCTCTAATTCGATAATTTAGATTCAATGAGGTTAAGAGATGAGAATCCTTGAAAATGTCGATCGTCAGACTGAAACCAAGAATTCAGCGACTATGAGAGTAGTAACTGGCTGACAAGCGACTGAGCGACAAGTGACCAGCGCGTAAGCAAGACGTCATAAAATATTGGTTTTGATGATTGAGCGATGAGACTGCGCGACGCGTGGACATTTAGTGAGTTATATCGCCCGAGCGAATATTTATGAAATTAGACAGTCGAGGGATAAGGGTGGTTGGAAAATGGAAATTTACAGACTAAGCTCATTAAGTCAGTGATAAGTACCTACGCCACAATCGCTTAAGTGACAAGCTACTGAGCGACAAGAGGATGAGCTTCAATTGATTGAATGACAAGCGACTGAGTGATTCAGTCTGAGAGGCGGTTGGCGCATTATTTCGGATTTTAAAGTGCTTCTGATGACAGAGGCGAAGGCTACGAAATGAGTGACAAACCCCTGAGCGACAAGCACTTGAATCGCAAAAGACTGAGAGGCAAGAGAGCGAATTTTTGAATAAAGATTGAGCAATGAGTCTGGGCGATAAGTGGTCTTTCATTAAGCGATTCTTTCTGGCAATCGAATTAATTTACAGTAAGGCAGAAAATGGAAAGCGATCGGTGATAATGAAGCACACATTTGCCTCTACCATCGCGTGATTGATTTTCTTTTCATTGAGGAAGTCTCCAGGCACCACTAATGCTTCACAAGTTGCGTACAATCACCTTCAGAAGTTCGCCATTCGGTTCGAGTCCAAGTCAAACTCCAATCAAACCTAACTCTCCACCCTCGGTCTTATCGGGTATGCGATCAAAATGGACTATCCGGACCCAATAAGTATAAGCCCACGTCTGTTAGCATCGAATACTTTTATCAGGCACCAAAAGCACCTCACACCACGATCGGAGTTGGTCCACTAATACCTCGGCATACCCTCTGTCCACGGCTTGGCAGCACGCTTCTCCGTATCCGCACAGTCGCCTTCGGTCGTCTGCGTACTTAATCCCGCCTTCCTCTGCACTCGAGCGGCACAAGTTGGCAAACTCACTTCCCAGGCCAATGAATACGATGACCTGGAACCCAATCACCTTAGCGTTATCACAAGCTTCGTCGTGCTCTCCTTCACTAGCAGCTGGGTAGGCCTTTCTGGTCGGTTACTTTCTAGTGCACCATCTCTGGCCAGCCCCTTTTATATTGCCCAACTTGTTGGCACCCGAAGCATTGAGCCGAGCTTCCTGCAGATCCTCCGCCGGTCCTTCGATCAGACTCCTGCTGCTCTGTCTTCCATCTCCTTTTCCTACTATCTCGACGACCGTTCACCTTCAGCGAACTCTTCCCAACACATTGTTGACCAATGTTGACCACAAGGCGTATACCGAACTGTCTTCCGAAGCATGGAAGAGGCAGGTCCTGGATGATAGCAGGTGCTTATGGCAGCGTCTACCCGACTGGTGGGCGCGCCATACTTGTGGAGCCATTGTGAGAGGGTGGAGCCTTTGGACGACCAAGTGCCGGACGTATCTCCGTTTTTTCTCAAGCGATTCCCAGTTCCAAGCTGCCTTAGGGACTTCTTCAAGGCCATCTGTCTTCAGGAGCAGTGTGGCACCACTTAGAACTCCATTCCCCAGCTAGTCGATCACATCTCACTCAATTCAAATTTGTCATATTGACGTTTTAAACTCACAATAATACGTGTCGCGTCGACCAACGATTTAACCGACAATCGACACCCGCAATCGGAGCCTCTGTCTGAGAGCACGACTTGGCTCTGTTCATGGTTTTCCATTTGACGGCTTCCACTGACACTTTTTCTCTGACAACTCTGTCAAGCCTTTAACATACTTCTTGCTGAAACCACACACGTCCTTCTCAACGATCCCACCAGCCAGCCCCTAGATCCCACACGACTTCCTGCTCAACCCTCCAGTCCAACATGAAGCCTACTTCTCAGAGCATTCTCACGCTGTGCAGGTTCAAAAGAAACTAACCCAAGTCAACCATTATGGTAACCCTAGCGATTCCGTCACCTACATCTGATTGCCTACTTTCAGGCTCACACCACACATTTCGAACAAAGCTTCACTCCCCACTGGTTCGTGTCTCGGACTCATCTCGCATTCCGCGCACACGCTTACAGGTGAATTTCACGCAAAGCACTCTCATTTGCACGCCAGTCAGTGGCCATTACCGAAAAGGTTACCATCAGTCATCAGACCCTTTCGGAATTTATAATTAACAGCTTTTTGCAGATCAGCCTGCCTGCAGGCTTGCACAGCAATTAACCGCATTCGCATCGTGATAACGTTGCGATTTGGCAACCGAAGCACTGCCTGAGATGACAAATTAGGAAACCAAACCACTTCACTGACGACGACGAAGACAATGAGGAGGAGGAGGAGGAGGGAGGAAGAGAGCTCGTGGGCACGGATACCTCGGCAGGTTGGCGAATGCGGCTCAGAGCGTGCCACTCGAATTGCTGCACTTAATTAGTTTAATGCGAGTATTCGACGCTCGCTAGTGACGTCGGGCGGCGAAGTGGCCGATAAATTATCGGAAAAAATCTCAATTGTCCCGCCGATTGAATGGAGTCGTGCCGGCGGCGGTGGTGTGGCTGCAGACTGAATGCCTGCAGTCTTCGGGGCTCATTGTGGGCACCGGATTGATGGTGGGTTTCACGATTGGGGATCTTTTGTGAGCGGGCGAGTCTCTGGAGCGCAGGTGTCAGGACTCAGCTGCGCGAAGTCGAATTCCAACAATAGACCCGACAGCCACGCCGAGCCGAGGATGATGCCATATTCATCGACTGATGGACAGCTGAACTGGATTCGACTGCACTGCATGCCTCATTCCCGGCCCACGTGTCGGGGCACAAGTATGTGGTCGCTTCGGAGATAAATCAATTCACAGAAGACAGACCCAGGCAAGGCCCCCATCCGTATGCATGCCTCGAGTAATTATCATGCAAATGCATCGACGTGGGGGCCTCGCTGCAACCAGTATCTCGATGCAAATGCGGTTCTGAAATGCAAATGCAGACACTCATTAGTGGCGTAGAACAACGTCCCTGATGGGGGAACATCCACGAGCTGTGGGCACCCGCGAGACCGCTCCGCGTGTCCCAAATGCTCTGCGCGGCGACACTGACCTTGATGGATGCTCCGGTCATGAGCAGCGCGCGGCGCCTAGGGTGTCAGATTTACGGACGAACGCCCACTCACCGCCGGCAAACACCGCGCGAGTGGTTTCGGTAATCCGATTGGGACTGAGTCCGCTGGCGATTGGCAGAGTTCATGTCAGACTTTCGGTGATCTCTGGCACTTTGATGGATCGATGGCGCGATCACCGCGATGATCCGGGCAGACGGAGATTAAGCACTTAGACGGGGGAATATATTTTTGTGTTGCTCATTTATTGCGCCTTCATTTTGAGACATTTGTGAAGCGTTGCGGAAAGCACCACGCGGAGATAGTGCTTCGCGAACAGGGCGCAGTACACGACGAGGACAAAGAAGAGGAACTGATCGATGAACCAGATCAGAGGGGGAATGGTGTCCAGCAAGTTGAGTTTGGTCAAGTCATTGTGCTTGATTGCAGTCATCGTGGCATTTGGAACTGTGGGCAGGCAAGCAGTGATGAAGTGGCGGTGGAAACAGAGACAAGGCAGCACTTACCGTCCAGATCAGTCAGCTCAACAGTGGCGTCTGGATCGATCCCCAGGCAGATGAAGACCTCCTCCCACCGTCCGTCGGCTGAAAGCTGCTCCAGATTGCAGAAACGTCTCATTTCGTGCGATAGTTTTCGAAATTTTTCAAATCGACTGTGAAACTGAGTGGGATTTCAGGGACGAATTGATGTTTGACTGGTGTCACTGCTGAGTGTGAGTGTGATGATGGTCTGACTGCTTAAATCTGTATGTAGTTAAGAAGGAGGCAACGACTGGATGGCGCAGTTGGTAGAGTGCCTGCCCCTGGTTAGCGGGATCCCCGGTTCGAGTCCCTGTGAAAGCAAAGTTAATACGCTTTTATCTGTTTTTCAAATCTGTTTCAGTCACCACTTGCAGTTGGGATCAAATTAAAGGCACTATCACTGCAGTCGTCAATCAGTGGTAGTAGCCTGACTATGGGTAGCACAATGAACCAATATGGTCTGTGTGTGGTAGTGAATTCACTAGCTGCCCAACTACCTAGGCTAACCTAAGAAGGAAGCAATCGCGAACTCTGTAAACGACATCTCAACTCACGACTTCCGTTCCTAGTTCGACTTACAAATCTCCTCATTTCTATATCTTCTGATGGAGCTACAATCAGAGAGGAACCTGGGCCTCAACCAACAAAGCCCACTCACCACCGAAATAACCCAAATTATGCGCTTCAAAAGAAGCCGAAAGCTGGGCGAAATTCACAACGAGACAGAGAGAAAATTTGTGTGTCGGGTACTTGTGCGAAAGACAAAATCACGAACTCTAGGAGCTGATCCATAGACTATCCTGGCTCAGCCACATTGAGGGCATGAATTCTAGGAAAAAGAGGAGTCCGAACCTCCTGGAGTAAAAGGCAAGGTGTACATGACCGTCACACATGGAAGGCATAGAGCTCAGGCTCAGACTCTTCATACATTCTGCACTGCCCTTGGAATTTATGTAACCATGAGTGACATGCTCTGCATTAGCAACATATCAACAGCATTTAAATCTAATCTAATATGTTTATAAACATGAATACACAGGTCTCTAGTTCTCAGTCCACAAAGTTCGTGTACAGTCTGCCCAAACTCAATCTCAAGCAACCTGTTCCCAAGCAGGCTTGACAAACAAAAGACGCGCCGCAACAAGTATGTGCAAACATGTATGTATGTTGTTTACGAAATATTGTCACGTGTCTCTTTTCTGCATGCTCCCCTTTTGTAAAGCGTCCTTTTTTGTCTCTCTTTGTCGGTATTGCTTATGTTTGTATTAGCTGTTAGCTTAGGTTTAAGAAATGATAGTTCACTCGAGGTTTGGACGACCAATAATAAAGTCAACTTTTGTTTTTTTTTTGGTAATTTGGTATTTTATTTTTTATCGATTTCTACCGTAACATGGGTTTCTACCAAAATGTCCTTGCGGTCAGCACGTGAGGCAATTCCTTTCTTCAGCGACTCTTTAGTTCAGAATTAAGGCGCTGTGGTGCTGCAACTCTACAATCCTTTGAAGTAGTCTTCGCTGGCAATCTCGAACTCTTGAACGTTTAGACGTTTTTGTTGACACTCTGGCTTCCTTCTTCTCACCTTCGTCTACTAGATTTATCCAAATTCTCCGTACGTTTGGAGACGAAAAATTAGAACGAGTTTCAAGTACCATGTCATTTTCCAAAACTGAAACACTTTCCACGAGTGATGTGACTTATACGATTGGCCTAGCCGAGTCAATTTTGAAGCAGCTTGGAAGGTCTATCACCAGGAAGGCCGAGCTTTGTGTAAAAGCCAACTCAGCATTCTCACAAATGGTCGTGGAATTTGAAAAAAGAATAATATCGCGAATGTTAGCTATCGGAATGAGATAGCTTCGTACTGTTGCGGGAGTACGCCATGAAAAGGGTGAGATACACAAGGAAACTCATTGTTGCGCTGCTTCTTCGAAAGGAAATATCCATGCTTACATGGTTTGGTCTCGTGGCACGAATGTCCTCATCATCACGACTTCCGAGGTGTGAATGCGATTCCATCAAGTAGGCAAACGCTTAGCAGGCCCAGGATGAGGTAGTGGGACCAAATCCAAGAACTCGCCTGGTTCCACATGAGCATAACACCCGATGAGTCAGAGTCGATAGCAGTGGAATGGGTGGCTTGTTTTTCTCTCGTGCGTGCTTTATTATCGTGGCTGCTTTAGTGGATCATGCGGGCCAGAATATGATGATGATGCTGGGAGGAAAAAACCTCTAATTTCCATTTGATGAATATGCTATCGCAATTTGATTATTTCGACCGTGTGAAATGGTCAAATTATCAAATACAATACAAATGAAATGAAATGGTATGACATGACGAAATTGTAACTCGTTAAATCAGTTTATCCGATTATAGTAAACGAAATAACTGAGAATGAAGATATGAAGCCGACCGATTTCATCTGACAGCGTTTCGTTTACGTCCCGTGCTCGTGTCACTGAATACGCACGAATGAACTGTTGTGAACAGCAGCACCACAACTGTAGTAGCGGGGTTAATTATGCCCGATTTCGGATCACTAAACTCAGAATCAATAGAAATTTCGTTTTCACAGTGAAAGTGATAGATTCCACTAAAATAGTCGTTTAACTTAAGCCACCGATTGTCATGCCTTAAGTGTCAATCCAGAGAGTAGTTGGTTTAGTTGACTATTTATTTCACAAAAAAAGAATGTATTTTAACAATAACAAAAAAAAAAATTCTTACTCTTATTTTTTTTATTTCATTTTTATTTCATTTCCGGACAACTTACTACTAGACAAAAATGACATAAAAATCTATCTTAATATCTAACAATTCATGTTCTTAATTCTATCTTACTGACCCTTCGCGGGTACTCTAAAATATTCTAATCTAACTGACAATTTGCCTTTCGGCGTCTAAATTATTAAGTTATTTATTGTTTGTTTTGTCCTTAGGACAGATTTTATTGTTTAATACTTACTGGCCAAGAAAACTAAGAAAAAAACTGGGCGCTCTATACACTATTATTTTACCTAACCTAAATCTAAACCTAAGCCCTATTACCTACTAAAAAGCCTAAGAGAACTCAATCTAACTTAATCTATGTCCGTAACACTACGGACGTGTACACAAGGGCTTGTATGTTATGTATATGCGGAACGTATATAATCCACAAGCCCTTGTGCACCCCTTTTTTTTTTTCATATATACATATATATGTATATATACATGTACATATATATATATTTTTTTTTTTTTGACTAAGCTACCTTATAACTAGATAAGTGGGCCATTATACCAACTAAACGATTTGTATATTGGCAGGAGCCGGAGAAGGCGGAGACTGATTCTGGTGTAACCACCAAAAGAAGTGCCGCTCCTTATCACTCTCTCTCCTATCTCTAGCAGGGATCGCTCTACTGAACCGGAGAAGATCTTCGTGTTCGCGGACGACATCCGGTTCGTAGAGGAGTCGCCTGTCAACTGTTCGGCGCATCGCGTGGTAGATTACAGGACATCCTTCCGTGTCCTGTATCAAGCCGATCGAATCCAAATAGAGGAACGCTTCAGGTGGAACAAAGCCGTTGTGGCGCACCCTCTCATGGTACATATAATTGGGATAGTAAGCCCCGAAGATCAGACTGTTGGTAGAAGTCATACTTCTTGCAATGTGACTTCTTATTGATTTGATGATAAAATTGTCTATCCTTTTCACGTTTGCCCTGTTGTACAGGACCTCGTTAGGATAGTACTTCTTGTACTCAGACTCGGGTGTTCGATACAACCGGAGACAAGTCCTAAGACACCGTCTCTCGAACACCCTCATCTTTTCCATCTGCGAAAGACTCACGTTGAACCACATTGGACAACCATACACCATGACTGGCCTTATGAGGGCCATATAGTAGATTACCTTCACCCTGGTGTCAAGTTGGCTGCTGTAAAACAGCTTACTTGCCACAGCAAAGGCTTTTCTAGCATTGGTCAAAGCTTTCTCTATATGTTTGTCAAAATACAGAAAATGATCCAACCAAATGCCAAGATATCTTACTACAGTTTTCACGGCTAACGGCTGACCCCGGGGGTCAACTATGCCGAACTTCTTCCAGTTTACGCGCGTATCCCTTGAGGCCATGGCCAGCGGGGTGCGGAAAAGAACAGTTTCATACTTCTGGAAGTTGATAAGCAGCTTCCAGTCATTGCAATATGTCAAAGTGTTGTCAAAGTCACCTTGCAACAAGGTATTAACAACTTCTACCTTAGGACCTGATCTGTACGCCACTAAGTCATCGGCGTACGCGATTAGGTGCGGCATAGACCTTAGGAGATCTGCAGTGAATATAGCAAACACTATTGGGGAGCCAACAGCCCCCTGTTGTAGACCATTATTGATATTAAAGACTGTAGTAGAAGTAACGCCGCCACTTTTTACGACGAACTTTCTACCTGTTATCATATCATATATCATGTATAGCAATGTTTTATGTAAACCAAGTCTGACGAGCTTAAGGAAAAGGCCCTCTAAACAAACGGTGTCGAACGCCTTCTCTAAGTCAATCAGACAGGCACCCGTACAGTGTTTTTTATTTTTATTCCATTGAATGTCGGATACCAGCTTTGACCAGCTTTGAATTCTTACTCTTTATTGTTTGGCTTAGGGCCGTCTACCAGATTAACGTATCAAGTATGTGTTCCTAAAAGTTCTCCTCCATTATACATTTTCTATAGCGCAGTGCGTTTACTGCATACTTGTACAATAGATCCCAGCCTCGGTCACTGTTTAAGACGTTTATCGATTCTTCAAGCGAGAGTACCTGTGCTCCAAAGAAGCTGGAGAGACCTGGCTCTGGCTGGGGGCTCTAGTTGGTTGAGGAGCAGGTTCACCCGGGACTGTAGCGCCATCAGAAGTAAAGGGATCTTTCATCGCTTTCGGAATTTGATAGACACGTTTAAGCACTCTGGACGCAAGATCACAAAATAGTCGAATCCCGAACGATCGGCAAGCTCTAAAAATCTTGACGATTCTGAAACATCCAAGAACTTTTGGCAAATCATAACCTCTTCCAGAGACGTCACCGGCCAAAGACTCTTTCGCATGAAAGCTCTGCCAGCAGAGCCAACATACAATACGACAGAACTAAAGTGAACACGCATAAATTATCCTGTCGATTGTATCCATAGGTCTCTTGTTCAAATCCGGCTCGAAGGAACAATCGGGAAAAGCCATCTGTTTGCTTTGATTTATTATTTAAGCACGAGTTCAATTTGTTCAGTCTTCAACATACCTTTTAAGACGACCTAGGTAGGTAGGTAGGTAGTAAGTGGCTTAGATGCACTTGGGCCAAAGTAGGTCTGTTGTACTGCCACGCGGGTTGGTCTAAAAAGAGAGGGGTGGGGCCGGCGTATTTATACGACAGCCAGCCAGATCCGTCAATGATGTCTAATAGCGATTTAATCGTTGTTCCTCTCCGTTCGCTTAGATTATCGAAGAAGTAGGAGCCTAGAGTGGTTGTTGCAGTTGCAGAGAAAGTGTTGTACACTTTCCTCTTCTTCCTCGTCTCGGCAACTTCTGCAGAAATCGTTTGAAAATAGTCTTAGTCCTTTCGCGTGTAGTCCCAAAAGGCAGTGTCCGGTGATTATACTCACTGCCGTGCTAACTTTAGGTCTTTTTAAGGATATCGGACTATCAGATCTTTTGGGGTCAAGACTGGGACCATCTGGCATTGAATTCTAGTTTGCTTTGGTTGGTGAGTTGTATTTTAAAGGAAGCTAGAGGAGTACCTAAATTATAGAAGGATCCGTCATCTGGCAGTGTTGAGGCGATTTTTGCGAGTTTGTCAGCTTCGCAGTTTTCCATACGGTCTCTATGGCCCGGAACCCAACACAGGCGAAATCGAAACTGTTCGGATATCTTGTCAAAAGATGTGCGACGGCTTATGACTATTTTTGAGTTTATAGAGAACGATCTTAGGGATTTGATTGCTGCCTGGCTATATGTAAAGATGCAGATATCACGTTCCACCTCAGCCTGGACAGGGCTTCGCGGATCGCTATTATTTCCGCTTGGAAAACGCTGCAGTGACTAGGTAGCTAGATTGATTTATTGAGATTAAGATGTTCAGAGAAAATTCCACCGCCTATTCCGTCTTCCGTTTTGGATCCGTCTCTGTGGAAATGTAAGGCGTTACCGAATGGTATTTTGCCGCCATACCACAGGTCTCTTTCCGGCTTTAGGGTCTTCAAGTTTTTCTCTGAGAAGTAAACACATGAAGTGTAATCGAGGTTAGTAGAGGCAAGTCCTTGTTCTATTAGAATTGAAGTAGCAACGGAATTCTTTAAGAATGCGATGACGTGGAATACGTCATCTCGTTCCTGAAGGTTGCACAAAAGAGGGAGTTCTGGGCGATGCGGTATAAATTTTAAACTTATCAGTTCACCTCTTATTTTAAAGATATTGCTTATCATATCCGTTGTGAAACTTGCCATGAAATATGTTCTGTCTTGTAAATTGTGGTTCAATTCGCTGTAATATGCCCTGTATTGTGAGGACTTGGCTTCATCTACAAATTGGTTGAAGATTCTATGTCTTGTTTTCTCCAACAGTGTGTAGAACTTATAATCCACAGAGTACATAATTGCCTTTAGTGTATTAAAATTATTTCAACAACAAAACCAATCAAAGCAACCAAGTTTTCTGTCTGGACATGTTCCTGAAGAGAACAGAAAGTACACAAATTAATAAACGAACGCAAATACAATTCGCTTGTTGAGTCACTAATTGGTTCATCGTTCTCATGGGTGGTGGATTCGCTAGTTCACAATGCCAGTCAATCCGTGGCTTACCTAATAATAATAATAATATGGGTGGCGCGACAGTCCGAGGTGGGCCTGGGCCTAGCTTCTCAGCAACCACTCGTGCTGTGCGTGCTACTGTTCTTTCACGCGTGGAAGGGACCTACAGTTTAATGCCGACTCCGAACGGCGTTGAGAAGCTTTTTCTAGACAGGAATACTCTTTGAGCATTTTCAGTGACTCGAAAGAGGTGGAGCCGTGAATTATCGAAGTTGGTAAATTCGGGTATCGAACCTGGCACCCTTTGCGTAGGAGTCGGCGCACTTACGCACTACGCCACGGCGACCAATGGCTTACTTAAGCCATCCCTAAATATTGAGTGTGAAAACGAAATATTCTTGAGTGAAGTTTAAGTTCGATCCTACACTTAGATAAGCCAGCAGATAAGGTTGCACTGCACAGGATACTTTGTATAATGAAATAATGTAATATAATAAACCCAACTGTGAAAACCTGTAAAATTTGAGTGATCAATTTCTAACAAAGTAAGGAGAGGTAAGTCGAATGAACAGGGCTTCTTCTTCTTCTTCTTCTTCACCGTGGGCGTCGTCTATTGCGTTGTCCCACTGGTTCGGAGTCGAAGACTCTTCGGGCTGGAGAAGTGTTGTCCATGCGCTCTACATGGCCCAGCCTTCTTAGGCGTTGAATCCGTAGACGCCTGACTAGGCTCATGCCGCTGTACAGCCCGTACTGTTCGTGGTTGAATCTTCTTCTCCAATAACTCACTCAACGCAGACAGGACCAAACATTGAACGCAGAGCTTTTCTCTCAAAAGACCAAGTGCAGCTTCATCCGCTTTTGAGATTGCTCATGCCTCCGCACCATAGAGCAGCACAGGGATGATCAAGGTGTTGTATAATGTTAGCTTGGTCCTTCGAGAGATGGCTCCACTAGTCAATTGCCTCTTGAGCCCAAAGAAACAGCGATTGGCAAGAGTAATTCTGCGTTTAATGTCGGTACTGGTGTTGTTCGTACTGTTCACTTGCGAGCCGAGGTAGACGAAGTCCTTCACTACCTCGAAGTTATAGCTGCCTATGGTGACGTTTTGGCCAAGTCGTCGATGCTGTGCCTCTTTTCTCGATGACAGCATATACTTCGTTTTGCCCTCGTTCACCGCTAAACCCAATTTGGCCGCCTCCGCTTCAATACCAGCAAACGCTTCATTGACGGCTCGCTGTGTTCGACCAATCACGTCAATGTCATCCGCGTATGCTAGCAGTTGTACGGACTTCTGGAAGATCGTGCCTCTAGTGTTGGCGTGTGAGTCTTGCACGATCTTTTTCCAGGATGATGTTAGAGAAATCACATGACGGCGCGTCGCCTTGTCTAAAACCTTTTTAGACATTGAAGGTCTCGGTGAGTTCGTTACCGACCTTGATGGCGCAGCGAGAATTCTCCATCGACATCCTGCACAACCTGACGAGTTTGGCAGGAATGTCAAAACTAGACCTGGCGTTCTATAGCTCGTGCCTATGCACGCTGTCATATGCGGCCTCGAAATCGACGAATAGGTGGTGGGTGTCGATCTGCATTTCTTGGGTTTTTTCCAGGATCTGCCTTAATGTGAAGATTTGGTCGATGGACCTATCAGGTTGTTGACGAATGGTTTCAGGCGCTCACACAAAACGGCAGAGAGGATCTTATAGGCAATGTTAAGGAGACTTTTCCCTCTATAGTTGGTGCAGTCAAAGGGGTTTCCTTTCTTGTGGATCGGGCAAACGATACTGAGTTTCCGCTCGTCGGGCATGCTTTCCTCCGACGATATCTTACAGATGAGTTGGTGCGTCTTGCGATGGCCAACTTTACGTGCATTATTGATGAAATCAATTGCAACTTCGCGAAATACTATTTGTCGCTGGATTTCTGAAAATCTACAAAACCTAGAAGTCCGAGAAGAAAAATATTCCCATCAAACTGCGAAAATGGAAGTTATTGATTTACATCCCACAGTGAAATTAGAAACCGTAAAAATATGATTTACCCTATTCTTGTAATGGGCAGAATAAAACGACATACTCATTGGAAAAAACTTCGACCACAAAATAAGCGCGATAAAGCTACTGCCAAGCGATATTCTGCAAAGCAACTTCTGAGTTTTACATATTATCTAAATGAATTTGTTTTTATAAAATAGGGTTTCAGGGCTCTCTTCGCGTAACTATTGAGACAACTACCGTCTTTTTAATTCACTTTGATGATATCGTCGATGATTTGCTTCATATAAGACCATCACCAGAAATAAAGTATTACAGAGAGACCAGACTTCTACCTCTCTTGCCCCTTAAAATTGTTGACACCTGCTTTTTAGAATTTGTTCTTAAACCAAATTGACCAATCAGAGGACGGCATTTTCGTTATTTCGTGAATAAGCATCAAAAATTCATGAATATCTGTCAAAAAGGGACAATCAGCTGTGAAGTCGGCTATCTCGTAATACTTCATTTCTGGTCTCTCATTTAGTTACAGTTTGAGTGCTCTGAAAATAATAACTCTCACGTAAAAATGACATCTGTTCTTTAATTCCTCTCCAATTTCACTAACGCATTCTCATTTCAGTTTGCGAACAAAACTAATACAAATACGCCCTATCAGTCTAAAAATGTCTCAAAAGTGTAGAGCAAGATATGTATACACAATTGTTTCTCATTACTATCAGACGATAGTTAATGATAGTTTTCAGTCCACGCGAAGCAGGCAAAACGATATCTCTCAAACGTTTTTTTATGCTAACATGAAGCGAAACTGTCGCCGAAAGGTTAGAGGGAGACGATTGTCGCCTTACGCGATTTGAGCCCAGGATATTTTTTTTATATATTAAATAGTAATATACATTTTTAGAGTGCTTAAAATATCTATTTGATTATTGCAACTTTTCTATTATTGCAACAGGTCATGTTTCCCTTATTTAGTCTGCGACTCATGCAGGGTCCGAGCCTGAGCGATAGCTGCTTTCCATTGTTGACGGTCCTGGGCACGCTGCTTCCAGTCATCAATACCAAGATGTCTTGCATCGGCGATTAATTGGTCTTTGTACCGGAGATTCGGTCTTCCTCTCCTTCTCGAATCAGGAGGCTCGGATTTGAAGACCCTCTTAGCTGGAGCATTGTTGTCCATGCGCTCGATGTGGGCAAGCCTTCCGGACTACATCCACATCCTGGTACAACTCATAGAGTTCGCGGTTGTGTCTTCTCCGACGTAGAATTTTTCTTTCAAAAGCACCAAGAATCAGTTCCGCAGTTTTGCTTATCGTCCAGCTTTCGGCTTCATACAACAGGACTTAGTCCAGGTCATGCAACAGTTGCAATAATCAATGATGGCCAAATGAAATATAATAGAATACTACGACCCACAGGCGTAATTGAGTGCAATTATTAGTAGCGGTGAAGAATTTAAGCAAATTTTGGACGACGACGACGGTTGCATTTCAATTTGAAGTTGAGATGGTGCTGTTGTGACACTCTCCTGACTGACCCTAGGCACTATCTGAAATGGATTGGGAAAATTAGAAACTTCTACAGTTTTGTACGACGCCCTGGAAGTAACATCTAACCAAGTACACCCTTGACTGCGCGTTAGTTGGCGATAGTTATGATGAAACTTGAATAATACCTCATAGATTGATTATATGGATTAAGGTGGTATTTGGAATGTATGCTCTTTGCAGCCTATGTCCTCATCCTCACCCATAGCAATATTTTTACCAAATTCCACCTAAATCCGTGCAGCCATATCGGAGATAGATCTCCACAAACATCCAATCATCGAAGCTTTCCAATTCATAACATCGCTGGGATACATAACGTAATCCAAAGGCGATCGAACTGTATTCAATTATTTTAATATGTGTTTATTGAGCAATCTACGAAAAACAAGCAATTTGTGAAAATCCCCAGAGCCGTGCAAAGGTCTGTACGAAAAGCCGAACATAATTGTTATCTAGTGCATGAAGTACAAATTGACCGCAGTCCACGGGTCGGTTGGTCGTCGAGTACAGGGGTACGCGGCTGTAACATTTATTATCTGCGAACTGTGCACTTAAACGGCACTGGCTACCAGTATCTGGACAAGATTACGTATCCAATCGGGGGATCTACAGTGTGGCTGGTATTTGGAGGTAGGTGAATTTGTAGCACGATAGAGAGCCCACGCTGATCCTTTAAGCATAGAGTGGGGGGATCTACTTGTGAATTTCTACTACTACTTGTGGATTTCGCTCTGAACGCAATTTCTGTTTCAATGAAATTACTGATTTAAGTGGATTCACATAATCTACTTTTGGCTATATCGTCCACTACATGTTTACTTTACTCCCTCCCGACCACCCATAGAGAGTCTGAGACTGAGCTTTTCAAAGATGAAGACATAAATTCACCCGCAATACCCGTCTCGCCAGGAATTCCCATATGCTTCTTCTTAATTGGCGCTACAGTCCGGGGTGGACCTGGGCCTCAACCAACAAGCCTCTCCAGTTAGCAAGGGTCTCTGGCTAGCGGTCTCCAGTGTCGCACGCCAAGTTGGTTGAGGTCCTTCTCCACCTGGGTGCGCCACCTTAAACGCGGGCATCCTGTGTTGCGTTGTCCCACGAGTTCGAAGTCGAAGACTCTTCTTACCGGAGTTGACTTGTCAATTCGCTCTACATGGCCTAGCCATCTTAGGCTAGTGGATCCGAAGACGCCTGAGTAGACTCATGTGCCTGTACAGCCCCTACAGTTCGTGGTTGAATCTTCTCCTCCAGACACCGTCAACGCAAACAGGACCAAAGATCGCACGCAGAGCTTTTCTCTCGAAGAGACCAAGGATATCCTCGTCCGCTTTTGAGATTGTCCATGCCTCCGCGCCGTACAGCAGAACTGGGATGATCAGGGTCTTGTATAAAGTCAGCTTGGTCCTTCGAGAGATGGCTCTGCTACTCAATTGCCCCTTGAGCGCATAGAAACAGCGGTTGGCAAGAGTTACTCTGCGTTTGATCTCGGTACTGATGTTGTTTTTACTGTTTACTGCGGAGCCGAGGTAGAGGAATGCACATCAGTATACCCTTAAGCCTACTTTCGGATGCACAGTTAAATTCAGAGACTCGTTCTTCGGCCGCACTACACGAATATGGAATGCTCTTCCCAAGCTAATATTTCCCACAGACTATAACCCGCAGATATTTAAGACCACTGTGCACAGGTACCTCCTCTCCTTTTCTCCCTCTATACCTTCGGCCCGGGTTGTGTCTTGGCCCCGAACACATAAGAGTATTAGCAACCTCTTGACACCCGCAAATTATAAAAAAAAATAGTTGGAAGTAGAAGAACTACACGTTGCATGGCGTATGTGTTAGCTTGGTGCTTAACAAACATGTGATAATCCTAATAATACAATAATATGCGTGGCGCTAAAGCCCATTGAGGGCCAGGGCCTAGTTTGTACAACAACCACTCGTGTTGTGCGTGCTACTGTTCTTTCACGTGTGGAAGGGACCTACAGTGTGTACGAACGGCCAAGTTTGAGAAGCTTTTTCTAAACAGGAATAATCTTTGAGCATTGTCAGGGACTCGGGAGTGGTGGCACCGTGAAAATTGTTTTTGGTTGTACCGGCCAGGAATCGAACCCGTCGGCGCACATGCCCATAACGCCACGACCACCACTCCTCCACCAAACATATCCATTTCCCCGAAATCCCAATTGAACAGTTCCTTGTGAGGCAAGCTGTCTGAAAATCGATCAAAAGATATACGCACCACTTTTGGTCGATTCTTAAGCCCCATCAGACAGCATGCCTCGCAAGGATCTGAACCTCAATAGTCTTCCCCTCTATTTTTCTGAGAGGGAATGTTTTTGGCATGTGGCACTTAGCTTGGACCTTGACTAAGGATAAGCCTCTATAGTCCTTGCAAGAGGAAGCACTGCTATTATGTTTTATGGATGGATCACGTGGGACAGATATTCCTGTCGTCCGTCATGCCTTCGATTGTCTGGTGCATGCTCGCTATCAGATAATCCCCAGCGGCCTTGAAGAGCTCATATGACAAACCATTTAAGACTGGGGCATTATTTCTTTTCAGTTTTTTGATGGCTGTATCGATTTCTTTAAAGTTGGGTGGGAGGACTACTTCGTCGACTGGTGTTGGGATTGCTGGGTTTCCCGCACTCTCTGCTGGTCAGAGCCGTTGAAAATATAGACCTTCGGATCCGTAACAAGATCTCCCTCAAAAATTTCGAAAAGTCCGGGTTCTTGAGGTCATGCTCATATCATGCTTATATAATAGGCCCGTATCTGCTCGTCGATTACATGTTACCGCCTGCTAACCAGAGATAAGGGATAATAGAGATATCCAACTTCTACCTCCTTTGCCTCTTGATTTCATCCGACAGCTTTTTTTATAGGCTTTTGCTTGAGAACAGCTGATACCCTTCCCCATTCTTATTTGAATATTCGCTAGCTATTTGAAGGTTCTTTTCAAATTTCGGTGTTAAAAAAAATGTTCAATACAGTATGGAGGGGTAAACGAACGCACAAATCTTATAGCCGTGTTTTTTTCATCGCTATCGATAGTGAAGTGAAGGAAGATTCAGAAAAACGATTTGCAGTGGCTTTGATTTTTAACTGTCAAAATATATGAAAAATAGGCAGTTATAGGCAGTAGGTTGTTGTATGTGCTTTACGTGCAAGGTCGTACTTCACTATTTATAGATTTTTGAAAAAACACGGCTAATGTTCATGAAGTCGATTCATTAAAACTTTCAGCAAGTATGAACCTGAGATACAAGGACATACATAATTAATGAATGAATAACATCGTGTGAATTTTTGCATATGAATAAAAATGAATAATACATTCACACGTTCAGGTAACTTATAATAAAAATAATATTAAAGCGTGAATCACTTAAAATAAAAAGTTTTGACAACTGTTTTTATGCATTAGTAATAGTTGCAATATCTCGCCATTGTTCTTATCAAATTATTTAAATTGAACTCATGAGTTTTTCAGAATTCATGAATTAAGCGTATACACCTGACCTCATTTTTTGAGTTCATTTGTCAGGTACGGTTTATGAATGGGCTGTATATATATTTAAGAATTAATTTTAGGTCAAATAGTTCCAGTTAAATGGGCATTTCAATACATTTTTACTCACGAAAGTCCATATAATATAATCATAATAACATGGGTGGCGCTACAGCCCGTAGAGGGTCAGGGCCTAGCTTCTCAGCAACCACTAGAGTTGTGCGTGCTATTGTTCTCTTACGAGTGGAAGGGACCTACAGTTTAATGCCGACTCCGAACGGCGAAGTTGAGAAGGTTTTTCTAGACAGGAGTACTCTCTGAGCATTGTCAGTGACTCGAAAGAGGTGGAGCCGTGAAATATGAAAGGTGGTAAATTCGGGTATCGAACCTGGCACCCTCTGCGTAGGAGTCGACGCACTTACCCACTACGCCACGGCGACCCACAATCCATATAACAATGTAAGTAAATTCTCTTAAAAATACTAGTCAACTTTTGAACACCCTCCGAATAACATAAATACCCATGTATGTTACATGGATCGTACATGGATTGTGGGCAAATTCAGAAATCTGCCGCCATTTTTTCCCACTAAAATCCACGAATCGACCGCCATTGCGAGGTGGATCCATGGTTTGTGTAAGAGTATTTGTGAAATACAAGGGAATACCAATCCTTTTGCATTTTTCTCCGGTGTGGATCAGGGGAAAAAAATGGCCGAAGTTGGATATCTCTACTAACCCTCATCTCTTCTGCTAACACTCGCCATTATACCACGGATTTCTTGTCGGTGGCGGTAGAGGTGTCAACGAGTGCATTTGTGACTTTTGTCTCCACGTGGGCAGAGTCTCTCTCTCACACCCTTTTCATAAGATTTGGCAATCATAGGTGTGCTTATGTAAGAGATCATGAATTTTATAACAATAACAATAATGTAATTAAAATATGCTAATCGCAAATGAAACACATTTGTTTAGAATATCGCACCACCCTGTCTAAATATTAGAAATAAATACACACACACTCTCTGTTAGTCTAGTGTTAAGAAATACTATGTGAATGTAAATAGCAGTACACTCGAATGATCAAAAGCAGCTTACATTATTGTCAGCCGATCGGCTTGCAGCGCTCTGAAAAGCCAGTCTCAATAAAGTTCTCGTTGAAACAAGACGTGTTTCATTTAATGTTATGTGTTTAAGTATTACGTTACTATCACACTTAAGTGGTCATTGTCAGAACTCCTCTGAGTTGACTGATGCCGCTGTTTGACATTCGAAGGACGGTCGAGTTCTGAATCGTGCTAATACCAGAAAGTCGACGTTTGAATGTTAAGACAAAGCCGACATATGTTATCGTGTAGTGGGGACCTTGCTTTCTGGTCCCTTCACAGACAGCCTTCCTACCTGTGCTTCGCACTGACTAATAGGCCATGACAGTCCTCATTGATAGAGTCATCAGCCTGGGGCCTACTTCAGAGAACATTCATCTCATACATTCTGACACTTTCGCTGTATGATTTCTGTTTCTCAGATTTGTTGTATGAGCCGCTGTAATACAGCGTGTATCACCTGAAGCTTACACTGGAAATATGGGAAAGTTGTATTTTTTCTTTTTCACAGAAAAATATCATACACATCATACAGCAGTTTCTTACAAGTTTGAACATACATTTCATGCAGCACTTAAAACTGCTGTAGTCACTACAAAAATGAGTTTTCAAATGAGAAAAATGAAAAATGATTTTTGAATAATGAATTGTTCATCACACACACATGTCTAATTAAAAAAAAAATAAAAAATGTTCCCATTTAGTTTCCTCCATCAAAGCAGCTGCTGATCTTGCGATACCTAAACGATGGCTTACTAGAACTCAAGACACACACCTGCCAGAAACTATATTATATCTTATAAGATTGCGTAATGCTGAAAGAAGCAAATGGCTTCGTTACAGAATTGATGCCTTTTTATATAAAGTGAAGCTGTTAAACGCTGAAATTAAGAGACAAATAGCAACTTTCAGAAATATGCGTTGGAATAACTTACTTTCTACTTTTGAGAAGGCAAGTAAACCATTCTGGAAAATAACAAAAATCATTAAAAATAGAAGCTCGAATATTCCTCCGCTTAAACTAAATGATAATTTGTTTATAACTCCAACGGAGAAAGCTAATATACTTGCTGATACGTTTAGTATGAACCATACTATATCCATGCATCTTAGCGATTCAGCAATTGAGACTGAGGTTGCTGACTCTATTCAAGAACTATCCCGAACTCCAGTTTGTAATCCTTGTCAAACTAACACCAATAAAGTTAGTGAACTAATAAAAGGATTAAAGCCAAAAAAGTCACCAGGTATGGACAACATAAACAATAAACACTTAAAAGCACTACCACCCGCTGGCATTAAATATTTAACTTTCATTTTTAATGCTTGTCTGAGAAACTGCTATTTTCCTAATTGCTGGAAAACAGCAAAAGTTATTCCTACTGCTAAGCCTGGCAAACCAAAAAATAATCCCGAGAGTTACAGACCTATTAGTCTCCTTAGTTGTTTGAGTAAGCTTTTGGAAAAACTCATTAAGGAACAAATTGATAATTTCGTAATAGCTAACAATGTTCTACCCAGCTTCCAATTTGGTTTTCGTGCTGGTCATAACACAATCCACCAAGTATTGCGTATTAAAAACCACATATCTAAAAACTTTGGACAAAAAAAATCGACTGGTCTGGTTCTCCTGGATATAGAAAAAGCTTTTGATACGTTTTGGCACGACGCTTTATGTCATAAACTGTTCAAACTCAAGCTTCCTATACCGCTTATCAAAATTATACAGAGCTTTTTTAGTTCAAGAGAATACGTCGTTCAAATTAATAAAGACATATCCTCTACCCACTATATTCGGTATGGCGTACCTCAAGGTTCTGTCCTAGGGCCTATACTATTTAATTTATACGTATCTGACATACCTTGCCTTGGTGTTGCCATGTTTTGTAGGCAAAAGTAAAAAGAACATAATAAAATTCAAAAAAAATATATTAAATATTATTTGCACCCTGTGCACATACAAAAAAGAAAAAAAAGCTTTCGACTATCCAGTGACATCTATTAACAAAACTGATAACATTCGGACCATCTGATCAGGTTGTTGACCCGAAGTTCGCTTCGCTATAAATAGAAGCAGAATGCAGTTTTCTTTCTTCTCTTCGTAATAAAGATAACATCGCCTGTCAATCAAGTGTTTCATTTTTTTGCGCCCACCCCACCCGCTCTCTACAATTTCAGAAGTGGGATTCGGTTATTGGATCTACTGTACGGTCGAGTGTACATCCCAATTTTTAATACTGCGGTTCGATTTCAAGTTAATTTCGCGGAGTGCTAAGTGAAATTTTAATAATGTCTGAGAAGTGGATAGAGATTCTGGAATCTTCGACGGTATCCAAACTCAAAGCTATTCTCAGATCACTAAAATTTCCTACTACAGGCACCAAGGCAGAGCTTAAACTTCGAGTTGAAGAAGCAGTGCAGGATTTTTCGGATGACGACTATGCCAGTTTGATCAACGAGTTTTCTTCAGACACCAGAGAACAGGGTGCTGATGACTCAACGCCACCGGATAACGATGTGCCTGAGGAGAGCAGTGAGGACGAGGAACAACTGAATGAGGAGATAGCAAAACTTCAACGAATGTGCAGGAAGAAAGAAGAAATTCGGCAATTGAAACAGAGACTGCGAGAATTATAAGTTGATGAAGTTCAATCCTTTCCCAGGTCGACTCCAACTTACAACTTCAAGGACGTCGAGGACTCGATTCCCGTTTTTAGTGGAGATGACAACTTCTCCGTTAACCGCTGGATTGAGCAGTTCGAGGAGTACTCAGAAGTTTTGGAACTGGACGACAGGAACAAATTCATCTTCGGTAAGCGGTTTTTCAAGGGAACAGCAAGACTTTTCGCCAGGACTGTTTGCCTCCGCAGTTGGACTCAATTAAAAAACGCATTGAAGAACGAATTCCAGAGAAAAGTTACCACATCAGACGTTTACAACGAGCTGCGAAGACGGAAAAAGTTGAGCAACGAAACAATGCAACAGTACGTTCTTCATATGCAAGAAATTGCAACACATGGAACTGTCGAAGAGGAGGACTTAATCCAGTATATTATCAGAGGAATACCTGATTCTGAGACGAATAAAATTATCCTGTACAATGCTAACTGTCTTGTGGAGTTAAAAGAAGCGCTGCGGAAATATGAGAGACTTAAGAATAACCACCGGGAGCATAACACCGACAAAGTGACCAGAGTTAATCCCGCTGTTTCTCAAAATCGCCGTAGTACTGCTGCTAAACACTCTGATCCTAATAGTAACAAGAAGGATGTCACCTGCTTCAAGTGTGGGAAATCGGGTCACATATCCCCTAACTGCGACAACATAAATCGAGTCATGACACTACAAAAACATCAAAAAGTGAACACCTCTATAGCTGCTGAAAGGAACGATGGGAACTCTTTGAAGGACACTCTGCTACCAGAAGCTGAGCATGGCCTGATGAACGATTTTGAGTGCTGTATTCGTTACGAATGGATAAACCAACATATGGAGATCTCGCTAAAATTGTTGACGCTGCTGGACTCAGGGAGTCCAATAAGTTTTGTGCAGGAAAGGTATTTACCAACAGTCTTACTGCCAACACTCGAGAGGACGAGCCAGACTTATTGCGGAGTCAACAACAGCCCACTTCAGGTGGTAGGAAGTATCAACAGCCGTATTTGGTTTCAAAATTCAATTATAAGAATTAATCTTTTGGTAGTGAAAAATTTTTCTATGATATATCCTGTTATTCTAGGTCGTGATTTCATTGGGAAAACAGGTTTGGCTTTTCGACGTATCACGGAGGACGAAAATCGAAATTCACCAGTGGTTTCCAGCTCCTCCAACCCTGAAATTTCATATCCATCTCCTAGTGCTGATACAATTGAAGTTAATGAGCTGCAGCAGATTATGAACATCGATCTAGCGGCAGATTGTGGTGAGTCTCAATTCAACATTAATAACAGTTTGTGTGAAAGTGTTAAGGATACAATAAAAGAGATAGTTAGGCTCGCTTATTTGCAACCAAAAGATCGTTTGTCGCAAACAGATTTTAGAATGGAGATAACCTTGTCCAGACATATCCCATTTCGGTGTACACCTAGGAGGCTTCCGTATGCACACAAAGTCGAGCTCGAGAAAATTTTAGACGATTTGTTGCAAAAAAACATAATTCGCGAATCTAATTCGCCGTACGCTTCGCCAATTGTACTTGTGCAAAAGAAAAATAAAGAGCTCCGACTGTGTGTAGATTTCAGAGAGTTGAACAAAATCACTTTACGTGATAACTACCCTTTACCCCTTATAGAAGATCACCTTGATCGACTTCGTGATAAATTGTTTTTTACCACATTGGATCTTAAGAATGGCTTTCATCATGTCCAATTGACAGATGAATCGATGAAGTTTACGTCTTTTATAACGCCGCTAGGGCAATTCGAATACACGCGGATGCCATTTGGGCTTAAGAACGCCCCCTCCGTGTTCGAAAGATTCATGAAGCATGTCTTCGGAAATCTTATATCAAAGGGTAAAATACTTACCTACTTAGATGACATTCTCATTGCGACACAGTCCATTGAAGAACATCTTAATATTTTACGCGAAGTAATAAATACTATAACTAAACATTCATTACAGCTCAGGTTTGACAAGTGTAGTTTTCTGCAAACCGAAATCGTCTATCTCGGATATAAAGTCACTAAAGATGGTATCCGACCAAATGACAGTAACTTAAACGCGATTAAAAGTTTTCCTATACCTTCCTCTAGCTATTTGAAGGTTCTTTTCAAATTTCGGTGTTAAAAAAAATGTTCAATACAGTATGGAGGGGTAAACGAACGCACAAATCTTATAGCCGTGTTTTTTTCATCGCTATCGATAGTGAAGTGAAGGAAGATTCAGAAAAACGATTTGCAGTGGCTTTGATTTTTAACTGTCAAAATATATGAAAAATAGGCAGTTATAGGCAGTAGGTTGTTGTATGTGCTTTACGTGCAAGGTCGTACTTCACTATTTATAGATTTTTGAAAAAACACGGCTAATGTTCATGAAGTCGATTCATTAAAACTTTCAGCAAGTATGAACCTGAGATACAAGGACATACATAATTAATGAATGAATAACATCGTGTGAATTTTTGCATATGAATAAAAATGAATAATACATTCACACGTTCAGGTAACTTATAATAAAAATAATATTAAAGCGTGAATCACTTAAAATAAAAAGTTTTGACAACTGTTTTTATGCATTAGTAATAGTTGCAATATCTCGCCATTGTTCTTATCAAATTATTTAAATTGAACTCATGAGTTTTTCAGAATTCATGAATTAAGCGTATACACCTGACCTCATTTTTTGAGTTCATTTGTCAGGTACGGTTTATGAATGGGCTGTATATATATTTAAGAATTAATTTTAGGTCAAATAGTTCCAGTTAAATGGGCATTTCAATACATTTTTACTCACGAAAGTCCATATAATATAATCATAATAACATGGGTGGCGCTACAGCCCGTAGAGGGTCAGGGCCTAGCTTCTCAGCAACCACTAGAGTTGTGCGTGCTATTGTTCTCTTACGAGTGGAAGGGACCTACAGTTTAATGCCGACTCCGAACGGCGAAGTTGAGAAGGTTTTTCTAGACAGGAGTACTCTCTGAGCATTGTCAGTGACTCGAAAGAGGTGGAGCCGTGAAATATGAAAGGTGGTAAATTCGGGTATCGAACCTGGCACCCTCTGCGTAGGAGTCGACGCACTTACCCACTACGCCACGGCGACCCACAATCCATATAACAATGTAAGTAAATTCTCTTAAAAATACTAGTCAACTTTTGAACACCCTCCGAATAACATAAATACCCATGTATGTTACATGGATCGTACATGGATTGTGGGCAAATTCAGAAATCTGCCGCCATTTTTTCCCACTAAAATCCACGAATCGACCGCCATTGCGAGGTGGATCCATGGTTTGTGTAAGAGTATTTGTGAAATACAAGGGAATACCAATCCTTTTGCATTTTTCTCCGGTGTGGATCAGGGGAAAAAAATGGCCGAAGTTGGATATCTCTACTAACCCTCATCTCTTCTGCTAACACTCGCCATTATACCACGGATTTCTTGTCGGTGGCGGTAGAGGTGTCAACGAGTGCATTTGTGACTTTTGTCTCCACGTGGGCAGAGTCTCTCTCTCACACCCTTTTCATAAGATTTGGCAATCATAGGTGTGCTTATGTAAGAGATCATGAATTTTATAACAATAACAATAATGTAATTAAAATATGCTAATCGCAAATGAAACACATTTGTTTAGAATATCGCACCACCCTGTCTAAATATTAGAAATAAATACACACACACTCTCTGTTAGTCTAGTGTTAAGAAATACTATGTGAATGTAAATAGCAGTACACTCGAATGATCAAAAGCAGCTTACATTATTGTCAGCCGATCGGCTTGCAGCGCTCTGAAAAGCCAGTCTCAATAAAGTTCTCGTTGAAACAAGACGTGTTTCATTTAATGTTATGTGTTTAAGTATTACGTTACTATCACACTTAAGTGGTCATTGTCAGAACTCCTCTGAGTTGACTGATGCCGCTGTTTGACATTCGAAGGACGGTCGAGTTCTGAATCGTGCTAATACCAGAAAGTCGACGTTTGAATGTTAAGACAAAGCCGACATATGTTATCGTGTAGTGGGGACCTTGCTTTCTGGTCCCTTCACAGACAGCCTTCCTACCTGTGCTTCGCACTGACTAATAGGCCATGACAGTCCTCATTGATAGAGTCATCAGCCTGGGGCCTACTTCAGAGAACATTCATCTCATACATTCTGACACTTTCGCTGTATGATTTCTGTTTCTCAGATTTGTTGTATGAGCCGCTGTAATACAGCGTGTATCACCTGAAGCTTACACTGGAAATATGGGAAAGTTGTATTTTTTCTTTTTCACAGAAAAATATCATACACATCATACAGCAGTTTCTTACAAGTTTGAACATACATTTCATGCAGCACTTAAAACTGCTGTAGTCACTACAAAAATGAGTTTTCAAATGAGAAAAATGAAAAATGATTTTTGAATAATGAATTGTTCATCACACACACATGTCTAATTAAAAAAAAAATAAAAAATGTTCCCATTTAGTTTCCTCCATCAAAGCAGCTGCTGATCTTGCGATACCTAAACGATGGCTTACTAGAACTCAAGACACACACCTGCCAGAAACTATATTATATCTTATAAGATTGCGTAATGCTGAAAGAAGCAAATGGCTTCGTTACAGAATTGATGCCTTTTTATATAAAGTGAAGCTGTTAAACGCTGAAATTAAGAGACAAATAGCAACTTTCAGAAATATGCGTTGGAATAACTTACTTTCTACTTTTGAGAAGGCAAGTAAACCATTCTGGAAAATAACAAAAATCATTAAAAATAGAAGCTCGAATATTCCTCCGCTTAAACTAAATGATAATTTGTTTATAACTCCAACGGAGAAAGCTAATATACTTGCTGATACGTTTAGTATGAACCATACTATATCCATGCATCTTAGCGATTCAGCAATTGAGACTGAGGTTGCTGACTCTATTCAAGAACTATCCCGAACTCCAGTTTGTAATCCTTGTCAAACTAACACCAATAAAGTTAGTGAACTAATAAAAGGATTAAAGCCAAAAAAGTCACCAGGTATGGACAACATAAACAATAAACTCTTAAAAGCACTACCACCCGCTGGCATTAAATATTTAACTTTCATTTTTAATGCTTGTCTGAGAAACTGCTATTTTCCTAATTGCTGGAAAACAGCAAAAGTTATTCCTACTGCTAAGCCTGGCAAACCAAAAAATAATCCCGAGAGTTACAGACCTATTAGTCTCCTTAGTTGTTTGAGTAAGCTTTTGGAAAAACTCATTAAGGAACAAATTGATAATTTCGTAATAGCTAACAATGTTCTACCCAGCTTCCAATTTGGTTTTCGTGCTGGTCATAACACAATCCACCAAGTATTGCGTATTAAAAACCACATATCTAAAAACTTTGGACAAAAAAAATCGACTGGTCTGGTTCTCCTGGATATAGAAAAAGCTTTTGATACGGTTTGGCACGACGCTTTATGTCATAAACTGTTCAAACTCAAGCTTCCTATACCGCTTATCAAAATTATACAGAGCTTTTTTAGTTCAAGAGAATACGTCGTTCAAATTAATAAAGACATATCCTCTACCCACTATATTCGGTATGGCGTACCTCAAGGTTCTGTCCTAGGGCCTATACTATTTAATTTATACGTATCTGACATACCTTGCCTTGGTGTTGCCATGTTTTGTAGGCAAAAGTAAAAAGAACATAATAAAATTCAAAAAAAATATATTAAATATTATTTGCACCCTGTGCAAATACAAAAAAGAAAAAAAAGCTTTCGACTATCCAGTGACATCTATTAACAAAACTGATAACATTCGGACCATCTGATCAGGTTGTTGACCCGAAGTTCGCTTCGCTATAAATAGAAGCAGAATGCAGTTTTCTTTCTTCTCTTCGTAATAAAGATAACATCGCCTGTCAATCAAGTGTTTCATTTTTTTGCGCCCACCCCACCCGCTCTCTACAATTTCAGAAGTGGGATTCGGTTATTGGATCTACTGTACGGTCGAGTGTACATCCCAATTTTTAATACTGCGGTTCGATTTCAAGTTAATTTCGCGGAGTGCTAAGTGAAATTTTAATAATGTCTGAGAAGTGGATAGAGATTCTGGAATCTTCGACGGTATCCAAACTCAAAGCTATTCTCAGATCACTAAAATTTCCTACTACAGGCACCAAGGCAGAGCTTAAACTTCGAGTTGAAGAAGCAGTGCAGGATTTTTCGGATGACGACTATGCCAGTTTGATCAACGAGTTTTCTTCAGACACCAGAGAACAGGGTGCTGATGACTCAACGCCACCGGATAACGATGTGCCTGAGGAGAGCAGTGAGGACGAGGAACAACTGAATGAGGAGATAGCAAAACTTCAACGAATGTGCAGGAAGAAAGAAGAAATTCGGCAATTGAAACAGAGACTGCGAGAATTACAAGTTGATGAAGTTCAATCCTTTCCCAGGTCGACTCCAACTTACAACTTCAAGGACGTCGAGGACTCGATTCCCGTTTTTAGTGGAGATGACAACTTCTCCGTTAACCGCTGGATTGAGCAGTTCGAGGAGTACTCAGAAGTTTTGGAACTGGACGACAGGAACAAATTCATCTTCGGTAAGCGGTTTCTCAAGGGAACAGCAAGACTTTTCGCCAGGACTGTTTGCCTCCGCAGTTGGACTCAATTAAAAAACGCATTGAAGAACGAATTCCAGAGAAAAGTTACCACATCAGACGTTTACAACGAGCTGCGAAGACGGAAAAAGTTGAGCAACGAAACAATGCAACAGTACGTTCTTCATATGCAAGAAATTGCAACACATGGAACTGTCGAAGAGGAGGACTTAATCCAGTATATTATCAGAGGAATACCTGATTCTGAGACGAATAAAATTATCCTGTACAATGCTAACTGTCTTGTGGAGTTAAAAGAAGCGCTGCGGAAATATGAGAGACTTAAGAATAACCACCGGGAGCATAACACCGACAAAGTGACCAGAGTTAATCCCGCTGTTTCTCAAAATCGCCGTAGTACTGCTGCTAAACACTCTGATCCTAATAGTAACAAGAAGGATGTCACCTGCTTCAAGTGTGGGAAATCGGGTCACATATCCCCTAACTGCGACAACATAAATCGAGTCATGACACTACAAAAACATCAAAAAGTGAACACCTCTATAGCTGCTGAAAGGAACGATGGGAACTCTTTGAAGGACACTCTGCTACCAGAAGCTGAGCATGGCCTGATGAACGATTTTGAGTGCTGTATTCGTTACGAATGGATAAACCAACATATGGAGATCTCGCTAAAATTGTTGACGCTGCTGGACTCAGGGAGTCCAATAAGTTTTGTGCAGGAAAGGTATTTACCAACAGTCTTACTGCCAACACTCGAGAGGACGAGCCAGACTTATTGCGGAGTCAACAACAGCCCACTTCAGGTGGTAGGAAGTATCAACAGCCGTATTTGGTTTCAAAATTCAATTATAAGAATTAATCTTTTGGTAGTGAAAAATTTTTCTATGATATATCCTGTTATTCTAGGTCGTGATTTCATTGGGAAAACAGGTTTGGCTTTTCGACGTATCACGGAGGACGAAAATCGAAATTCACCAGTGGTTTCCAGCTCCTCCAACCCTGAAATTTCATATCCATCTCCTAGTGCTGATACAATTGAAGTTAATGAGCTGCAGCAGATTATGAACATCGATCTAGCGGCAGATTGTGGTGAGTCTCAATTCAACATTAATAACAGTTTGTGTGAAAGTGTTAAGGATACAATAAAAGAGATAGTTAGGCTCGCTTATTTGCAACCAAAAGATCGTTTGTCGCAAACAGATTTTAGAATGGAGATAACCTTGTCCAGACATATCCCATTTCGGTGTACACCTAGGAGGCTTCCGTATGCACACAAAGTCGAGCTCGAGAAAATTTTAGACGATTTGTTGCAAAAAAACATAATTCGCGAATCTAATTCGCCGTACGCTTCGCCAATTGTACTTGTGCAAAAGAAAAATAAAGAGCTCCGACTGTGTGTAGATTTCAGAGAGTTGAACAAAATCACTTTACGTGATAACTACCCTTTACCCCTTATAGAAGATCACCTTGATCGACTTCGTGATAAATTGTTTTTTACCACATTGGATCTTAAGAATGGCTTTCATCATGTCCAATTGACAGATGAATCGATGAAGTTTACGTCTTTTATAACGCCGCTAGGGCAATTCGAATACACGCGGATGCCATTTGGGCTTAAGAACGCCCCCTCCGTGTTCGAAAGATTCATGAAGCATGTCTTCGGAAATCTTATATCAAAGGGTAAAATACTTACCTACTTAGATGACATTCTCATTGCGACACAGTCCATTGAAGAACATCTTAATATTTTACGCGAAGTAATAAATACTATAACTAAACATTCATTACAGCTCAGGTTTGACAAGTGTAGTTTTCTGCAAACCGAAATCGTCTATCTCGGATATAAAGTCACTAAAGATGGTATCCGACCAAATGACAGTAACTTAAACGCGATTAAAAGTTTTCCTATACCTTCCTCTAGCTATTTGAAGGTTCTTTTCAAATTTCGGTGTTAAAAAAAATGTTCAATACAGTATGGAGGGGTAAACGAACGCACAAATCTTATAGCCGTGTTTTTTTCATCGCTATCGATAGTGAAGTGAAGGAAGATTCAGAAAAACGATTTGCAGTGGCTTTGATTTTTAACTGTCAAAATATATGAAAAATAGGCAGTTATAGGCAGTAGGTTGTTGTATGTGCTTTACGTGCAAGGTCGTACTTCACTATTTATAGATTTTTGAAAAAACACGGCTAATGTTCATGAAGTCGATTCATTAAAACTTTCAGCAAGTATGAACCTGAGATACAAGGACATACATAATTAATGAATGAATAACATCGTGTGAATTTTTGCATATGAATAAAAATGAATAATACATTCACACGTTCAGGTAACTTATAATAAAAATAATATTAAAGCGTGAATCACTTAAAATAAAAAGTTTTGACAACTGTTTTTATGCATTAGTAATAGTTGCAATATCTCGCCATTGTTCTTATCAAATTATTTAAATTGAACTCATGAGTTTTTCAGAATTCATGAATTAAGCGTATACACCTGACCTCATTTTTTGAGTTCATTTGTCAGGTACGGTTTATGAATGGGCTGTATATATATTTAAGAATTAATTTTAGGTCAAATAGTTCCAGTTAAATGGGCATTTCAATACATTTTTACTCACGAAAGTCCATATAATATAATCATAATAACATGGGTGGCGCTACAGCCCGTAGAGGGTCAGGGCCTAGCTTCTCAGCAACCACTAGAGTTGTGCGTGCTATTGTTCTCTTACGAGTGGAAGGGACCTACAGTTTAATGCCGACTCCGAACGGCGAAGTTGAGAAGGTTTTTCTAGACAGGAGTACTCTCTGAGCATTGTCAGTGACTCGAAAGAGGTGGAGCCGTGAAATATGAAAGGTGGTAAATTCGGGTATCGAACCTGGCACCCTCTGCGTAGGAGTCGACGCACTTACCCACTACGCCACGGCGACCCACAATCCATATAACAATGTAAGTAAATTCTCTTAAAAATACTAGTCAACTTTTGAACACCCTCCGAATAACATAAATACCCATGTATGTTACATGGATCGTACATGGATTGTGGGCAAATTCAGAAATCTGCCGCCATTTTTTCCCACTAAAATCCACGAATCGACCGCCATTGCGAGGTGGATCCATGGTTTGTGTAAGAGTATTTGTGAAATACAAGGGAATACCAATCCTTTTGCATTTTTCTCCGGTGTGGATCAGGGGAAAAAAATGGCCGAAGTTGGATATCTCTACTAACCCTCATCTCTTCTGCTAACACTCGCCATTATACCACGGATTTCTTGTCGGTGGCGGTAGAGGTGTCAACGAGTGCATTTGTGACTTTTGTCTCCACGTGGGCAGAGTCTCTCTCTCACACCCTTTTCATAAGATTTGGCAATCATAGGTGTGCTTATGTAAGAGATCATGAATTTTATAACAATAACAATAATGTAATTAAAATATGCTAATCGCAAATGAAACACATTTGTTTAGAATATCGCACCACCCTGTCTAAATATTAGAAATAAATACACACACACTCTCTGTTAGTCTAGTGTTAAGAAATACTATGTGAATGTAAATAGCAGTACACTCGAATGATCAAAAGCAGCTTACATTATTGTCAGCCGATCGGCTTGCAGCGCTCTGAAAAGCCAGTCTCAATAAAGTTCTCGTTGAAACAAGACGTGTTTCATTTAATGTTATGTGTTTAAGTATTACGTTACTATCACACTTAAGTGGTCATTGTCAGAACTCCTCTGAGTTGACTGATGCCGCTGTTTGACATTCGAAGGACGGTCGAGTTCTGAATCGTGCTAATACCAGAAAGTCGACGTTTGAATGTTAAGACAAAGCCGACATATGTTATCGTGTAGTGGGGACCTTGCTTTCTGGTCCCTTCACAGACAGCCTTCCTACCTGTGCTTCGCACTGACTAATAGGCCATGACAGTCCTCATTGATAGAGTCATCAGCCTGGGGCCTACTTCAGAGAACATTCATCTCATACATTCTGACACTTTCGCTGTATGATTTCTGTTTCTCAGATTTGTTGTATGAGCCGCTGTAATACAGCGTGTATCACCTGAAGCTTACACTGGAAATATGGGAAAGTTGTATTTTTTCTTTTTCACAGAAAAATATCATACACATCATACAGCAGTTTCTTACAAGTTTGAACATACATTTCATGCAGCACTTAAAACTGCTGTAGTCACTACAAAAATGAGTTTTCAAATGAGAAAAATGAAAAATGATTTTTGAATAATGAATTGTTCATCACACACACATGTCTAATTAAAAAAAAAATAAAAAATGTTCCCATTTAGTTTCCTCCATCAAAGCAGCTGCTGATCTTGCGATACCTAAACGATGGCTTACTAGAACTCAAGACACACACCTGCCAGAAACTATATTATATCTTATAAGATTGCGTAATGCTGAAAGAAGCAAATGGCTTCGTTACAGAATTGATGCCTTTTTATATAAAGTGAAGCTGTTAAACGCTGAAATTAAGAGACAAATAGCAACTTTCAGAAATATGCGTTGGAATAACTTACTTTCTACTTTTGAGAAGGCAAGTAAACCATTCTGGAAAATAACAAAAATCATTAAAAATAGAAGCTCGAATATTCCTCCGCTTAAACTAAATGATAATTTGTTTATAACTCCAACGGAGAAAGCTAATATACTTGCTGATACGTTTAGTATGAACCATACTATATCCATGCATCTTAGCGATTCAGCAATTGAGACTGAGGTTGCTGACTCTATTCAAGAACTATCCCGAACTCCAGTTTGTAATCCTTGTCAAACTAACACCAATAAAGTTAGTGAACTAATAAAAGGATTAAAGCCAAAAAAGTCACCAGGTATGGACAACATAAACAATAAACACTTAAAAGCACTACCACCCGCTGGCATTAAATATTTAACTTTCATTTTTAATGCTTGTCTGAGAAACTGCTATTTTCCTAATTGCTGGAAAACAGCAAAAGTTATTCCTACTGCTAAGCCTGGCAAACCAAAAAATAATCCCGAGAGTTACAGACCTATTAGTCTCCTTAGTTGTTTGAGTAAGCTTTTGGAAAAACTCATTAAGGAACAAATTGATAATTTCGTAATAGCTAACAATGTTCTACCCAGCTTCCAATTTGGTTTTCGTGCTGGTCATAACACAATCCACCAAGTATTGCGTATTAAAAACCACATATCTAAAAACTTTGGACAAAAAAAATCGACTGGTCTGGTTCTCCTGGATATAGAAAAAGCTTTTGATACGTTTTGGCACGACGCTTTATGTCATAAACTGTTCAAACTCAAGCTTCCTATACCGCTTATCAAAATTATACAGAGCTTTTTTAGTTCAAGAGAATACGTCGTTCAAATTAATAAAGACATATCCTCTACCCACTATATTCGGTATGGCGTACCTCAAGGTTCTGTCCTAGGGCCTATACTATTTAATTTATACGTATCTGACATACCTTGCCTTGGTGTTGCCATGTTTTGTAGGCAAAAGTAAAAAGAACATAATAAAATTCAAAAAAAATATATTAAATATTATTTGCACCCTGTGCACATACAAAAAAGAAAAAAAAGCTTTCGACTATCCAGTGACATCTATTAACAAAACTGATAACATTCGGACCATCTGATCAGGTTGTTGACCCGAAGTTCGCTTCGCTATAAATAGAAGCAGAATGCAGTTTTCTTTCTTCTCTTCGTAATAAAGATAACATCGCCTGTCAATCAAGTGTTTCATTTTTTTGCGCCCACCCCACCCGCTCTCTACAATTTCAGAAGTGGGATTCGGTTATTGGATCTACTGTACGGTCGAGTGTACATCCCAATTTTTAATACTGCGGTTCGATTTCAAGTTAATTTCGCGGAGTGCTAAGTGAAATTTTAATAATGTCTGAGAAGTGGATAGAGATTCTGGAATCTTCGACGGTATCCAAACTCAAAGCTATTCTCAGATCACTAAAATTTCCTACTACAGGCACCAAGGCAGAGCTTAAACTTCGAGTTGAAGAAGCAGTGCAGGATTTTTCGGATGACGACTATGCCAGTTTGATCAACGAGTTTTCTTCAGACACCAGAGAACAGGGTGCTGATGACTCAACGCCACCGGATAACGATGTGCCTGAGGAGAGCAGTGAGGACGAGGAACAACTGAATGAGGAGATAGCAAAACTTCAACGAATGTGCAGGAAGAAAGAAGAAATTCGGCAATTGAAACAGAGACTGCGAGAATTATAAGTTGATGAAGTTCAATCCTTTCCCAGGTCGACTCCAACTTACAACTTCAAGGACGTCGAGGACTCGATTCCCGTTTTTAGTGGAGATGACAACTTCTCCGTTAACCGCTGGATTGAGCAGTTCGAGGAGTACTCAGAAGTTTTGGAACTGGACGACAGGAACAAATTCATCTTCGGTAAGCGGTTTTTCAAGGGAACAGCAAGACTTTTCGCCAGGACTGTTTGCCTCCGCAGTTGGACTCAATTAAAAAACGCATTGAAGAACGAATTCCAGAGAAAAGTTACCACATCAGACGTTTACAACGAGCTGCGAAGACGGAAAAAGTTGAGCAACGAAACAATGCAACAGTACGTTCTTCATATGCAAGAAATTGCAACACATGGAACTGTCGAAGAGGAGGACTTAATCCAGTATATTATCAGAGGAATACCTGATTCTGAGACGAATAAAATTATCCTGTACAATGCTAACTGTCTTGTGGAGTTAAAAGAAGCGCTGCGGAAATATGAGAGACTTAAGAATAACCACCGGGAGCATAACACCGACAAAGTGACCAGAGTTAATCCCGCTGTTTCTCAAAATCGCCGTAGTACTGCTGCTAAACACTCTGATCCTAATAGTAACAAGAAGGATGTCACCTGCTTCAAGTGTGGGAAATCGGGTCACATATCCCCTAACTGCGACAACATAAATCGAGTCATGACACTACAAAAACATCAAAAAGTGAACACCTCTATAGCTGCTGAAAGGAACGATGGGAACTCTTTGAAGGACACTCTGCTACCAGAAGCTGAGCATGGCCTGATGAACGATTTTGAGTGCTGTATTCGTTACGAATGGATAAACCAACATATGGAGATCTCGCTAAAATTGTTGACGCTGCTGGACTCAGGGAGTCCAATAAGTTTTGTGCAGGAAAGGTATTTACCAACAGTCTTACTGCCAACACTCGAGAGGACGAGCCAGACTTATTGCGGAGTCAACAACAGCCCACTTCAGGTGGTAGGAAGTATCAACAGCCGTATTTGGTTTCAAAATTCAATTATAAGAATTAATCTTTTGGTAGTGAAAAATTTTTCTATGATATATCCTGTTATTCTAGGTCGTGATTTCATTGGGAAAACAGGTTTGGCTTTTCGACGTATCACGGAGGACGAAAATCGAAATTCACCAGTGGTTTCCAGCTCCTCCAACCCTGAAATTTCATATCCATCTCCTAGTGCTGATACAATTGAAGTTAATGAGCTGCAGCAGATTATGAACATCGATCTAGCGGCAGATTGTGGTGAGTCTCAATTCAACATTAATAACAGTTTGTGTGAAAGTGTTAAGGATACAATAAAAGAGATAGTTAGGCTCGCTTATTTGCAACCAAAAGATCGTTTGTCGCAAACAGATTTTAGAATGGAGATAACCTTGTCCAGACATATCCCATTTCGGTGTACACCTAGGAGGCTTCCGTATGCACACAAAGTCGAGCTCGAGAAAATTTTAGACGATTTGTTGCAAAAAAACATAATTCGCGAATCTAATTCGCCGTACGCTTCGCCAATTGTACTTGTGCAAAAGAAAAATAAAGAGCTCCGACTGTGTGTAGATTTCAGAGAGTTGAACAAAATCACTTTACGTGATAACTACCCTTTACCCCTTATAGAAGATCACCTTGATCGACTTCGTGATAAATTGTTTTTTACCACATTGGATCTTAAGAATGGCTTTCATCATGTCCAATTGACAGATGAATCGATGAAGTTTACGTCTTTTATAACGCCGCTAGGGCAATTCGAATACACGCGGATGCCATTTGGGCTTAAGAACGCCCCCTCCGTGTTCGAAAGATTCATGAAGCATGTCTTCGGAAATCTTATATCAAAGGGTAAAATACTTACCTACTTGGATGACATTCTCATTGCGACACAGTCCATTGAAGAACATCTTAATATTTTACGCGAAGTAATAAATACTATAACTAAACATTCATTACAGCTCAGGTTTGACAAGTGTAGTTTTCTGCAAACCGAAATCGTCTATCTCGGATATAAAGTCACTAAAGATGGTATCCGACCAAATGACAGTAACTTAAACGCGATTAAAAGTTTTCCTATACCTTCCTCCACCAAGAATGTGCATAGCTTTCTGGGACTCTGTTCCTATTTCCGCAAATTCATTAAAGGTTTTGCGAATGTGGCTAAACCACTGTATGACCTTTTGAAAAAGGATACACCATTCATATTCGGTGTGAGGGAAATGGAAACCTTTATGGTGTTAAAATCCAAACTTATAGCATCTCCCGTCTTAGCTTTATTTAGCCCTCATAACGCCACAGAACTGCATTGTGATGCAAGTTCGGTTGGCTACGGTGCAATTTTCATGCAGAAACAAGTCGATGGTAAATTCCACCCTGTATTTTTCTTTTCGAAACGATCCACTGAAACGGAAAGCAAATATCATAGCTATGAGCTAGAGACGCTTTCCATTATATACGCTCTTAGGAGATTTAGAATTTATCTCATCGGTGTAACTTTTAAAATTGTAACCGACTGTCAAGCTTTAGCATTGACACTAGAAAAAAAATCTTTAAATCCTCGCATTTCACGATGGGCATTGGAGTTGCAAAGCTTCGACTACATCGTTGAGCATAGAAAAGGGGATAGGATGTTACACGTTGACGCCTTAAGTCGCTCATTTAATGTTCTGCATGTAGATGACGAATCATTTGAGTTTGTCTTGGCGGCTGCTCAGAAGCACGACCCTAAGATTAAAGCGATTGTGTCTGAGTTAGAAAAACGCGAAAGCCCCATTTATGAGATGATAGACGGTCTTATATACCGGAAGTGCAAGGGCAAAGTAAACTTTTACGTTCCATCAAATATGGAGACCGAAGTAATACGTACGCATCATGAAGCGATGTGTCACGTCAGTGTAGATAAGTGCTTCCAGCATCTATCAGGGTGCTATTGGTTTCCAAATATGAAGGGAAAAATCAAAGAACACATAAGAAAATGTTTGAAATGTATATATTTCTCTCCCCACTCAGGTAAAGTTGAAGGAAATTTGCACTCCATACCCAAAGGAGATGTTCCATTTCACACACTTCATATCGATCACCTTGGTCCCTTGCCTAGTTCACAGTCGCGTAAAAAGCACGTTCTCCTTGTAATTGATGCTTTCACGAAATTTATAAAACTTTATCCTGTAAAGTCCACCCAAAGTAGCGAAGCGATAAAGTGTTTGACTTCGTTCTTTGATAATTATTCGCGGCCCAATCGCATTGTATCAGATCGTGGAACCTGTTTCACGTCAACGGAGTTCACCAACTTTCTACTCGAAAATAATATTCAGCACGTAAAAATTGCCACGCGTTCTCCTCAATCAAACGGACAGGTAGAGCGTGTTAATCGTATACTTGTGCCGATGTTGTCCAAAGAATGCGATTCTAACACTACCAGTGATTGGGATAAGCACTTGGTTAAGGCAGAATTCGCGCTGAACAACACTATTAATAGAACTACAGGTTTTACGCCAAGTGTTTTATTGTTTGGGACAAATCAGAAAGGACAGCTCTGTGACCGTGTTAAGGAGTTCCTTGACAGTAGGATAAAGTCAAATCAAGCTAACCTTAAAGACATTAGGGCCCAAGCGCATCAAACAACTGAAAAAAACCAAGCACTTAACAAACTATATTTTGACAACAAACATAAAATTCCTAAAGTATATAAACCAGGTCAGTATGTGATGATTCGAAACACAGCCGCTGTCCCAGGTGTGAATCAAAAACTTCTTGCCAAGTATCGAGGTCCTTATGAGGTCAAGAAAGTTTTACCCAATGATCGGTACTTGATTATGGATATCGAGGGGCTGCAAGTGTCGCGATTGCCGTACAAAAGTGTCTTTTCTCCAGATAACATGAGGCCTTATGAAGTTCAGCAGAGATGTGTAGAAGAGATGATAGAAGAAGGTGAAGAGGCAGCTGCAGACCACTTGGAAAATCCCGATTCTCGAACCGAAAATTGATGTTCACATTTAGAAATTTATTGCGTTATCCAAACCTATTTTCATTGAAGTGCTTTTGTTTTAATTTTAGTATCACATTGTACATTTTTGTTATCTTGATTGAATTGAATTGAATTTGTATAGCTTTTCTAAACTGAACTGAATTTTGTTATTTTGTACTTATATTCGCATCTATTATACCTACTATCATATAATCATACCTACATATGTAGTATTGCTAATCATATTATTGGGAAAAATGCGTTATGTAATCGGGGCGATTACTTGATCAGGATGGCCGAATTGTAGGCAAAAGTAAAAAGAACATAATAAAATTCAAAAAAAATATATTAAATATTATTTGCACCCTGTGCAAATACAAAAAAGAAAAAAAAGCTTTCGACTATCCAGTGACATCTATTAACAAAACTGATAACATTCGGACCATCTGATCAGGTTGTTGACCCGAAGTTCGCTTCGCTATAAATAGAAGCAGAATGCAGTTTTCTTTCTTCTCTTCGTAATAAAGATAACATCGCCTGTCGATCAAGTGTTTCATTTTTTTGCGCCCACCCCACCCGCTCTCTACAGTTTGCAGATGACACGGCGATTTTTTCGTCTGGCTCTTTATTTGCTGATGTATACAATTCCCTGCAAGATGCTCTAAATCAATATTTACCATATTTCAGTAAATGGAAAATTAAAATAAATTGCAACAAAACTCAAGCTGTCTGGTTTTCAAGATGTAGGAAACCGTGTTTTTTACCTAATGGTATTAAACTCAACATGTTCTCAGAAAGCATTGAGTGGTCAGACGATTGTAGATATTTAGGAATAATATTGGACAAAAAACTTACATTCCGAAAACATGTCAGCAATACGACTGATAAGGTCAACAAAATTGTCAGAATTCTTTATCCATTGGTGTGCAGGAAGTCGAAGCTCAGTAACGATAACAAAATTTTATTATTTAAATCCATTTTCCAAGCTATTCTGCTATATGGTTCACACTCACAGAATTAAATTGCAAAGGTGCCAAAATAAAATCTTGAAAATGATGCTCAATCTTCCATGGCACCATTCAACCTTTGAACTTCATAACGACGCCAACGTTAAGACACTTGAATTTCTCACTGAGAAAATTAATAACAACTTCTTCATAAAATGTTCTACTTCTGAAAATCTTCTCATTTCACAACTTGCAGAACCATAAAATATTCATAATATAAAAATGTAACTAGGTCTGTTAGAATTTATTATCCATAAACAAGTGCAATATTAGTTTTTAAGATTCAAATAAGGGTTTTTCCTTGTAGTTTCCCCTTGATACTTCATATTAACATTCAAAATCACTCTCCTGTCTTTATATATTTTTATGATTATAGTTGTAAAGGAAAAATTGTCTTAAACCTCTAAACCACTAGTTGCAACATTAATTGTAATTATAACTGATTATCTACTGAAATAAAATTGAAATTGAAAAATTGACATGTAGGAACAAGGAATGCTAGTTCGTCAAGAAATTTTTATTTAAAATCATCTATTACTATTTCAAACTATTTCGAAAAATTGTCTTATAAAAAACTGAATTAATCTCAATAATTTCGAAATCATATTTTTCTTCATTATTGAGGCACTCCATTATTTAGTTTTGTTTGTTTGTATGGTCTCTGGGTTGAATTCACGACATTATTTAGTTTTCAATAAAATTTGTTATTCAAAATTAAACGTCAAAATAATACACATCATACAACGAATAACATATCATACAATACTTTCAGTGGAATCTGTGAAACAGAAAATTGTATGAAATGTATGTGATGTATGATTTGTGAACTAGGCCCCTGGTCGATAGGGCCATGTGCACATAAAAAGTCTTCCAATTGACCTATCGTCAGTTGACTTCAGCACCCCCTGGTGGTATTTTTTATTACCTCATTCCCGGAACCAAATTCTTACAGCTCTTTCGCGCGAAGCAATTTGTATGGGAATTTAAAATTCGGTGCAGATCTATATTTGGTAAAACTAATATAAAATAATTGATTTTGAATAAAATGAATGGTGGAATACCGGGAAAAAAGTGTGCCAGTTTTGGTATTAGTGCTTGTCAAGTTCTTGGAAGTGATATTTTACTTGGAATCGCATAATGAAAAATGTAAACAAAGCACTTATGTACCAGTAACTATTCATTGTACATTTTATCATTAAGTGAATAGTGAATAATATTAAGTGTTGATTTACCGCATATTCATTGTCTTATAATAGAACAATGTCTGAAGTAGTGAAATACAGCTGAAATTCGCACATCACATACATTATTCCATATTACGGCCTACTAATATAGCAACAATTCTAAGGCGCTTTCTTTGCGTAATGCGTAATGAGTTCATAGAAATTGGTTTCCGTTTAAAGCAATAACTTAATTCTATGATATAAACAATATGTTATAATTAATTCAAGCAATAAACGCAACCAACAAATGTATTATTCTTTCATTTTGCACAAAGCAAATGGAATATTGTGCTATATTGGAGGATATGTACATACATCCATATGTATGAATGAGTGAATTTTCAGCAGTTTACACTGCACTGAATACGTTTAAATTAATTTGTTTAACAAACTATGACGAAATAACACTTCATATTGTTCACTATTCAGTGTATCTTGGTAGAAGAATGATTAAACAACAACAATTTCATGTCAAACTGGTGCTTTGTTTACACTTTTGCATTCCCCAAAATCTATCACAAATATACACTTGACAACAGCTTAAATTAAAACTTCTGCATTTTAACTCGGCATTAAAACATTTATGGGAATAAAAAATAATTATTTTATATTTTTTCTAATTTTTTTAATTGCCCACTATATTTCGCCATTTGTATGTAAATTCCTATCCCAATTCTGACAGCTCAGAATCCATCACGCATACAAGGTACCAAAATTATCTGCAAGAGGTATAGGTCGATCGGTCAATAGGGACTTGACTTTGAATTTAATTTATGAACGCACTCTTTCACTAATCATCAAACTGTCACTGTCAATTTACTCAGTGAACTCAACTTTTTCATCATGGTAACGTACACGAACGATCAACGTACGAAATACGAATTCGAGGACAGCAAATTTTAGAGCGGTAACTTCAATTTTCTACGAAGCTCATTATCGGCTCAATGGGTTCGACAATAAGCAAAATATGCTTCATTGGACGGTTGTGGATGTGGATTTCATGTGCTAAATGAACCACCACTTCGTCAACAAAAAAAAACTGTTTGGTGCGGTTTGCATGAGGGCGGGCATCTTTTATCGCCACGTTACTGTGAATGGTCAGTTATCGCGCCATGAGTATCGATTTTTTTTAGCCCGAATTGGAAGATATGGACTTGGACGACATGTGGTTTCAACAGGATGGTGCCACAAGCTACCCAGCACACGTTACAGTCGATTCATTGCTGAGTAAGTATGGTGATCGTGTTATTTTTTTTTTATAATTTGCGCGTGCTCAAGGGATTGCTAATACCCTTATGAGTCCGGGGTCAAGACACAGCACGGGCCGAAGGTATAGAGGGCGAAAGGGAGAGGAGGTACCTGTGCACATTGGTCTTAAATATCTGCGGGTTGTAGTCTGTGGGAAATATTAGTTTGGGAAGAGCATTCCATATTCGTGCAGTGCGGCTGAAGAACGAGTCTCTGAACTTAACTGTGCGTCCGAAAGTAGGCTTAAGGGTATACTGATGGGCATTCCTGGCGAGACGAGTATTGCGGGTGAATTCATGGAGAGGAGGAATGCAGTTGGCTAGCTCACTTGAGCATCGTTTGTTGAAATAGCGATAAAACACGGAAAAAGAAGAGACGGGAGAAGAAGAGCGAGTCTATATATTATTGTCTCCTATAACTACGCCGAAACGCTTACTTTGACTATACTCTGAAAAAAGCACTTCAAATCAGTTTTTTCAACAAAAATGTCTGTTTGCCAGCAAAGCAACGAAATGAGTTCAAAACGGACGCCATTTGATTCAAATAGTCGAACTTGTTATGCTTACAATAATGAATGTGCTTTAGTAATTACTATTAAGAAGAATATTCGGCGTCTTTGAAAGTAAGGCTTCTAAATTAAGCCCAGTTGTTGACTACCGAGGTGGGCAGGATGAGGTGGTTGGACCAGGCGGAGTTGAACCAGGCATAATTTCGCCGCACGCTTGCGCATAACTCTTGATGAAAATTATGGTACTACCAATCGCTATATGTCATCTACTGAAAGAAAGTACAGTAGAAGCTCGAAAAAGTTGATCGTAATGTGAGAGCTTATCAACTTGTGCGAAAAGTCAACTTTTCTTGATGCTTTTCAAGGTCTTTAGAAAATTGATATCTCGTTCATAAATAGTCCTATTTTATAAGTTTTATTTTATTTATTTATGGCAAAAACTTAACAAATTTTACCGATGTTTTACCGCTATGAAGAAAGAGTGGTTTTAATATGTTTTGTACGTAAAACGCCGGGATTGGTATATGGTGAGTTTCGTTATTTTCGCCACACTATTTGATCAATGCATTCACTCTTATTGATGCGTCTGCCAACTCGAGTTGATAAACCGAGTCAAACCGAGTTGAATTTATGTTAAATCGGCCGCCACAGGATTGTTGCAACATACGCACTCCTCTGTCGAAATTTTTCATTTGCGTTTCATTTGCATCTTGATGGCTTTGTTAATCTTCAAAATTGTCGCATTTGGTGTTCGGAAAACCCAAGAGTGATTGTTGACAAACAAATGCATCCACAACTCATGTCTTGTATTTATGTTCGATGTGAACTTTGGCTGGATGCATTATCGGACCATTCTTTTTCGAAACTGCATGACATGACAACCGTGATGACCATTTATCACATGGGCCAAACATAACCCCAATTTTTATACTCTATGAATAAAAAAATGTTAGTTCTCTAAATCATTTTGCGTGAATTGTGGGACAGCCTTTACCGAATGGAGTTTGAATCAATTTTATCAAGTTTGGCAACCAATAAATCAAACAATTTAGTTTGAAACCCAGATAGACAACTCGAGTTGCAAGCATTCCAACTCGGGTTAACTCTGTTTAAGAAATCTTCGGCTTGGCACATCACTATTCATGCTTCCAAAAATAACTGTTGTAGACGCTGCTGTGTTATGTATTTGACATCGTTTATTTATATTTGATAAAAGTAAAAAAAAGAGTCATACTCTAAAAAGTTGACCAACAGTCAATTTTTTAAGGTAACGTGTGTTAGCTAAAATTTGTACAATTTTTTTGTGTAGTAAACTTTTCTGACAGTCAACGTTTCCGAACGTCTACTGTATTTCAAAAGTTGATTTCTATGAAGAGTTCCCACAGTAAGAAGAAATAAATTCAGCTGGAGTTAAAATGTTAAAAAAAAGACTTTTTAAGTCGACAAAAAAATTATTACACTATTAGTGGTCTTATTCCTCATTAAAGTGAAACATAAATATTGTTATACAGCCAAACCCGCTTGAGTGAAATTTGCAGAAAAATAAGCATAAAGATGCACAAATCCCTGTGTATAATGGGCCATTTATATGAACTTCGAACACGGACTTTCAGAAACAAGCAATTTCCACCGAATATAAACAAAAATTTATAGTTCTCAAGAAGATGGGGGACTAAATATGAACAATAATTATAGTGGACGAGTTGACACTCGGTCAGCTCCATTTTATCAAAATAGTTATACGAGCAGACAGCAATCAGATCAAATTGTACTGTATCTGTACGTAATAAGATCATATCATATCACACATTTTGAACGGTGAGAAAATGTGTTTCACATGTTTCCCACCTGAACTTTGTACGAATTAATTATGTTTTTAAATTTGAATAAAGTGTCAGTTCGATGTGTGGAAACTCAGCGTGAACGTTTGTTTCAATTCCACGTAATTCGGTATACCATAATTTGTTTGAGTTAGAGAGAGTTTGACTTCGAGAGAGGTTTGTAAATATGGAGTTCGCGTTAGAGAGAGTTCCGACTTAGGTAGAGTCTACTGTTTTTTAAGTATCCTTATAAATGATTTTATATTTTCATTTTAACCATCAATCTGAGTTCGCAATACACAAGATAGTCAAACGCGATCCACAAATTCACGACCAAAAAATTCGCGATGAAGTGTCAGTTTCCTTTGGTTTCTTTTGGCTTTCTTTTCTCTTGTGCCGCAAAATTGACGAACAAAAAGATAAGGCACCAATTCGTTCTCGGTAAATTCAAAAATTTCATCAAAATTCTTCTTGGACATCCTGAAGTATTTGTGAAAGCGACCGGATACTTTTCTAATTCGGTTAGTAGCGTAAAATCTTTATCGTTTTGTTTTCTTTTTTTATTTGATGGATGCACTTCCATCCATCTATTTTTTTTATCATATATTGGCAATAATATCTCATTATAGATAGCGAAGGATCGATTTGCCTGGAGATCTTTCGTGCGCTGTTTACCTCCTCGACAGCTTTAGTGGATCATGCGGTTCTAATGATCATGATCCACTTAATGGGTCCCGGATGATGACGGTGAGGGGGCGCCTGTTCTGTTTTGAATGGTAATCAGTGACAAGGCAATGTAGATTACTGTCAGCTACAGATGGCGTGTTTTTTTTTTTTTATTATAATTTGCGCGTACTCAAGGGATTGCTAATACCCTTATGAGTCCGGGGTCAAGACACAGCACGGGCCGAAGGTATAGAGGGCGAAAGGGAGAGGAGGTACCTGTGCACATTGGTCTTAAATATCTGCGGGTTGTAGTCTGTGGGAAATATTAGCTTGGGAAGAGCATTCCATATTCGTGGAGTGCGGCTGAAGAACGAGTCTCTGAATTTAACTGTGCGTCCGAAAGTAGGCTTAAGGGTATACCGATGGGCATTCCAGACGAGACGGGTATTGCGGGTGAATTCATCGAGAGGAGGAATGCAGTTGGCTAGCTCACTTGAGCATCGTTTGTTGAAATAACGATAAAACACGGACAAAGAAGAGACGGTACGTCGATGTTCGAGAGAATCTAATGACTCTGCGATATTGTTGTCTCCTATAAGTTTTATCACTCGCTTTTGGATTCTATCAAGTAGGTGCAGTGTGGTCTTGGGGGCACCAGACCAGATATGAGCGTTATACTCAAGCTTGGTGCGGATGTACGCCTTATAAATTAAAGCCAAATCAGAAGGGGTGAAATATTTCTTGCATCGATTAAGGAAACCTAAGCATTTCGCAGCATTTTTGGCGACCTCAAATATGTGATCGCTCGAACTAAGTGTTATGTTGCTACACATACCAAGGAGGGAATGTTTTCCGGTTTCATCGACACAAGCGCCGTTCATGGATAATGGCTGATTACCAAGGGTTAGCTTGAGTGACAAGATCGGAATTCAACGTGCTGTCAAGATCGGAATTCAACGTGCTTAACATACGCTGCCGTTCCAGTTCTACGGCCGAAGGGCGGGGTCGTGAGTCTAGGAACGAATATGAAAAGCTAAGGGTGCTGTCATCAGCGAAGGAATGGATTGGATTAGAAGTAGCAGACGAGAGATCATTTAAAAAAATGAGAAAGAGTGTCGGTGACAGAACTGAGCCTTGGGGAACACCAGCATTAATTTGGTGGATATCAGACTTGAACCCATCCAAAACAACTTGAATTGAACGGTTCGAAAGGTAATTTCTAATCCATAGAAGAAGAGATTCATCGATACCATAGGCACGCATTTTCGACAAGAGAGCTTGATGCCAAACTCTGTCAAATGCTTTAGAAATATCAAGCGCAACGATCTTGCTTTCGCCTGAATTGTGCAAAGATTGGTTCCACTTTTCGGTGAGATAAGCTATCAGATCAAGATATTTCATAAGCTGACGATTTATCAGCGTTTCCATGACCTTGAAGACGAGGCGGAATTCTTAACGTTTTTTACAAATGACCAAACGTTTTTGCTACCCTTGGGACATTGTAGCATTTTTCGCCTCAACTTTTGCTCATAAGAGAATTTCACACGCCTGATAGTTGCATTGCAGTCATTTCTGGTCCGTTTAAACTTCTTCCGGTTTTCCTCAGTAGGGTTGGCTTTGTATGTCCGGAAATTCAACTCTCTCATCCTAATAGCCTCTTTACAGCTCGAGTCATACCATGCGTTTGCTTTGGGCTTGATACTCTTCACTCTGTGAGGAATGAAGGTTCTCATGCCCAGCATAAGAATATTTGTGATCATATCAGCAGCGGCATCCACGTCACCATCGAGGAAGCACAGTGACCAGTTAAAATTCCTAAAGAAGTTGTTAAGTTTGTTCCAATCGGCTTTCTCGTACAGCCAAACTGTTCTTTTAGGAATTTGTTCTCTAACTATGTGTGGTGATAACGAGAATTTTGCTGATACGACACAATGGTCCGACGAGCCTAGAGGCGACAGTACGTCAACAGAATATTTATCAGGATGAGAGGTGAGAAACAGGTCCAGGGTGTTGGCGGAATGATCTGCAATGTCAGGTATTCGTGTGGGCTCATTTACTAGTTGGGTCAGATTGTTTACCTCAGCAAAGATTTCGACGTACCTTCCTTCGGGTGTTGTCTGGCCTGAATGCCGAAGCCAATTAGAATTGTGTACAATGAAATCGCCCGCAATTTCAGTGCGAGTATACAGGGATACAATTCTTGAGATGAAATCGGATAGCGCATCAAATTCGTGAAAAGTTGAATTGCTATCCAAGCTTGGACTTCTATAAATAAAGCAGTAGTGGATTAAATGCTTACGGACATGGAGTTTTAACCACAGAAAATTAAATTCCGGATTGGAACAATGGCCGTATTGTGGTTGATTTTGGTAAGCTACATCACTATCTCAAGAAATGGGCCAGTCGATTGGCAGCCTCGTTCGTGCGATTTAACGCCGATTGACGTCACTGGTTTATGGCCAAGATTGAACTCGAAATAGCAGCCGTATCGGCCGAAAAGTTTGGTCGAGTCCTTGAAAATTGGGTCCAACGAATGGGAAGCTGCAAACGTCCCCGCGGAGGCCATATGAACAAAGTCGAGTTCCATTTGTGGCGTGACTAACTATGACGAGCTCTATTCTTCTGCTAACTTTCAATTTCATGTACATGACAAGTGTCAAAAATAATTGTTATACATAATTATTACATACAAATAAATGCTATATAATAAGTGTTGCCATATTTCATGAGACGTCGTATTAAGTTAAGTTTGTACGCCACATCACTCCCCTGCTTAGAAATGCGAAAGCGTACTCTTCGTCCAGAACATGTTTGATAAGTATCTGGTCGCTGTCTCATTGATGAGATGTGGTCCTTTAGAGTTTCATCTGTTGTGTAAGCGGCCTTAAGTCCTTTCCAAGTACGTTCATTGTACAAAATTTGTCGTATCGCTTGATAACCGGATATGGGCCCTCATAAGGTTGCTGCAACGGTGTTCGAACTGTGTCGTTGCGTATGAATACTGCAGGTGTTGAGGTCAAATCTTTTTCGACGAACGGAGCCGGTTTAGAGTGATGTGCTGTCTGCGTTGGACTTAAATTTTGCATCTGCAAACGAAGAGTTTTGACGAATTCGGTTTCTAGTACTGTCTGGCTAGATCGAGGCTGTAGAAATTCTCCAGGTAATCGTAGCGTATCCCCATAAACCTTTTCGGCAGGCGTTGCTTTGATGTCATCTTTGAATGGTGATCGGTAACCCAAAAGCACTAATGGCAGTACGTCGATCCAACGATTCGTTTCGTGGCACTTGATGGCTGCTTTCAGTGTCCTATGCCAACGCTCTATAATGCCGTTAGAGGCGGGATGATATGCTGTAGTTCTCAAATGCTTCACTCCCAGCAGTCTACCCAAGTATTGAAAAAGACTTGACTGAAACTGGCGTCCCTGGTCCGTTGATATTCTTATAGGATATATTCTTAGAGGAACACCAAATCTTGATATCCAATTGGTGTAAAATGCAAATTCCACGGATTCTGGGGTGATGTCTTCTAATGGTATCGCCTCTGTCCATCGAGTAAAACAGTCAATACATGTCAGGCAGTAGCGGTATCCTTTGCACGGTTCGAGTGGTCCGATGATATCAATGTTGATGTGTTCCAATCTTTGCCCAGGTTGATTGTAGTACTGTACTGGTGAATTATTGTGACGTTGAATTTTTGACCTTTGACAAGCTAAACAGTGTTTCTGGAGATAATCGCATGGGTTTTGAAAAAATCGGTGGACCTTTCGGGACGATATGATGAATTATGCCATGTTGAATATTTGTCGGAGTATAAATGTTTTGATTGTACTTCATGTCGATAATAAAGTTCTTGAAATATCTTAAATGGTTTGCGTTTATTTAAACAAAAAGTTGGCAAGTCCTTATTGGAAAACCCTTTGCAACAAACCCTAGATAGTGGGTTGTATCTAAGAGCTTCCAACTGATGAAAGTGCGAGACTTAAGGAACACACTAATGAATGTCGAATGAAATGAGTTGGACACTCAAAGATGTCGAACAGGCCAAGGCCGCTGTCCGGAGGAAAGTTGTGAGCTTTAAGCGAGGTAAGTTAAACTGAGTAGCAGCGCTACCCACAGTTCATAGTATAAAGGGGAACTAAGCTACCAGGTACCTTGCACAAGGACGTTTGCCCGTGCGTGTCCTCTCTGACTCATCCGGTCATTAGCCACTCTCTCTTTTACTCAAGAGAGTAGTTTCTCTCGCTGTTTGAGACTATTGAGGAAAGGGATCATTTTTATTCCTCGTTCAATATCGCTCAACAACAGCTACTTCAAATATCATCTCAAGAAGGTTTTGTGGAAGGTAATACTTACCGATTATCCCTGAAAACAGGACAGATTACGACAAGCCTGATATGGTACTGCTTCGTGTTGACCAGTAGAAGAATGATGAATTCGAAGTGATTACCACGACTAGTGCCAATAATCTGGTTCATAGAACCCGTATGGATTTCTTCAAAGAGTCAAAAGGGATTCAATTCCAAATGGGGTGGCTAACCTAACCACCCCATTTGGCACTGAAGCCACTTGCAGCGGGGGCTGCAAGTGAACTCAACAGCACACTTACACCTTGTTGATCCCTTGTGAAACCCACAGTCAGACTACTACCACTAATTAATATAATCCCATCGGCAAATGGTGACTAGACCAGATTTGATAACCAGATAAATGCGTATGGACTTTGTTGGACGACACTGGGATTCGAATCGGGGACCCCGCTAATCACGGCCAGTCACTTAACCAACTGTACCAGCCAGTCGTGTCAAATGGGGTGGACTGATCAGGATTCCTCCGCAACCTTCACCCTTTCATCTTCTCACGTATTCTTCAGTTGCAGGCTTACGTATACCCATTGTTCGACCTCAGATTCATCAGCTTCTCGTATGCAAACTTCAGAAACTTCACACGTCACGTCTGTCGCTTGCACAACCTCGTCAAGCTCAACTTAAAGCCAGTCCACTCTCAAAGCGTCGCACAGAGATTTATTTGGCGCCGCATTTGCCAATGACTGCACAGATTAGCCGATGTCCAAGAACTCACACATTTCCATTAAACCGCTTTTCCAATCAACCGGCTGCAGACGCAGAAGTGTACGCGGATCCACGCCGAAGTGGCCTTGCTTTCGTGTGAACGGCTCGAGGCGATGCGTCTTTGAATGGAGATCTTGATAAGTTCGCTCACAATGAAGCGGCACAAAACTCGCTCTGAAGGTCGTGGGGCCAGCGAACCAAATGAACTTTGTTGTTAGATGTGGATCTTCCTCCTCCCCCCTAGCCTTCCGCTAAGTTGTGTATGCCTACGGCGACATACCTTGAACCGTTTCTGTCAACCCCACGCAAATCTGAGTTGAATCGGAAGTTCTTTGTCGAGAAACCAGTTTGCACCGCCCGAGGTGTCTGTGGCTCGCAGCGAACACGATCTCTGAAGATCACAATCGGCAGGAATCGACCGCAAGGTCCCAATTCGATAATCGATTCGATCGAGAACAAGCCTCCGCGAGCCGCAGTTCCCCACAATTAATCACATCACATTCCTGTCGAGCGATTCTTTGAAGCGGACCGGCATTCGAAAAGACACTTCCGTCTTGGTTTGCATAAGCCACGAGCGCTCACTTAATTAAACCCTGTCAGGTCGCATTATTCCCCCTGTCCAGAGCGGCATCGGATTTCACACGGCACACCATCGGCAATATCGGAGTGCCACTCATTGACAATTAATGTCACTACAAGTGCCTCGGGCGCTGTTGCGTTACATTGTGCACACCACCGGCCGCCCCGTGCGCCCTTCTGCGGGGGAAAACAAATGATCCAGAACCCGTTCCACGCCGAGAATCGATTCCTATCGCCAAGCCAAGCCAAGCCCTGCTCGCCGTTGCCACTTGAGAGAGCGCGTGAAGGTCGGAGGTGCCCCCGGGCATCCATCCCTGCGGTGGATCCACCAAATCAGCGAAATGCACTCAACAACTCTATTAGCAGTCGGCCTGAATTATGCATGAGCATCGATTGAGTGCGGATCACTTTCGAGAATCTGATACAGATCCCCTGGCGTCAAGTTGCTGTTTTCCCTTGCAACGGTGTTGCGCCAGAACCGGTCCCGAGGTGGGACAATACCGGCCGCGATGCACGGGCAGATCCAATTGAAAATGTTGTGATCCTTGAACGAATGGGGCAACACTGCTGACGGCTGGACTGACGGGCCTGTGCTGGCATCGCGTGTATCTGTATCACCGTCATCGGAGATGTCGAATTGCTGAGATTCTTTCCAATCTAATAAATGCGACTCGGAATGACAGAAGCTAATGCCTGTCAGTGGGGCGATTTGATTGCGCACGGTGCTCTGGAAGGCGGTGTGTGCCCGCTTGCGTCAGTCCGGTGGCAGGTGATCTATGCTGCAGCTGCAAGGGGACGCGTTTCAGTGTTTATCTGGCGTGTGATCGCATCGAGTTGATCTGCATACACGAGTGCACTGATTAATGATTAGATGTTGGATGGGGTGCCGCGTGTCTGATTGATTGCGGCGCGGCCGGGCTCTGTGCCCTGAAGCGGGCCTAATGGGTTTCAATTGACTTCTTTAACTGCTGGGGAGGGGGAACCTAATCGGTTTCCCTGTTGTCAGCTTTCTTAGCTCTGCTGAGGGGAGGGAGTGCTGGCGAGAAGCGGCTTAATTGTTTAGGCTTTTGTGAGCAGATGACTAGAGCCGAAATTGATGAGGCTTGGGTGCCCTCTGCACGTCGCCCACTTAATTAGACGAGCATTGTGGTTCGGAGGAAGCTCATTAGTCTTCTGATTTTTGAAGGGATATTTGAGTAGTTCACGTGCACTAGTTGGCGTATGGGTCTTGATGGAGTTGGGCAACCAGTGCCGGGCAAAGGGTGTTTGTTGCGAGTCATGTTGCGGATCGAACAAAAAGCGGCTTGGACAAAAGTGAAACCGGCAATCAATAGATGCCATTGTATGGGAAATCAGTTCGAATGAATGGAGATTGTGGAAGAGTCTAAAAACGACGAGAATTTTGTGGGGAAAAGTTACCAAGATACACTTGGTTGACATCTGACTCGAGTTCAACTTCAGATAATGGACATTCTGGAGCACGCAATGACTAGCAGTTCTTTGAAGAAAAGATTTCGTTAAAATTGATGATTACTTCTTGGCTCTAAGAGTACTCTGGGTTAAGGAAAGCGAGGTGTGACGCTTTTCACGTTTTCTATTGAGGTAGGTAGGTAGATGTGACTGGCAAGGCCCTCATGGGAATTGCCTCACCTAGAACTTTAAAGTCCGTTTTGCTGTCACTGTTCGGCTTTTTCCGCCACTTCATTGACCTACTACACTCGTTCTGATTTTTCTTTTTTTTGTGATTGTAATTATACCTATAACCAGTTGGTGGTTTATATGAACTTGAGGATGTCCTTTATGTTGGTAGCTGCTAGATCCTCAAGACTGTTGAGGAATTAGCTACGAATATATTTTCTTCTTGTCTCTGCAAGGACTGAACAGGTTCCGAGTTAGTGTAACACTGTTTCCTCTTCCTCCTCATCCATGCAGCTTCTGCAGAAGTCGTTGTACGGTGCGCCAAGTCGTCTGGTTTGGTTGCCAATTAGTCAGTGGCCAGTGATTACGCCTACTACTTTACTGATGTTTGTCATATCTAATTCTAGGAGATTATTAGTTTTTGGTGGATCTATAATATGGTTGGCGCTACAGCCCGTAGAGGGTCAGGTCGTAGCTTCTCAGCAACCACTCGTGTTGTGCGTGTTATTGTTCTATGACGAGTGGAAGGGACCTACAGTTTAATGCCGACTCCGAACGGCGAAGTTGAGAAGCTTTTTCTAGACAGGAGTACTCTTTGAGCATTGTCAGTGACTCGAAAGAGGTGGAGCCGTAAAATATGAAAGGTGGTAAATTCGGGTATCGAACCTGGCACCCTCTGCGTAGGAGTCGACGCACTTACCCACTACGCCACGGCAACCCACCCATTTTGGTGGATCTAGGCTAGGCCAAATCGTTATCGATGGTGTTCGACAGGTGTTCAATTCCGTCTATCTACGATTTGTATTGATTATGGCGGCTGATAATAGCATTGTTTTTATCGCTCTCATTGAGGGGTAAGGTGTCTCCTGATTCTGCGCCAAACTTCGCCCCCGTTCTTGCTAATTCGTCGGCTCTTTCCTTGCCTGGAATACCAATGTGCCCAGGGACCCAGCATAGGGTAATGTTGCATCTGTCCGCTATCTCCCTCAGACCCAGACGGCAGAGGCTTACCATCACACAGCTTATCGAATCGTATTAGAGCCGTCAGTGTAAATTTCCTTATACAGAGGCAACACTGGGGTGTCTCCATTCAAGCTTGGAGACAATCACTCGAGTATTAAATTTCAACTCTCTCACTAGCATGTTCCTCGGAATCATATCGGAGAATTGACTGTGGCTGGCCTTTTTTTCCTTTTTTTTTAATTCATTTTTATTTTAAGAATTCATAAGGAACTTACATTCTAGACTAAATCTTAATATTAAGAAAATTATGGAAAAAACTTAATTACAGAACTCTTTTTACTTAAAACTTATGTACTATATCTTACATACTACCTTAAGATAACTTAAAACTAGCTTAACTATACCTACAAACATCCATATATATGCATGCATGTATTATGCGCCCATATATATATATATATATATATATATGTACCTCCTCTTTATACATTTTATATAAACATAAGTACACTCAGGTGTACAATTGTGTATACTTACTTATATATTTCCTTTTCTTTTTTTTAGTTTTTATATTTTTTAATTATATATATATTCCTATACACAACTTAAAAACGACCTTAAAACTACTCTAAGGTAGGTAGTAGTATTGCGGCTCATAGATTTCCATCTAATCCGCTGCAAGTTAGATAAGGGGGAACGCTCTAATCTTTTTACCCCGGGTCTAAAAGGCTCCGCTCCCCAGCCACCAGAAATGCTGGTGCTGCCTAGCAACCTTCGGAATGTCTCGTCTGGATACTGCTGTGCTGAAACGGAGGAGAGGGTCTCCTCCTCACCTCGTTGTGCGGAGGAACGGTCTTGTAATAGGCCGTACTTATCTAAATGGAGAAAAGTTTCTGGGGATACGAAGCCACTGTGACTTACCCTTTTGTGGATTGGGGTAGTAAACCCCTGAGATCAAGTTATTGACCGAGTTCATCGCTCTAACAGTATGACGTCGAATCAACTTCAAGAGGAATTTTTCCACTCTTTGCAGGTTTGCCCTATTGTATACGACCTACTTTATATTTTATGGACTTGGACTCTGGAGCTCTATAAAGACGAAGGCAAGCCCTAAGACAAGCCCTCTCCAACAACCGAATCTTTTCCATTAAGATTGCACTCACGTTGAACCACACGGTACAGCCATAGGTGAGTATTGGCCGGATGAGGGAATTATATATTTTTTTTTTTGTCGAATTGGATGTAGTATCCAAAAAAACAAATAAAAACAAGTGAAGGAAAATTTAATTCAAAGAAAACATTTGTAAAACTATTTAAAACATTTATTTTAAAAAAGGAAAAGAATCTTAAACACTAGGGAGAACTTGACACCTTATCGTCGAACTGGAGACGATAGTTTTTCTCAATCTTCATCTCCTCCTATTCTTATCGTACTGTGAGCTCAAGTGGATAGTCCCTTTTTTTTATTGCGTACTATTCCATTCGAGCTCAAGTGATTTTATTACTTATTTAACGATCGTATGAACGTATCGTATTCATCCTCATCTGGGACATGACATGACATGGGGTTGATATATGAGTGACCCCTGGACCTGTCATATCCGAGATGGCTGGCGTTGACATGTATATGACTAGGGTCATGCAGCAGACACCTTCACTTTCGCATCGAGTTGGCTTTTGTAAAACAGTCTCTAGTCAGTAAGGGCAAAAGCGCCTCGAGCTCTGGCCAGAGCAGCATCTACATGTTTGTTAAGATATAGATATTGATCTAGCCAGAGAAACTTTCGCCAATTCTTTTTCGTATCCGCCGAGGCCTTATACAACGGTGTCCTGAACAGAATCGTTTCCGACTTCCGGAAGTTGATACTCAACTTCCAGTCATCGCAACTTCTCATGAATGAATCGAAGTCACCCTGCGTGAGGGTAGTGATTTCCTCGATTTTTTTGCCTGATCTGTACACGATCAAGTCATCCGCATACGCAATTGCATGAGGAAGAGAACTAACCTTTTTTTTCCTCTTGTACAACCCATGCCATGTAGGCAACGACACCGCGACTAGGATAGATCTATTATATCGAAGGGTAGGAATTAAGACAAAAGACAAACCACTTCCCTCATGAAAGATAGTAAGTCCTTTGTAGTGGAATTTTTAAACTCCACTGAAGTGAGTATCTCCCTGTGGAAGATACGTTTCCCTAACCAGATTATTGTCGGACATACACACATGATGTGCTCGGAAGTCTCATCCTCTTCGAAGCAAAGATGACAAACCATGTTTTGACACAGGTGTAGTTTGTCAAGGTGATATTTCAGGCCGCAGTGGCCTGTAAGAAAGCTTGTTAGCAATCTCAAGCTATCCTTATTAAGATGGAGTATTTCCTTATATAAATAAGGCCTGATTAATTTCGTGGACTACCTAAGGCCATTACTATGTGTCCATGTGCGAAGTTGGTTTTCCCATTCGTTAATCAGAGTTTTAGCTGCTGTCCAATTGATACTGCAAAATGTTTCTGAGCGGATGAAGCACATCTGAGCACATCTGCGGATTAGTTGACTTCAATCCGTCTATTTCGATAGCAAGGCGTCATAGCAGCACTTGACTGTTTTGGAGTCCGTTAGACGAAAGTGCCTTTAGTGCTGCTTTACTGTCTGAGAATATTTGTATTATTGCGACCTTGATAGCTTTGCGGAGATTAAGTCTGGGGCAGATCGCGATGTACCATTTGTACGGAAATCCTTATGTTGGGTCCAAGTACTCCTGTCCCCACTACAGAATCCATCTTTGATCCGTTAGCGTACCAAACCAGACTTCTAGGGTGTAGTGTTGGGACTTCAAAAGCCTCCAGAAACAATGTTGCCTAACCATCCGGCAATGTACAAACATGCCTCTATTAGGGATTGAGTTGAGTATACTAAGCGTATAAATGCTTTCAATTTGCATGTAAATTATACTAACAACAAATCATATATTCGTTTAAGTTACTCATCATATCTACTTTATTCATTAATTGTTTAGGTTGCTGCATGTGGCTTACGATGTTAGCCCCTGATTGCTTTTGTTCACGCGTTTGTATGTAGGGTTGATGTATTAGATAATTTTCAATTGTTTTGGCATCCATAAGTATGCAATTTTTGCCTGTACTCCGCTTTCCATTTATGTTTCGTTATCGATTCTCTTCATTGTTTCTATTCGATGAAAAATGTGTTTCAATTGATAATAATTAAGTGTTTTTTCATTTAAAGTGATGGTCACGCTACACAATAGCGAAGATTATGCCCATTAACGATCAACTATCACCTTACACGATTCTACCCCCTGACTGTCACAATTGTCATAAATATCGCCGGTGCTGCCAAGATTCTATGATGAATTAATAAGCGCCAATGAACCGTTTTTTTTGTGCACTTATAAATTAAGCTGATACGCGCTTGCAAAAAAGACTAGGTTAGATTAGGTTAGGTTGAAGTGGCTGAACATGGGCTCATTGTGTTACCACGCGGATCTTAGGCTACATATTCCGCAAACCAATTTGTTCTTTTGATAAAGCGAAGAAGAGGGTTGATTCAGATGCTGCTTGAAGAAATGGGCCCCCAGAAGTCTGAATCTACGAGATGAGAGAGCACTGCAGCTACATAGCAAGTGTTCGATGGTTTCTTCCACATCATTATAGGGGAGGCCTAGTCTAGAGGCGTGAGTTCCGATGGCACAATGCCGTGTTAGAACGCCAATTAGAGATCTGAGATTGGGCCTGCTTAATCTGATCAAGCTAAGCGATCGTTTGGGATCGATCATAGGCCAGAGTTGTTTGGTATTGAGGCATCCTGTGCCAGATGTCCATCTGCGGTTTGTTTGATCAAGCATTTCAAGCTTTAGGAGATGCTTGATAGTAGCGCAGCATGGAGGGTGGGTCTCCATCCGGAAATAGCATGGTGTTTGTGCCTTTCCTAGCGATATCGTCCGATTTGCAATTCTCTGGAATTTTACGGTGTCCGGGCACCCAAATCTTAAAATATAGACATATGGTGTCACGGACTTGTTTTTAAATTTTTAATCATACAAACATGATACGATTTTTTTTTTGAGCCCTAAATCATGCCACTGCGAGCAACAGAAGGTATGGACAAAAGTGACTTCGTGGACTTGGCCATTGAAAAGTCGCCCATGTATCGAAAACAGTTTGCTGCCGTTACACCTTCCTTCTAGACATCGTTAGGGGGTCCAATGACGCATCATTCAGTGCCACAATTATGCCGCTACGCCCCGATCGGAGCGACAAAGGTCACCAACCCTCCAATGGCTGACTTCAGTTCGCGTTTTTACAACGTTTTTCATTGATGCTTAGCTCCTTTTGGTCGCAGTGAGATGTTATAAGGCCTAAGACCTAAAGTCTCCTCCGATAAATGAACTATCCAGCACAAAAACTAATTTTTTATTTCAAACCAGTAGTTCCTGAGATAAGCGCGTTCAACCAAACACACTCAGCCTTATACTATTAGTATAGATATACATAAGCCTGCACTCTCCTTGCTTTGTCTACCTGTTTTATGTTTCATTGGGGCTCGAAATTTCGACGATCGATCTCAAAAAGTCAAATTTTCTTTTGAAAATTATTTGCTTTTACTCTCTCTCTTTTGACACTCCTTAAGTCGAAACTCTCTCTAACTCGAACTTTTTCGTCATATTTTAGATACAATTCCAATAAGTTTTCCATAAAAAACCTCTCTTTAAGGCAGACTCCTTCTAACTCGATCACATTATGATATCCCGTGACAATTCGATTTAGGGGAAGTGCACTGCATTATATCAACCTAGAAAGACGAGAGTTCAGAGACTGCACTTATTCAACACCGACTCCGAATGAAAAAGGGAGCAATTTATCACAAAAAACAAACTCTTTTGTTTTGTCTTACATCCAGCCTCCCAATCTTCCAGTCTAACAGTCTTCCAGTATTCCAGTATTCCAATATTCCAATGTCCCAGTCATCCAGTCTTCCAGTGGGACAGTCTTAAAGTCGTACAGTCTTGAAGTATTCCAGTCATTTAGTCTTCCAGGTTTTCAGTCCCCAGTCTTCCAGTATTCCAGGCTTCCAGTATTCCAGTCTTTTGATCTCCCAGGCATCCAGTCCCCTAGTCTTCCAGTTTTCCGGCCTTCTAGTATTCCAGTTTTCCAGTCTTTCCGTTGTTTGGTCGTCCAGCATTCCAGCAGTGGAAACCGTATTCTTAGGTCATAGTGATGAAATATTCTTAGCTGGTTTTGAGATGACAACAAGACCAACTTGATTAATCCAGGAAAAGTTTGTGAAGAAGAGTTCAGTTCTTGGGAAGGTAAGTTACACACAATTGAATGGCTGTGTGGAGATACATATTCTTCCAACCATGAGTTCTATGTTCAGTCCCCAAATTAGAGATTATTCTTCTTTTTTTGGCTCTATAGTCCGGGAAGAACCTGGGACTCATCCAACAAGCCTTTCCAACTAGCAAATTCTCTGGCTAACTGCCTCCAGTGTCGCACGTCTCGTTGGTTGAGGTTCTTCTCCACCTGGGTGCACCACCTTTAACGCGGGTGACCTCTACGACCTTAAGTCAGCTTTCTCCGATTACTCCAGCTCCGTCTCCACTTGTGGCCGCCATCAATCTCGAGCTCTCCCTCTAGTACTTTGTCCTGCAAGTGCGGAGTCAAAGACCCTTCGGACTGGAACAGTGTTGCGCATGCGCTCTATATGGCCTGGAAGTGTTCCGATCGTATGTTTTTTCCAAGAGATCATACAAGACATCCTTGTCTTACTGTCAGCTTCGCCCTGCGTTGGGGCCGTAGACTGATTTTTTTAATTTAGCTTTGATGGGGCTTGTTACGTGGCGCTCGTTTATTCACTTAAAGCACAACCTGTATGCATACGCTGTGGAGAAGGTACCGCCGAGAGAAAATCTTCATTCAAACCCCTGGACAGAGGGGATTCATCTGCTGTCACGTAGCCTCATTGGCCAATGGAATCGGAATCAACAAGTAACGACAGATCTAGATGTGTTTTCGTCAAGTGCTGCAAGAAGTTTCACTAATTCGTGTCCCGGTCTCAGTCTTTGGGCGTCACATGATCGCCTCTGACGTCGCATGCAAAGCCTTCGTTTGGAGTAAACGCCTTCTCAACAGGAGACTCATCGGGGCATTCATACATGGCCTATCCATCTCTATTCTATGTATCCATCCAAGTGGGAATGATGTCCACATAGCTTGACGTGTTCTCGGGCGCCAACCGCATACCGTCACGTACGGACGCCAACCATAAGTTGGAGGTGTCACTTTACAACTGTGCGTCGAAACAATTGTAGAATTACCACAAAGAGCAGCACATTCTGTGAAGGAATTCCAGTTCAGTCACACACAGCCAGCTTGGCACGAATCCGTCCACAAATTCTCAGAATTTCATCCTCACATTCCACTTGTGCAATTCTCCCTAAGCAGTGCACAAACCAATCGACTGTCGCGAAAGACTATCCATACCCACGGTCTTGGGTTGTTACCGGTTTCTGGCGCTTGATACCCGCGGATTCGGATGAAATTCAAAACGGACTGGCTGACATTCATCCGTGACAAATTCACACTCGGCGTGACACCAGCCCACTTTAGCGCACTGCCGTCTCGGCGGACTGCCAACCTGATGCAATCTTCGTCCCACCACGCAGATGGACACAGACCAGCATTTAGGCCCGCAACGACTCCTTTCGTGTCCCATATCGGAGACCGGGTCACATTTAGCTGTGAACGGCACCCAACAGGGCCCGTCCCCTTCTTATGCAACCCATGCCCGTCCAGAGCAGATATTTCAAAAATCTCAATTACACCGCAGCCCCCCCCCCGCATGCGATGCGATGCATCAGTGGCCGCTAAATGTGAGTCTGCAGCGGCGGCGGTGTGCCCATCTCCAGCGGCGTTGTCCATTGTCTGGCGAACAAAATAACAATTTCCCCACGATGCTCCTTCTGCGCGGCAGCTTACACAATCCGACGGGATCCTCTGCAACTGACGACGAGCCCGGCCGCATCTTCGCCGCGACTGTCGTTCTCGACTCTCTGACATAACGCCGCCGTGTCGATAACACATCCGTTTGCGGCGCCGCACCATGCGGCAGCTAGTCGAAAGTGGAAATCGAATCGACGTCCACTTTCAAATCGGGTTTCTGCGGCAGACGCTCGCGCAAAAGGAGGCTGCAGCTGATGCGGTTAACCTTGGACCGGTATGCAGCAGCCGCGGTCTCAAGTGAAGATGCAGATCGGAGCCGTACACTCGAATGAGTGCGCGAGCGTTGCGACACGGCGGCCTTGAAACACTGAGCCAATGGAACATAAACAAGCCACGTACACACCGCCGATGCGTGTTATTTATGACGACCATAAAGATGAGCTCACCAGATTGTCCTTCTTGTCGAAACTGGCTTGGGACTCGACTCGACTACAAGCCGGTCGTTATTTAATTTTCGTGCGAAAGGAGCTTTGTTTTCGTTTAATTGATGATTGAGTGGAGCGAGTATTGCGCTCGGGTGCTTGGGGGAGGCTGTGATTGATTGATTGCATGCAGCATCTCGAAAGGACCGCGGGAGACTGAGAAAGGCTCCGAAGATGCCGAGTCGAGTCAATTAATTCGGATCGACTCCTGTGGATAGTCGATCAGGGTAAGAGGTCTGACACTTGAAAATAAATTTGTGCACGGCGCCGGAGGAATGCTCGTGTGGCTGTGACGTAAATGCTTTGTGGGAGCAGGTGTGACATCGAGTTGGGAGCATAACATAGAGTGCGAGGCTGCGGGTGGTGGCTCTGTGGACTTAAATAGATAGTATTTCTAACGAGGTCCTGTTACGGAGAGACGGAAGTGCTTTCAATTAACACTTGTGCTGCAGTCCGGGAGAAAGGTGGAAAGGTGGCTAATGACAGTCGGTGTTTATGGGTCAAATCTAGGGTGCTGCTTGTGAATCAATGTGGATACAAGTTAGAACCCTATAAGATTTTTGATGATAAAAACAATTTTTTGTTTTCGAGGAGAAGCCTCTTCTTTTATTGAACTCAAAATAGGAACTAAAGCTAAAGAATACATTGAACTTAATGGTAAGCTGCTTTCATTGGTTTATGCTGCATCGGCGATTTCTCGGTTGGGTTCCGATGAAGTGAATCATCTGAAGCTGGCGGATGTCGTCCGTCGAATTGTTTATAATTGGCTGGAGATCTATGGCTGCTGGGCTATCGGTCACTAGTCGTTTTGGTGGTTTATTGCGCGCGTGATTGAATTGTTTATAAATGGGCCGGATGCTTGTGTGTGGCGTTGCTAGTTGGTTTCAACACATGCGTCTTTAACTTACATAAGGAATTGAATACTGTTAACACATAACTCAACTGTCAAAATATCTAAGCGGAGAGGATTCGTCAAACTTAACGAAATACATTTTTACTCACACCGGATGGAGCATTTCCTCCAGAATGCTCACACTCAGTTTTTATTCACACCACCCAATGTATCGAATGGTCAGTTACTCAAGATCCACCAGCATTTTTACGAATTCCTGCTTCCTTCCAGCTTCCCACTTAAATTAAGCTCTGTAACAGTGATGCCAGACTTTAGGCCTTAATTCAGCTTCCTCCGATTATTCATGCCTAGTTGACAGAGCTCCTTCTCCAATTGTGTCTGACATCAATCTCGAGCTCTCCCTCTAGTACTTTGTCCTGCAAGTGCGGAGTCAAAGAACCTTCGGACTGGGACAGTGTTGCGCATGCGCTCTATATGGCCTGGAAGTGTCCCGATCGTATGTTTTTCCCAAGAGATCATACAAGACATCCTTGTCTTACTGTCAGCTTCGCCCTGCATTTGGGCCTGGACGCAGACTGATGCTTTCGACTTAGCTTTGATGGGGCTTGTGGGTGGTGGCGCTCGCTTATCCACTTAAAGCACAACCTGCATGCATACTCTGTGGAGAAGGTACCGCCGCGAGAAAATCTTCATTCAAACCCCTGGACAGAGGGGACTCATCTGCTATCACGTAGCCTCATTGGCCAATGGAATCGGAATCAACAAGTAACGACAGATCTAGATGTGTTTTCGTCAAGTGCTGCAAGAAGTTTCACTAATTCGTGTCCCGGTGTCAGTCTTTGGGCTTCACATGATCGCCTCTGACAGGCTGTTCAACACGTCGCATGCAAAGCCTTCGTTCGGAGTAAACAGGGGACTCATCGGGGCATTCATACATGGCCTATCCATCTCTATTCTATGTATCCAGCCAAGTGGGAATGATGTCCACATAGCTTGACGTGTTCTCAGGCGCCAACCGCATACCGTCACGTACGGACGCCAACCATAAGTTGGAGGTGTCACTTTACAACTGTGCGTCGAAACAATTGTAGAATTACCACAAAGAGCAGCACATTCTGTGAAGGAATTCCAGTTCAGTCACACACAGCCAGCTTGGCACGAATCCGTCCACAAATTCTCAGAGTTTCATCCTCACATTCCACTTGTGCAATTCTCCCTGAGCAGTGCACAAACCAATCGACTGTCGCGAAAGACTATCCACACCCACGGTCTTGGGTTGTTACCGGTTTCTGGCGCTTGATACCAGCTTCCCACTTAAATTAAGCTCTGTAACAGTGATGCCAGACTTTAGGCCAACAGCAATAAAGAAAAATGCGCTTTTAAAAATACCCACTAGATTACCCACGAAAAATTTCATATGTATGTATTAAAAAAAACAAGGCATGTAGCAGCGACAGGGAAATCAACAAACTTCGAACACAGGAGAAATGCAGCACGAATGAAATATAAATGAATGTAGGTGTTTGTTTAACAGTGGGAATTTCCCAATAAGCGCGCTTAGCTTCCGCGTACATTTTTATTTCTTCGTCAATTGCCTTGAAATACACCATCAAATAATGCAATATTTTGTGGAATTGAAAATATCCATTCTTTCTTCTGGCGGGTACGAAAATACCCTTCCGCCCTCTTAGCTTAGTTTAAGATGGGAAATGCCCACGAAATAGGTAATTACCCACGAACTGACATCACTTCTCGGTGAAACTATTATTATCGCACACCTGCTCTGGGATGCCTGAGAATATACCCCGTCAAAATTGGCCGAGAACGTTCTTGACAGCGTGAGAGTTTGGTTTTTATTACTTTTAGCGACGCTAGAGATTACATAACAATCCGCATCAAGGCTAAATTCGGGAACATCAGCCCGATTTGCGCCCACGCCCTGACAGAGGACAAAGATGACAACAGCAAGGATGACTTCTATGATCTCCTAGAAAGGACCTACGATCAGTGCCCCAGCTTCGACACCAAGATCGTTCTAGGAGATTTCCATGCAAAGCTGGGTAAGGAAGGCATCTTTGCCAAAGTCATCGGGAAACACAGCTTGCACAACACTACATCCGATAACGGACTCAGGCTGGTGGACTTTGTCACGGGACGTAATCTCTCTGTAGCTAGCACGCGGTTCCCACACCTCAACATCCATAAAGGGACCTGGCGGTCCCCCGATCAATCAACCGTCAACCAGATTGATCATGTTGCGATCGACGTCAGACACTCCTCCAGCATTCTTGATGTCCGAACGTTCCGAGGAGCCAACATCGACTCGGACCATTTCCTTGTTGTAGCCAAGGTAAGAACTCGGATATCAAGAGATCAACGGAGTCGAGAAAGGACACCATGGTTTGATGTCGGAAAGCTACTGCTAAAGCGGACTGCTAGGATCTTTGCCGATCGAGTCTCCCGGAATCTCTCTCTAAGTTCGTCGCCACCTGCGCAAACAATCGAAGAAGATTGGAGGTGTTGTCAAGAAGCCATCAAAGATGCTGCCACTGATGTGCTGGGTTTTACGGCACCACCTAGAAAAAACCCATGGTTTGACAACGAGTGTAGGCTGGCACATGCTGCGAAGCTGGAATCCTACAAAGCAACACTGCAACGAACAACGAGAGCTGTTCGTGAGCTCTTCGAACAGAGACGAAGGGACGAGACCCGGCTTCTCAGGAGAAAGAAGAAAGAGCACGAGAAGCGCTCGATCGAGGAGATGGAGAGGTGCTATGGCAGGAAACATGTCCGAAAGTCTTACCAGAGGTTGAAACAGTTATCATGTGGATATAAGGTTCGGACAAAAGCCTGCCGGGACGAGAATGGACAACTAGTAGTAGAGTCGCAGTCGATACTGAGAATTTGGAAGAACCACTTCTGCAGACTGCTAAACGGCGATGATGACACCAATACCGCTGTCAGGCAGAATGTCCCACTCAATATGGACGATGATCGAAGAGAATTCCGTCCCCCGACTTAGACGAGGTCAAGATAGCAATATCAAGACTGAAGTCTAACAAAGCTGCCGGTGCGGACGGACTGTCCGCTGAAATCTTTAAGGCAGCTGGAGATGATCTGGTTGGGCGTATGCACCAGCTCATCTGTAAGATATGGTCGGAGGAGAGCATGCCCGATGAGTGGAATCTCAGTATCGTTTGCCCGATCCACAAGAAAGGAGACCCCTTTGACTGCGCCAACTATAGAGGGATAAGTCTCCTGAACATCGCCTACAAGATCTTCTCTGCCGTTTTGTGTACTCGCCTGAAGCCGTTTATAAATAACCTGATAGGTCCTTATCAGTGTGGCTTCAGGCCTGGGAAGTCCACCATCGACCAGATTTTCACACTACGGCAGATCCTGGAAAAGACCCAAGAAATGCAAATCGACACCCACCACCTTTTTGTCGATTTCAAGGTCGCATATGACAGCGTGCATAGGGACGAGCTATACAACGCCATGTCTAGTTTTGACATTCCTGCCAAACTCGTCAGGTAGTGCACGATGACGATGGAGAACTCTCGCTGCTCCATCAATATCGGTAACGAACTCACCGAAACCTTCAATGTCTAAAAAAGGTCTTAGACAAGGCGACGCACTGTCGAAGATCGTGCAGAACCCACTCGCTAACACAAGAGGCACGATCTTCCAGAAGGCCGTACAACTGCTAGCATACGCGGATGACATTGACGTGATTGGCAGAACACAGCGAGCCGTCAATGAGGCGTTTGGCATTGAGGCGGAATCGGCTAAAATGGGTCTAGCGGTGAATGAGGGCAAAACGAAGTATATGCTGTCATCAAGAAAGGACACACAACATCGACGCCTTGGACAGAGCGTCACAATGGGCAGCTATAACTTCGAGGTAGTCAAGGACTTCGTCTACCTCGGCTCCGCAGTAAACAGTACAAACAACATCAGTACCGAGATCAAACGCAGAGTAACTCTTGCCAAACGCTGTTTCATCGAGCTCAAGAGGCAATTGAGTAACAGAGCCCTCTTTTAAGGACCAAGCGGACTTTATACAAGACCTTGATCATCCCAGTTCTGCTGTACGGCGCGGAGGCATGGACAATCTCAAAAGCGGATGAGGAAGTCCTTGGTCTGTTCGAGATAAAAGCTCTGCGTGCGATGTTTGGTCCTGTTTGCGTTGACGGTTTCTGGAGGAGAAGATTCAACCACGAACTGTACGGGCTGTACAGCGACATGAGTCTAGTCAGGCGTCTTCGGATCCACTAGCCTAAGATGGCTAGGCCATGTAGAGCGTATGGACAACTCAGCTCCGGCCCGGAGAGTCTTCGACTCCGAACCCGTGGGACAACGCAACAGAGGACGCCCGCGTTTAAGGTGGCGCACCCAGGTGAAGAAGGACCTCAACCAACTTGGCGTGCGACACTGGAGACAGCTAGCCAGAGACCGTGCTAGCTGGAGAGGCTTGTTGGTTGAGGCCCAGGTCCACCCCGGACTGTATCGCCAAATGAAGAAGAAGAAGAGATTAGGAGATGCAAGCCACGAGCTATACTTAAAATTCGAGAAGTTGTAAAAACCAGCTAAGCATGCGAAACTGTAAACAACTGACGAGTCATCGCGGGATGATTAGTTGCTTGTGACACAAATTCGAACCCAGCCTGCATCGCCTTCTAAGAAGGAGGAAAAAATTATTAAAATTCAAGTACAGCGACAGAAGGCCTTTACAAATGAAAATTTTATTCAGACAGTGAAGTGTAGGCTGGGAAGGATTTGTTTCGCCACCACACGCACCGCCAGTTTCTTACGAAAGAACGGCATCTACTGAAAGCCGAAGGAAATATTGATAATCACGCCACCAGAGCGAAGTGCATAATTAATCATGTCACCAGTCGCAAACAAACGTCACACATCAGTCGAGTCTCACGATTTCCGAAATTCCGATCGGTCCGCCGAGATTACGTGCACACGTGCTGCGAATGCTGAAGCGGACTCGACTGTTGTTCTCCTTAAGTCGAGCCGCGACTTAATTTCAGGCAATCTTTTCATATTTCGCTTCTTAAGTCCTGAAGAGGGTTTTAATTGAGCCTGACATGCGTCAACTTACGCAGGAAAGGCCTTTGTCTGTCGCAAAGGCTCGTCAGCCGCTTGAACTGATCATGACATGCAAACCGATGTGCGAAGGACTGATGGGCTGTTAAACTTATCCTGGCATCGCATCACAGCGACGTGCATTGGGAACACGGTCGTCCGTAAGTCTGATCGGACGCACAGAAGGGGCTTCGTTTAATACGTGCGTACGCGCCGACGTATTGGGTCACACAGCACGCCTCTGGCCGTCGATCAGCGATTGAAAAATGATGATTGATTGCCCGCCGAGTGAGTGCGCGCATTTATCTCCGAAATTGGAAATCTGTGAGTTAGTGAAGTTATTCAATCCACTCCGGAGGGTAACGACCGCCTATTATGCACACTTTCCAAAGCGAAAACGCTGTTCACAGTTCACACGATCGGATGCTTCGAGTGACACCGCTTTCCACTCGTGAACTTATTTTCACGCTGAGCCACCACACCCACCTGCACCCGATCGAAGTGCCCAGAGGCAACGAGCGATCTTTGATTTCACAAAAGTGACACGAAACCAATTAGATGGCATGTAGCATCCTCCATTAACCTTATCGAATTGGAGTCAAGGCATGACACTGCTTAGCCTTATTCGTCTCCCATTACTCAGGTGTCAAGCTGGTTTCTGAGATCATTAGGCTCGGTCAGGTGGCACGAGCTATTGTTTGTTCCCCCTCGCCTCAGTCTCGTGTTCTCCTCGCCACACGGAGTGCTGTGATGTTACTTTTCGCTTTAATGGACTTGCACTTGAAACTGATTTATTCACTGACAGCTGCACTGATTGGCGGCTTTATTGCTTCTCCCGTACCTTCTCGTCAGTCGTCACAATCGCGCACAAAAAGCCGCTCGGTCCCTGGTCGGCAAGTGTACGATATGGACTCGAGTAAATCAAGCCGTTGGCAGCGGAGATCGAGAACCTTTCAGCGCCGAAATATGAAGTATGCACAGGCGGCCATTAGGAGCAGCCAGTGCAAACTGGAACGCGCCGAGCTTATCGGTGGTGTTCTCGAAATTAATTACGGATCGCCGGTAATTGCCTAATTACAGAGTTTCTCTGCCAAGGCACTGCCGATTTTAATGTTCGGCAATTCGTCTAATTGTGGGTTGCACCGTGGAATTAGGGTCGAAGTGAACCTGCGAGCCCATGCATTTCGAAACGGAAACTGTTCGAGGTCGGAGCATGTTCTAAGACCTCATCACGGGCAGAAGGCGGCGCCCACGGTGTCTAGCTGTCGACACAGTGAAACTGACAAAAAGTGAATGCAGTTGCTGGCCAGGTGGAGGTGGAGGTGGAGGTGGAGGTGGAGGTGGAGGTGGAGGTGGAGGTGGAGGTGGAGGTGGAGGTGGAGGTGGAGGTGGAGGTGGAGGAGGAGGTGGAGGTGGAGGTGGAGGTGGAGGTGGAGGTGGAGGTGGAGGTGGAGGTGGAGGTGGAGGTGGAGGTGGAGGTGGAGGTGGAGGTGGAGGTGGAGGTGGAGGTGGAGGTGGAGGTGGAGGTGGAGGTGGAGGTGGAGGTGGAGGTGGAGGTGGAGGTGGAGGTGGAGGTGGAGGTGGAGGTGGAGGTGGAGGTGGAGGTGGAGGTGGAGGTGGAGGTGGAGGTGGAGGTGGAGGTGGAGGTGGAGGTGGAGGTGGAGGTGGAGGTGGAGGTGGAGGTGGAGGTGGAGGTGGAGGTGGAGGTGGAGGTGGAGGTGGAGGTGAATAATATGGATGTCGCGTGTGTCCGAGGCTGATGTGGGCCGGGCTTCTACAACAAGCAATACGAACCCACCCCTTCACGTTAGTCTTTCCAAAATAAGCCGCGTACATTTTCGCCCACCTTTCTTAAAAAATAATCCACTTCCGACGGGCATCCCCAAATTGTCAAGCGCCTTACACCTCCTCGTAACACACTCTTATTTAAGTAACGCCTGGCCATTGCCCCCACATGACGTCACAGTCGACAAACGCCCACAGCGACTCTTTACTCCACAACCCAACTGACCCGCTATGCGAAGCACGATATCTCAGCGACTGTGTACCCCTCGGCAAGTCACACATCAAACCAGTTCAGGCATCGAACAAGTTGCGCCCATTATTCATCGGCCGTTACAAAACTTCCCCGAGGCAGGCACACAACGCACATTGCGTTACCCCTAGCTCTCCACGCATCAGCTGTTCGCGAGAAGCCACCGAGCGTACCAGAAACAAGTGTATCGCCGCTGATCTAATGTCGCGCCGTGAAACCGAGGCAGCTACCTGCCGTCGTCGTCGTGTGCCTAATCTCTCTCTCGCATCTGACACACGTCGGTGGATCACAAAAGCTCACTTCGGCTGGGCGTCCGCGCCTCGGTTGTGGATCGTGGAACGTGTTTGCTACTGCCGGCATTATTTCACTCCTCAGACACACACACACTCGCGCAGTGGCTCACCTCGTTTTCGTTGCAAGGGAACGCGAATCTGTCCGGCCCGAGCCTACATGTGTGCTCCCCCAGCGCGAACGTCTTTAGCGCACTGGTTTTCGGCTTGCTTCTTCCCTCGATCGTGTACCCACATTGCCCCATCATACAGAGTCGATCGGAAAACCACCACCAGGCAGCAGCCATCAGCCATCAGGTTAGTTTAGCGTTCGGGGCGTCCAACAGTTTAGTGTGGCTCGTGTCGCCATCGCGCATTGTCACTCTGACCAACTCGTAGTGAGATACATTCCTGATTTCTGTGTATTTTCGTTGTGAACTTGCGATTTGCCTTTTGGTCAATAAAAGCAAATATCGATTGATTACCAGTGACATTACGTTGAATCTCGCGGCCGTTGGATAACCCGCTGCGCTCTTGTGTGGGTACACCATTTTTTTTTTTGTTTTTTAGTTTTCAATTGAATTCAGTGCGGATTCTCTTTGCTTTGTATTTGCCTTGCGATGTGATACTGTTGTGCAACCGCTTGCCACTCTGTGAAGTTCGGATGCTCGTCGATCAGCGCCACCGTTGCGGGTGAGGCGCATCAATGAGAAAGCGTGGCTAATAGTGTCAAGACGTCTTGGCTGTGTTGGCTGGCTTATGTGACTTTTCACTTCGTCGCGTTGGGTCAGTTCACGGAACTCGAACTCGAACTCGAACTCGCGAAGTGCATCGGGAAAGACTGTGTGACGAGTGACGCGAAAGGGGAGTTGATTCCGACGGGGTCTTGATTCTATCACAGGTGGGGTCTTTGGACTCTTTACCCCGCGACAAGTGAAGAGGTAGTTCTGTTAAGTGGTTACAAAACTGTGTGTTCTCTTAATGACTCGACTGTGACACGAATTTTCGCTTCGGACATGCAGACCGGCGGGACACACCTTTTGCGGTCGTCGCTGGCGCGCTGAATGGCAGCCAGGCAGCCAGGCAGCTAGGCAGCCAGGCAGCCGGACAGCCGAAGACGAATAAAGTTCGTTCATAGGTTACGGCGAGAGCAAAACTTGTGTCACCTGCTGGCTGGCGGTAGCGCCGCCGCCGTGTAGCAGCCGTTTAGTTTTATTTGAGGATTGATAAACCGCTTTTGGACAAGACACTGGGACATGCCATAAAGAACAAGTGTGTTCATTTGAATGGGGTGCCATAAGATTGTGTTTTAATGGAGACATTAGAGGAGTTAATGGGCGACGGTTTGTTGCGAAAAGCTGCCGGGTGGTGGTGTGAGCGGGAAGAGGGAGTGCCTGTGAGTTGAGTAAGGTCTGGAAGTTGAGTTTCGCAGAGATGCTTATCCGTCGGCAAAAAAAACTCGTCCACTTAGATAAACACAAAGTCAACCACAATCGATATCTAAATTGCATCTCGGCGGTCAAGTGGTCGACGAATTTCCAGGCCAGACACCCCAAATCAAACTCTCAAGTCAATTACTTGGAAATCTCGGGCTCTCATCTCGGCTGGCAGGCACTTTTCAAGATCACCAATCTGAATGCCTCGTTTCAAGTAGACCCGATGACATCATGCGGCTTCAAGCCCCGTCGTCAGATGCGCATTGATACGTCTCACTGACAGAATCATTGGTCTCCTCAAATTTACATAACAAATCGCAGTGCATACGTTCTCCCTCAAGTATCACTTGTTCACGGTGTTCATTCGATTCGATTGAGTGACGCGGACATAGGCATCATTTGGCATCAGCGGTGCGCACGTCGTCGTCGTCAACGGTATTTAGTGAAAGATGACTGCATGGGCACATCATGAGCATGTGCCATCATCACATTGAGCATGCATAATTACATGAACATGAAAGCTGCAATGTGTGATTAAATCATAACCCAGAGACGAATGGGTGAGGTTTTCAAGTTAAGCTTGGGTTACATCAGATGTGTTGCAAAAAAAAAAAAAGTGAAGAAAAGTTTTCACACCAACTCTTGGGTTTCAGTGTGGGGACAGTAAGCTTGTGGACGCCAAGTGGAGGATGATTTGGACCAATTTGATGGAGATTCTGTCTCCTTTCGACATCTCTGCTCTAACGAGAGGTTCGTTAGAGGCTCGTTTTCATGAGGATTAGTCGTCTTCTTATGTTTGAAAGGGGTGACTATATAAGAACGATTGGAAAACAAATTTCAATAAAACAACACCGGTGAGAGATTTGTCATTGATTCTAGCTTTATTTCGAAGCTACATTCATGCCATTTGGTGTGTTGTATCTCGCAGTTCACATGGCCACCTCGGCTTGGTGGGTAGTGCCTTAGATGGAGATCCAATTTTTGTGGACTGCGTTTATTCAGGCAAAACAGTGAAACTTCTCTATTGCGGACAGCCGTGGGACTATCATGATTGTCCGTCATGTAAAGTTGTCCGATCTAAAGGGGTTGATATACACGCATACATCCTTGCCGAGACCATGACGAATTGTCCGTAAAGAGAGGTGTCCATTATAGAGGGGTGTCCGCAAAGAGAAGTTTCACTGTACTTACTAATGTCCTTTAACTCCTCGGAGGCCACGTATATATTCATGTGGGGACGATAACGAATTGTCCGTAAAGAGAGGTGTACTTTATAGAGGCGTGTCCGCAAAGAGAAGTTTCACTGTACTTACTAATGTCCTTTAACTCCTGGGAGGCCACGTATATATTCATGTCGGGACGATAACGAATTGTCCGCAAAGAGAAGTTTCACTGTACTTACTAACGCCGTGTAAATCCTCAGGGCATCACGCCTGAGCGCCATTTCGTTCGGACGCAGCGCATTTGAGCTCCTCCATTTCTAAATGTCTAGACCCCGCCCCGTTTGCCTGGGGTATCCGGCTATTCTGCCTTCCTTGGTAATCGGAATCCACATCGTACTTCGAAGTGCAGCTGTCTTCGGGCCGTAGGCTGTGCCCGATTCTCAGTTCCTCCGTCATATAATGATGTTTATAGACTCCTGGCCCGTTCTCATGTAAAATTGCTTGTTGAAGATACGGTTCGGACAAAAAATCCAAAGAAGGTACCCCTTTTACTATTGTTGAGGAATGCACGGAGTCCTTTTGATCTATTGTGGCCCCTTTTCATACTTTTGGTCTCTTAAGAGCTACCCTTCCACGGACTTCTTCCCAGAGTTTTATCCATGATTATGGACGCCTGTTGAACGCATTGACTGTTGTTTCTGGCTTCTGGTCGATTCCTTCTTTCTCGTTCCCTGAATTCTTCTCTGAGGACATGGTCTCCTACGGTGCAGAATGGTTCAAGGCCTGTTCCGATGTACCTCCCTCTGGGAAGTCGACCATTTCATTGCGTTTCATTGAGTTTTACTCTGTTTCTCCTGCTCAGCTCTTTCAGCTTCTGTATGCATTTCCACTCGAGCTTGGATTTGATCATGTAGGAGTCTAGTGCCAAGATAGCGGGACGACTATCCGATATAATAACTACGTCGCAGTTGGTATAGTTCCTGTCAAGATTGATTTGAACGCATCTGGCTGTGGCATAGACTTCTGCTTGAGAGATAATGGTGCGTTTGCTCATGGGGCTGTAGTACTTTTTCTGGGGGCCCAAATACTCCTGCCTCTGTTCCCTCAACAGTCCTTGATCGATCTGTATACCATTTTACCGCATTGCTACTCAGTCTATGGGCTATAGATTCATTACTCCAGTCGGTTTTTGTCTTGAGTTTCCAATTTCTTTTGGAAATTAAATTTCCTGATCATGTCATCCCTCGGAATGGCCAAAGTGGTAGATTTTTGTCAAGTGCATGGAATTATTTCGATTTAAGGCACCTGTCTTCTCCTATCCCTTCTTGTGATATTCTCGGGACTGTTTTTTTTTTTTGCGCATTTGATGCATTGGCTGCAATGGAGTCAGCCCCAAGAGAACCTCCATGACAGCAAGTCGGCAAGTTCTCGTAACCTCTGTAATACTGAGACATCCCAATCCTTGATCTCTAAAGATGAAGAATGTACTGTAAACGAGAGACAGCATGTTTCGCATGGTAAAGGTGTCCACTTTCCGTAGAGCGACATTGGTTCCACGTTGCTTCTCAAGCTGATATCATTGCTTTTCTCGATCGGGGAATACATTCCGAATGCGACTTTAGCCTTATCGATTCTGCTGTACACATCCAGTTCGATGTCGAGAGACCAGGCTTCCTTAATATAGAAATCTGTCAACTTGCTCGACTTGCTGTGCGCCAATGTTCAGTTGGGCGCGGGTGTTAGAAATGCCAAATGCCTTAGTTTCTGCCGTAGGTATTTCCAGTCTCACTTTGTTTGCCTTAGCTTCTAGATTGTTACCCACCAAGTGAAGGTCCATTACCTATACTAATATATAAGGCTGTAGATTTAGTTTGTTTGTTTCCCTTTTTCTCAGAAACTACCAGCCCGATTTGAAAAATTCTTCTTGCGTTAGATAGATCGTTTATCAAGAGAACTTTAACGAATTTATTGTGTGTTCAAAATTATAATTTCTATTTTATCTAAATTAAATCTCAGATGCCTATTCATTTTGTGTCATATTTCGATTATCAACCAAAGCAGCTTTGCGATGAAAAGATTTAAGAATGCGACACAAAGCTGAACAGAAATGGAGTAAGCGCAAGAGGCCAAGAACAAGAGAGCACACAGCGTGTCTCGCTGTCTGCTGCTGTTGGTCGGGTGTTACTTTACTTTGACTTACGTTATTTTTCAATTCTTACTCTCTCGTTCTCAATCATTCAGAGCTCACCGACAAGAATTTCGCTATTTCCACGGAATTTTTCAAAACTTTGAGATGCCTCGAAGAAATTGGAACAAATTATGTATTCCAAATTTAAGTCGGGCAAAGGTAGTCTGATATAAAAGTAGACACAACAACTTTACGGTAGTCAAGGCGTTCAAAGAAAGATGTCATACTCCATCAAATCCCATTTTGTTCCATCTTCCGTCAGAGTACTTCGCTGATAACCGGCAGTAGCAGTAGTGGACGAGCTTCCTTGGGCCTCAAACTCCTCTGACAGCTTACTATAGTGTAAGACGTGACACCACCTTTTGAATAGCTATGAGTTTTTCTGGAATTCCTCTTCTGCGCAAGGCCGACACGATTTCATCCCGGTTCAAGCTTTCAAAGGCACTTTCGAAGTTGATAAGATCATTTGTACTCAACGCCTTGCTCGATTATGATTCGTTAAGTATTTATTTGGTCGGTGCAGGAGACGAAATGCTGAAATGCGTTGAATTCAAAATCCTGCCCTATATTTGCTTATTACTACTGCGTCGTGACATGACCCAATCGCCACATTTCTCGTCTTGCTTTGCTGGTATGACATATAGCGCCGTCTTGTTGGAACGACAGCTCGGATGTATCGGTTTCGTCGAACACATGGTCATGGAAAGTCTGTCATCACATCGCTCTCAAGCTTAGACCATTGACTGTCCTTCCTTACTTCAAGCAGATGATGCCATAAATCGCACCAAACAGTCAATCATACTTGACCTAACACTTTTGAATTGTGTTCACGACAAAAATGAGCCAAAAATGTGCCTCGTCAGAGAAGATGACTTTTTGGCCAAAACCCGAATGCCGGCCAATTCCACCTGTTGAAGTATACATACTTATTTATTAGGCCACTGACACATGGGCCTGATTCGTCCCTTCCTCCGTGGGAGCTTCTTTATTTGGCCCTACAGTCCAAAGTGGACATGGGTCTCAACTAACAAGCCTCTTCAACTAGCACGGTCTCTGGCTAGTTGCCTCCAGTGTCGCACGCCAAGTTGGTTACAGTTCTCCTGCTGCCGTCCTCTGTAGCGTTGTCCCACGGGTTCGGTGAGTTGCCCATACGCTCTACATGGCCTAGCCATCTTAGGCGTTGGAACCGAAGACGCCTGACTAGACTCATGTCGCTGTACAGCCCGTACAGGTCGTGGTTAAATCTTCTCCTTCAAAAACCCTCACCATATACAGGACTAGAAATGGCACGCAGAACTTTCCTCCTGAAGATAACAAGGGCTTCCTCATCCACTTTTGAGATTGTCCATGCCTCCGCGCCGTACAGCAGAACTGGGATGATCAAGGTCTTGTATAAAGTCCGCTTGGTCCTTAAAAGAGGGCTCTGTTACTCAATTGCCTCTTGAGCTCGATGAAACAGCGTTTGGCAAGAGTTACTCTGCGTTTGATCTCGGTACTGATGTTGTTTGTACTGTTTACTGCGGAGCCGAGGTAGACGAAGTCCTTGACTACCTCGAAGTTATAGCTGCCCATTGTGTGTCCTTTCTTGATGGCAGCATATTCTTCGATTTGCTCTCATTCACCGCTAGACCTATTTTAGCCGATTCCGCCTCAATACCAGCAAACACCTCATTGACGGCTCGCTGTGTTCTGCCAATCACGTCAACGTCATCCGCGTATGCTAGCAGTTGTACGGACTTCTGGAAGATCGTGCCTCTAGTGTTGGCGTGTGAGTCTTGCACGATCTTTTCCAGGATGATGTTAGAGAAATCACATGACAGCGCGTCGCCTTGTCTAAAACCTTTTTTTGAAATTGAAGGTCTCGGTGAGTTCGTTACCGACCTTGATGGAGCCGCGAGAATTCTTCATCGTCATCCTGCACAAGCTGAGGAGTTTGGCAGGAATGTCAAAACTAGACATGGCGTTGTGTAGCTCGTCCCTATGCCAGCTGCGGCCTTGAAATCGACAAATGGGTGTTGAGTGTTGATCTCCATCTCTTGGGTCTTTCCCAGGATCTGCAGTAGTGTGAAGATCTGGTCGGTGGTGGACTTATTTTGCCTGAAGTCACACTGATATGGATCAGAGGAGATCTTTTAGACGATGTTCACAAGACTTATTCCTCGATAGTTATCATAGTCAATAGGGTCTCCTGTCTTGTGACAGAGGCTACTTGGTCTTCCTTAAAAATAGTTATTTAACGTGAGCGGGCACAACCGCCTTTGCATCCGCTGCATACATTGGTTCACCTCAGAATAGGTGTTTTGGCGACTCTGTCCAGGCGGCGCTGCGTGTGGGTACATGTCTACTGTGCATTGACATTGATCATTGCTGACCTGTACACCGACAGGGATCATTGCTGGCATCTCGCCAAGTTGGAAGCGATCAACAGCTTTGTCCAATGTGCACTGACTCTGCTGCCTACAGAAACATAACAAGTGGAGGAACTATCATTGCTACCTGATTTGCCTTTGAATCGTGTTCAACTGGTAGACCAATGTCCTTGTCGCAATGGTAACTATTCCTCTGTTTAAGACATTGAATGAGAGATCTCCAGTACGATGCGTGGCGTCCTTATGAGTCCTTTACGAAGCCAATTTGCGACATCTAGTATCATTGTCCCTGTAAACTCCAACTAGCATTAGCCACCTTTGAGCCTTAAGCGCGTTTTTCCTCGATTTCATTTACTTAATCGGATTCCTTCGCTCCAACCACCACCCCATGATAGAGTTCCCATGAAAAGCAGCCCGCCATCACCTGTTTCCCTGCCGCTGTACTCGCACTGGCTCCTTGAACCAGTTTCTTCCAGTGTGTAAATGGATCAAGGAAAATACATCATGAACATGACAAGTTTCTGATGGGTTCCGTCAAACACTTGCCGCGTGCATTTCCTGCATGGCAAGGAGTCTGATTACGAACGCGTCTATGACTTGCGGCACGCACAGTCGAACGCGTTCGAAACGAAATCAAGTTTCTGGGACATGAGTTTATTGAATAATCGCTGCTGGGTTGAAAAACTTGTTTATGAATCACCTCGTGCGAGGCGTGAACTCTTTGGCAGTAGCGAATGAGAATGTCATGGCTTCTTAAACGATGCTTAATTCTAATCTGATCGACTTGCAAATGTGGAACTTATTCAGTGTCACCAGATGTGCAAAGAAACGTCATGACGAGTGAGTGGAGTTGGAAGTGTGTGGTGGAGTGAGTGGAGTTTCTCATTGACTGGTGACATGTTATAGAGGCTTCCATTTTGTGGTTCGGTTGTCTGCCAAATACTATCCCTAATACATGTACATGGAGTTAAGTTCATAGTAAGCATGAGGTTGGTGTTGGAGGTTTTGCTCATTTTAGGCGCCCCTGTTCTCCTTCAAGCCCAAACATCTTTTATACTTTACATAATACTTTACATAACACTATAGTTAAGGCTCTTTGTAGAAATGGAACTCTAGGTTTTCTCTAAAGTTGAGAGGGATGAAATCTAGAATGATTTCTTTCTTAGACAAGACACAGTTCTTTGCGAATGCCAGTTTGACTTCAGAAGAGGAAGGTCTACCGAAAGTGCGTTATTAAATCTGATTGGGAAAATATACAACAGCTTGAATACTTCCCGACTTCCATCTTGCCTATTTATTGACATAACCAAGGCTTTTGAAACTAAGCCATACCATTCCCATTCTTTTAAATACACTTTTTGGATTCAGAGGTCTTATGTATGATTGGTTTTCTGCCTACCTTGAAAACCGGAATCAAGTTGTAAAAATTAATACTGTTTTTAGTTTTGTAAGATACATGAATACTGGAGTCCCACAAGGCTCAGTTTTGGGTCCTTTATTGTTCCTAACCCTTTAAAGGCAGAATCACAGCATTTGCTAATGAAACTACGACGATGGTCTTATAAACATAAACTGGTAATCAGCAGTAAAACAATGTTTATGATATTTAATGTTAAAGGTTTAATAAATGAAGATCTGCCCCTCCTTTATCACTCTCCGAGTTTTGCTTAGTTTGATTCTACTGCTCGAGGTCATGTTACCTTCAATGCAAATGTAAACTGCATTAGAGACTGTTTTCGGAAAGTGTTTATAGTTTCCAGTAATTAGATATCATATTGGATAACAAGCTCAATTGGAGCGAACACGCGCTTGTAGGATAGGCGAGCGAGTCAAATGAAACAACTTGAGAGGAGATGTGCTACTTACGACAGTTTATTGAGAAGGAACAAAATTGACATGACGGGTTATATTTATGCTTTCATATGAAGCGGTACGCTTATGTAAAAGAAATGAGATAGTGTGAGCATCATACGATATGACAATAGTTTCTTACTTTCGGTTAATATTTACTTGTGACAATCTTAAGTATGTGTTATACGAGAACACTTACAGTAGTGTACAAAAAAATGCCTGCACGCTATACCTTGAACAATATCTAAATAGGGCAGTCAAACAAATGTATCATCTGAGCCTCTTTTGCAATATTCAAGTTCTAGAAATGGTTTACAGCTTATTCAAATCTAATTTGCAGTATGATATTTCTTGCTGGGGTGGTGCGTATTTTAATAAGATAGAACATTTCTTAATTAGACAAAAGCCTGTCTCAAGAATTATGATTAAGGTAAATAGGAGAACGACTGGTCGCCATGGCGTAGAGAGTAAGTGCGTCGACTCCTACGCAGAGGGTGCCAGGTTCGATACCCGAATTTACCACCTTTCATATTTCACGGCTCCACCTCTTTCGATTCACTGACAATGCTCAAGGAGTATTCCTTTCTAGAAAAAGCTTCTCAAATTCGCCGTTCGGAGTCGGCATTAAACTGTAGGTCCCTTCCACTCGTGAAAGAACAATAGCACGCACAACACGAGTGGTTGCTGAGAAGCTAGGCCCAGGTCCACCTCAGACAGTCGCGCCACCCATTTTATATATTATATTATATAAATAGGAGAACGCCTAGTTTTGCACTATTCAAAAGCCTTGAAATTCTTCCATTAAGACATTTATATTGTCATAAAGTGATAAAGATATTTTTCGAAAATTCTGGTTTCTATGATGTTAGATTTCATGAAAATTATAATTTAAGTGTTAACATGTGGTACTTCGCAACTTATTTATACAGCACACTGTTGTCGATTCTACTATGTTACAGCTCACAGATTACTTAATTCTTTGCCAGAAAACCTTAGGTGTGACAGGAAATAAACTCTATTCTTAAAAAAAATTTTTAAAATGTCTTTCACTTTTAATTATCAAATAGACTCGATTCTGACACCAATGTTATAAATTTACTTTAATTTTCTTCTTTTTTTTTGAACATTTGCATTTATATTTTGAAGTATCCTTACTTTACCCCATCAATATTGTTTGACTTTTTTCTTGTCCTTTCGCCATTTGTCATAGGGCCACAGATTGTGCAAAGCTGTTTCTAGACAAATTCACTGTATATTTGATCATTTGTATTTGTACAAAATTATTGAGAAGAACATCTTTCCTACATTAAGTACGAAGTGTGATTTCTACAAGTTTCCCTTGGGAATCTCGTTATAAGGGTTGGAACGAAAAATTGAGTACCCTTACGTATTCGTTACTTTGTATCTGAATACTCGTTACTTTGATATCGTTACTCGTTACTTTCGTTTCATCCTTCAAAATTATTATTTTTGTATCAAAATTTCCCTTTTTAAATTCAAATGGGAACGTTACAATCAACTGAATAAAGTACTTAGGTAGGCAAGAATGGTATCTTCTTTTTTTTTATTTACATGACGGCAGTATGAGGCCTTGCATGTCTCAAAATTCTCACAAAAATTAACCATACAAGTGACCATAGTTTTTGTTAGTAGAACACTTTTCATTTTAAGTACAATACAGCCTCGCTATTCAGGACACTCGCTAGCCCGGACACTTCAGTAGTCCGGACACCTCTATATTTCGGAAACTTTCAACATGTTACAGAGTATTAAAATGCGTAAATATTTTGACTCTGTTGTGCTTACAAACGTAAGTATGTATGTTCATACAATTATGGAAATTCCCCTCCTACTTCTGTCGCTTGCAGGTCTAGACATCGTACCGTTGCGATTTGCAAGGTAACGTACATATGTCGGCTGGATATGGATATCCTACGATTAAAGGGGTTACGCGAAAAGCCGAAAAGATGTTTTTAGACAAAGCGTTTTGGCCGACGATAAACACGTACTTTCTCCGTTTTTAAAGATGCGTATATTCATATTAATTTCTATCTGCAATAAAAGGCGTATGAGAAGTTGTCGCTTGTCCAATAATAGGCCTTTGTTGTCGCCTGTCCACTTCACTTCATCTTTCTCTATAGTCCGACCTTTTCTCTACTCCGGACACAGCCGAAACTCAATGTGTCCGGACTAGCGAGGCTGTACAGTACCTCTTTGAAAACCACAATGGAATAACCCTACAAAATCAAAATAAATATCCACAAAATATTCGCATTTTCAAGAGTAGCGTAGAAGTTGTGTCAGCGCTTCTTCGATAATGAAGAAGATATCACCTTGATGATTACCATAGCCAATCCATAGCCACATCACCATAAGCAAATGTGAATCGATTTTTTGGTCTCAAGTCGAAGTAGTTTCAAGACGATTGTAACGAATTTCTCGTTTTGCTTTTAACTTCATTGCAAAAAAAATAAAAATGTGTGCACGATTCATTCCACGTCTGAGAAGTGCCAGAACTGGCCGCCAATACCGGGTGGCGCTGTACTTCTTTTTCTGGGCTTGTGCTAAAGATCGTGTTAATGTATGAAGACAATCCAGAAATTTTTGGCTCATTGAATAAAAATATTCACATTCGTCAAGTTACGGCCGACTGATTGCCCGATATTGCATCGAAGACTCATCAAAAATTGCCTTGTCAGAAGCGAGTCCTACAAGAACACCGACGAAGAACATTTGAGTTGTGCTGGATACATTTTCTCCAGAGTAGCGTATACCAACAAATTGTATAGCAACGTTACTATACCGCATCGATATCTACCGATACGGATAAATAAATCTTACTGTTTACTATCTCAAGCATACCAACCCTCTTCTATGCTCTTCGCATTCAAGGGTATATCACTACACAGGATGGCAAGGTTACACCATCAAACCATATCGATGCGTGATGTGGCACAATCCATCAAAAACGGTGTAGAGTCAGTGTATACTAGAGGAGAAGAGAAGAAAGTGAACGCACTGATGTCGGTTGTAGTTAAAACATTTAAAGAATAATAGTAACGATATGCTAAATGCGGAGTAACGTTTCGCTATATGGTACTTTATTGAATACTCATTTCTCAGTAACGAATACATACATTTTGCTACAGTACTACTTGTTATACACATGTTGTTGGGACATTCACGTCAAATGTCAGACGTCCATAGGCGCGGCGGTATTTAAGAACCAAGTATCTGCATTGTTGACTTCTTCTGGTGTTTTGAATTTGTTGCAGTGTTTGAACTCTGAAATAGTTTCAAGCTTAAAGATTTCATTTTGCTGACTCCAATAACATTGGATGAATGCAGAAATGCATCACTGCGGCATCGCATCATGTTCATAAACGCAAATTTGACCTTGCGAAAGTGAAACGTTCATATAGGCATCAGAACAAACACAACCAAACAACAGAGTTCACTATCGATAGTAAAATACTTTTAACTTGATTTTTTGACCTGTCTGGCATCCCTAAGTTGTAGTAAGCCTTAAAAAAACAGAATCAATATTGCTGCCTCGCCTATGGTCTTTTAATCAAAGTAAAGTTTTTATCAAACGTGTCTGAGACAAGAAGAAAGCGTTCAAAGTGGATGGATACATCATAATGAAAAAATAATCGGGATGAGAAATTTCGAAAATTCGGGGTCTCTCCCGATTCATTTAAACAATCACAAACCGCCCCTAATTGCATGTGGCACCTAAATTGGTCATTTCAGTTTTTTATTTTTCATATTAATGTTTTGGAGGAATGCATTGCGTTTATCTATAATTTCACAAATTTCAAATGCACGAATACTGTCTTGTCGGAACCATGACGAATTGTCCGTAATGAGAGGTGTAAATTACAGAAGGGTGTCCGTAAAGAGACGTTTCACAGTATCGTAAGGAACAAACACCCATTGTCCGATTAGTGGAAAGTGGACCGCTCCGTTGGTTGTACTTGATGACATGAGTCATGTCTTGTGTCGATAACTACATGACAATATTTGAGTACAACGATGTTCAGTTTACTAATGAATTTAAAATTGTGGGTGGAAATCTAAAAATAACTTAAAAACAAAAAATGGAACTAAATTTTCTTTGTCAAAAATAAATTACTTACATTACCCCTCTAGAACGGACGGCTCTACATAACTGACACTCATGACGGTCCTGCGGGTGTCCCTCCGGATGTAATTTTGCCCTTTTGAATAAAATGTATCCAATACAACACAAATGTTCTTCGTCGGTGTTCTTGTAGGACTCGCTTCTGACAGGGCAATTTTTCTTGGATACAATATCGGGCAATAAGTCGGCCGTAAATTGACGAATATCTTTTATTCAATGAGCCAAAAATTTGTGGACTGTCTACATACATTAACACGACCTTTTGCACAAGAAAAAGAAGGATAGCGCCACCCGGTATTGGCGGCCAATACAGGCACTTATCGGACGTGGAATGAATCGTGCATACATTTTTAATTTTTTTTTGCAATAAAGTTAAAAGCCAAACGAGAAATTCGTTACAATCGTCTTGAAACTACTTCGACTTGAGACCAAAAAATCGATTCACATTTGCCTATGGTGATGTGGCTATGGATTGGCTATGGTAATCATCAAGGTGATATCTTCTTCATTATCGAAGAAGCGCTGACACAACTTCTTCCGGTGGCGCTGTAGTCCAGGGTGGACCTGGGCTTAAACCAACAAGCCTCTCCAGCTGGCACGATCTTTTTAGCCAGATGTTTCCAATTGTGAACGCCAAGTTGGTTGAGGTTAGCTCTGACACAACAGTGACTTCAAATAATGTTAGAGAGATTGTCTTATAATCATTTACGGATTTCTTAAGCCTCCAATAATTTTTTTTTTGTTTCAAAAACAGGACTGATTGTTCCAGAGAAGGTTTGTCTGTCTATTGGAGCACCTCTGGAGTAAAACCGACTCGTATGCCGTGACAGCATATGGCATGACGCTGTCACGCCATCATGCCCCCTCCACCACAAAGGTTTACGACATAGGCTAATTTTTATCTCGGAACAAATTTTTGTTCATCTTTTCAAGCATATTTTTTGTGGACTTTGATTCCTTAAGAAAATTCCTCAGCTCTTTCTTAATCCAAATCAAGGCTTTCAATCGACAGCTTGATGTCAAAAAGGAGAATTAAGAAATATCCCATATTCAGCAGCCGAGAGGGTGCAATTGTCTGTTTCCGAAATTCGTCCTTGACCTACTGCCTATGTGGACCCACCTGAAAAGTTTCTCCCACATGGCCTTTCAAAGTCCGTACAATACTGTTAATCCCTTCCAATCGTGGGAAACAACAGGACGCACAAACGACACCCAAAATGTTATTAAATCCGAATTTTCGCCTCAGCTTTCAACCGCATCATCAGCTTTCAATCGAACTTCAAAATCACACACCTGATTCCATCTGCCACGCACCAGGATAATCATCTTCAACTCGACATCAGCTCTGCAACAAGTGCCCAAAAACCCACTCATCTTCCACATCAGTTCCACCGATGATCCATCCACTGTCATTGAAAAGGTTCATTTATTCGTGCCCTAGACCTCAAACCAAATTTACGACGCATTAATCCGCTTCCACAAACACGTTCGAAAGATCGCGTATGCAAATCCCAAGCACATAAAAATGCAGCGATTTCGAACGGCCATAAAAACACAATCACATCCGTCCCATCGTAGGCATTATGCGCACAGTGACGCGCTACCGTTCAAGCTCCGTCCGAACACAGGCCAAGCTCCATCCAAGCACCATCCAAACTCCATCCAAGCACCGTCCAAGTACCGTCATCAGTGCCCTGGTGCCATCTTGGGCAAATCGTTCATTTGTCCAGCGCGAACTGAAGCGAGCCCTGTGCGCTGGCAAAACGAGTTAGTCTCCCATCAACTGCCCACTCGCTCTAATGAGACCAGTGCACTTGTCCTTCGCGTCAGAAAGGTCTTCAGCGAAGTGTCTTTCAGTCTCTCCACTTCACTGGCTTCACCTTCTACGGCCGTCAAGTATGCAAAATCGAACCGATTGCCGATTCATTGTCAACCACTTATGAAGATAAGATGTTAATTAGCTGCGAAAACGTTCGCAGAACGAATTTCGGACTCGCAACGAGAAGATACGCAGACTGACGCTATAATCGCCAGCTATTAACATCGCCAATGGCCTGTTACGACGGATCAAAGGCATCCCGTTCCCGTGCCAAATTAGCGCAATAAAAGACCATAATTTTGGCTAATGAATGCGTTAAATTAGCCTCGGCTGAGTCGACGCGGCGGATGAAACGCTGAGCAGGCGAGTTTAGTTTTTAATTTGCATTCCAACGGAGGCTGTCGCCCGCTGGCGACGCGTCGCGACGGGAGACTCTGAGCTGATGTCTGTAATCAAGAGGCGTAAGCGCTTAAGTGGATGCAGTTGACAGATGCTTTCCCCATCAGTTTGGCTGCGCGGCGACGTGTGATTAGGTCGGGCTGTCAGAAACAAAAGAGCTCGTAAGTAATGCGCAGCGGCCGTGTTGTGACACAATCTCCATCAAGCGGCCTGGGAAAGAAATGAATTGATTTGGATCATCTTCATTATGTCTTCGATTAGCGGATGGTCTTACTTTTCGTGGCGTTTGATCAGCAAGCTTGTCTGACTTGTGGTTGGGAAATTTGATGGTTTTCCGTTGGCAGTTGTGCAAGGTTGGGGTTTGGTTGACAGTTTGATTGTTGATGATGAGTGGTCATGATGTAGATCTCGTATGGAAATAGTCTTGGTTTGTCAAGTGACAGGGATCGTCGTACGATCAGTTTTCGTCTGAACCACGACAAGACTTGGAACTGAAGAAAATATACGATCTCTACAACGACTGTAGTTTTTCTTCCTAGACTGTGCTACAGTCTGTGATAAACGTACAACTTCCAAACAAATATTTTGTTCGACGTGATCACGAGAATGTTGCATCCGCAAGATCATTGCTTCAAGAAATCCTAGTCGATCCATTTAAACTGTTGGCTCATCTGGTAGATGGAAGAGTGTGATGAGTTTCCGATTGTTTTGAGTTCAATCTCTGTAATTAGTACTCCGCAGGACTAATGTCAGTCTAAGCTTGTTGTGAGTTCTAGGAGACCAATCAGAAGCGATCATCAAAAGTTAGTTCTGTTAAGAGAGATTTCTTGCTGAATGCCTTCGATATGATTTGAGTGACGCTTCAGTCCTAGGGATCTGCTCTCCCAACACGGTGAGTCACCCGAGAGAGGGGAGCCATGAGTTATGAACGTTGGTCACGTCGGAAATTAAACCTAGGCATTCTGGGTGGTGGAAGTGGTATTTTGAGTAAGTGCGTCGATCCCTACGCAACTTAACCTCGCTGTCTGGGTTCGCTTCCCGGCCGGTACGCCCAAAAATAATTTTCACGGTCCTTCTCCTCGCCTCATTCGAGTTACTAACAATGCTCAAGGACTGTCTAGAAAAGGCTTCTCAAACTTGGCCGTTCAGAGTTGGCATAAAACGGTGGGTCCCTTCCACTCGTGAGAGAACAATAGGCACCCACAGCTCGAGTAGTTGCTGTAGAGGCTAGGCCCTGGCCCTCTACGCACTGTAGCGCCAACCACGTAATTATTATTATTATTCTGAGTTAGTATGGAAACACAATCCGATAACTCTAGTCGGAAAGCTAAAATAAGTCGGAAAGCTTAGAAGTAGGTACGACTAGAAGGCACTATGGCCAGCACTAAATCTGAAACGATAACTCTGTCTGCTAAGATTAAGCAAACCTTCACTCGGGACGCTCATCGGTTTTATAACCGGACACTTCGCAATTGGCATTTGTCCGCAGGTTGGGTGTCCCATACAATTATTTTGGCAAAAGGTGCATTGACGAAGAGAAGGTAGAAACCACAAATCGCCTCATCTGCTCTGGCAAATCGTTCATTTGCGGATCTACTATTTACAAAACCTCAGGGAGGTAAACCACCTTCAGCATTGGGCAGCTCAAATGTCCGGAACACTTGGAAAATTTTCATCTCAAAGTCTGACTCTAATGACACCAAAAACTCTGTTATAAGCTATCTGCAGTAGTCTGTCAACGTTGATGGGTACCATTTTCCTATCATTTGTCTACTGAGGCAGTATCTTGGTGGATAGTGTTGCTGTACGGGATCTGAGCGGAAGATTATTTTTTCCGGTACCTTCACGTCGAGCACTATGAGAAATAGTATTCAGTACACTTTTCATTGTTGACGAGTGTAATTTGATTTTTGTTACGTATTTTCCCCAACGTATTGCTACCCCTTCACCCTGTCAAGTGAAGAAGAATAACAACTACATTTGTAAGCGATAATGAAGGCAGGTGGGAAGGGATCGTTAGAATTTTTTATAGAAGGACAAGTTGTTGTTGAAGTTCAAGATCACCACGCGAGCGATAAAACTTATAGGAGACAACAATATCGCAGAGTCATTAGATTCTCTCGAACATCGACGTACCGTCTCTTCTTTGTCCGTGTTTTATCGTTATTTCAACAAACGATGCTCAAGTGAGCTAGCCAACTGCATTCCTCCTCTCCATGAATTCACCCGCAATACTCGTCTCGCCAGGAATGCCCATCAGTATACCCTTAAGCCTACTTTCGGACGCACAGTTAAATTCAGAGACTCGTTCTTCAGCCGCACTTCACGAATATGGAATGCTCTTCCCAAGCTAATATTTCCCACAGACTACAACCCGCAGATATTTAAGACCAATGTGCACAGGTACCTCCTCTCCCTTTCTCCCTCTATACCTTCGGCTCGTGCTGTGTCTTGACCCCGGACACATAAGGGTATTAGCAATCCCTTGGACACGCGCAAATTATAAAAAAAAAAAAAACCCGCCATCTGTAGCTGACAGTAATCTACATTGCCTTGTCACTGATTACCATTCAAAACAGAACAGGCGCCCCCTCACCGTCATCATCCGGGACCCATTAAGTAGATCATGAACATTAGAACCGCATGATCCACTAAAGCTGTCGAGGAGGTAAACAGCGCACGAGAGATCTCCAGGCAAATCGATCCTTCGCTATCTACAATGAGATATTATTGCCAATATATGATAAAAAAAAATAGATGGATGGAAGTGCATCCATCAAATAAAAAAAGAAAAAAAAACGATAAAGATTTTACGCTACTAACCGAATTAGAAAAGTATCCGGTCGCTTTCACAAATACTTCAGGATGTCCACGAAGAATTTTGATGAAATTTTTGTATTTACCGAGAACGAATTGGTGCCTAATCTTTTTGTTCGTCAATTTTGCGGCACAAGAGAAAAAAAAGCCAAAAGAAACCAAAGGAAACTGACACTTCATCGCGAATTTTTTGGTCGTGAATTTGTGGATCGCGTTTGACTATCTTGTGTATTGCAAACTCAGATTGATGGTTAAAATGAAAATATAAAATCATTAATAAGGATACTAAAAAACAGTAGACTCTACCTAAGTCGGAACTCTCTCTAACGCGAACTCCATATTTTCAAACCTCTCTCGAAGTCAAACTCTCTCTAACTCAAACAAATTATGGTATACCGAATTACGTGGAATTGAAACAAACGTTCACGCTGAGTTTCCACACATCGAACTGACACTTTATTCAAATTTAAAAACATAATTAATTCGTACAAAGTTCAGGTGGGAAACATGTGAAACACATTTTCTTACCGTTCAAAATGTGTGATATGATATGATCTTATTACGTACAGATACAGTACAATTTGATCTGATTGCTGTCTGCTCGTATAACTATTTTGATAAAATGGAGCTGACCGAGTGTCAACTCGTCCACTATAATTATTTTTCATATTTAGTCCCCCATCTTCTTGAGAACCATAACTTTTTGTTTATATTCTGTGGAAATTGCTTGTTTCTGAAGGTTCGCGTTCGAAGTTCGTATAAATGGCCCATTATACACAGGGATTTGTGAATCTTTTCGCTTAAGCAAGAAGCGGGTTTGACTGTAAAACAATATTTATGTTTCACTTTAATGAGGAATAAGACCACTAATAGTGTAATCATTTTGTTGTCGACTTAAAAAGCCTTTTTTTAACATTTTAACTCCAGCTGAATTTATTTCTTCTTACTGTGGGAACTCTTCATAGAAATCAACTTTTGAAATAAAGTAGACGTTCGGAAACGTTGACTGCCAGAAAAGTTAACTACACAAAAAAATTGCACAAATTTTAGCTAACACACGTTACCTTAAAAAATTGACTGTTGGTCAACTTCTTGGAGTATGACTCCTTTTTTTTACTTGTATTTGTTTTTTTATATGTATCAAATATAAATAAACGATGTCAAATACATAACACAGAAGTGTCTACAACAGTTCTTTTTGGAAGCGTGAATACTGATGTGCCGAACCGAAGATTTCTTAAACAGAGTTAACCCGAGTTGGAATGCTTGCAACTCGAGTTGTCTATCTGGGTTTCAAACTAAATTGTTTGATTTATTGGTTGTCAAACTCGATAAAATTGATTCAAACTCCATTCTGTAAAGGCTGTCCCACAATTCACGCAAAATGATTTAGAGAACTACCATTTTTTTATTCATAGAGTATAAAAATTGGGGTTATGTTTGGCCCATGTGATAAATGGTCATCACGGTTGTCATGTCATGCAGTTTCGAAAAAGAATGGTCCGATAATGCATCCTGCCAAAGTTCACATCGAACATAAATACAAGACATGAGTTGTGGATGCATTTGTTTGTCAACAATCACTCTTGGGTTTTCCGAACACCAAATGCGACAATTTTGAAGATTAACAAAGCCATCAAGATGCAAATGAAACGCAAATGAAAAATTTCGACAGAGGAGTGCGTATGTTTCAACAATCCAGTGGCGGCCGATTTAACATAAATTCAACTCGGTTTGACTCGGTTTATCAACTCGAGTTGGCGGACGCATCAATAAGAGTGAATGCATTGATCAAATAGTGTGGCGAAAATAACGAAACTCACCATATACCAATCCCGGCGTTTTACGTACAAAACATATTAAAACCACTCTTTCTTCATAGCGGTTAAGCATCGGTAAAATTTGTTACGTTTTTCCCATTAATAAATAAAATAAAACTTATAAAATAGGACTATTTATGAACGAGATATCAATTTTCTAAAGACCTTGAAAAGCATCAAGAAAAGTTGACTTTTCGCACAAGTTGATAAGCTCTCACATTACGATCAACTTTTTCGAGCTCCTACTGTACTTTCTTTCAGTAGATGACATATGACAGTGATTGGTAGTACCATAATTTTCATCAAGAGTTATGCGCAAGCGGGCGGCGAAATTATGCCTGGTTCAACTCAGCCTGGTCCAACCACCTCATCCTGCCCACCTCGGTAGTCAACAACTGGGCTTAATTTAGAGGCCTTACTTTCAAAGACGCCGAATATTCTTCTGAATAGTCATTACTAAAGCACATTCAATATTGTAAGAATAACGAGTTCGACTATTTGAATCAAATGGCGTCCGTTTTGGACTCATTTCGTTGCTTTTCTGGCAAACAGACATTTTTGTTGAAAAAACTGATTTGAAGTGCTTTTTCAGAGGGTAGTCAAAGTAAGCGTTTCGGCGTAGTTATAGGAGACAATAATATATAGACTCGCTCTTCTTCTCCCGTCTCTTCTTTGTCCGTGTTTTATCGCTTTTTCAACAAACCATGCTCAAGTGAGCTAGCCAACTGCATTCCTTCTCTCCATGAACTCAGCCGCAATACCCGTCTCGCCAGGAATGCCCATCAGTATACCCTTAGGTCTACTTTCGGACGCACAGTTAAATTAAGAGACTCGTTCTTCAGTCGCACTTCACGAATGTGGAATGCTCTTCCCAAGCTAATATTTCCCACAGACTACAACCCGCAGGTACCTCCTCTCCATTTCTCCCTCTATACCATCGGTCCGTGCTGTGTCTTGACCCCGGACACATAAGGGCATTGCCAATCCCTTGAGCACGCGTAAATTATAAAAAAAAAGGTCCAATTGTAGACACCATGAAGCGCCCACTTAAGATCTCCAACTTGGAGTTTGTTTCCACGGAATAGCCTCTGTGCTTCATAAATACTTGTGATGACTTCTCGCTCATGGTTCATAACATTGTCAACGTGATTCATATCCGGGCCATTAACAAGAAGCATTCCGAAGATAATTCCCTTAAATTGTCGCTCAGTATTGTGACACAGATAGTAGCTCTGTGCGTCGTGCCGTTAGGGTTTCAGCTAAAGATGAATTTATGTCTAGAGCTTATTTTTGTACGCAGGTCTGACGAAGTGATTTAAGACTCTCTGATGTAAAGGTGCACCCTAATGTTGTAGGAAGTGACATGTTGAATGGCTTGGTGAACCTTTTCAATAACCTCATCAACTTTTGCGAGCTTGTCTGATTTTTGATAAATGTCCCATTTTGACACCTCCTTCGAATAGGAAAATTTAAGTGACTGGGTAGGTAGGTAGATATGAAGTGCCATTAAGGCTGAAACGTAAACGTAATTCAAATTAAAAAGGTTTGCCGCAGCTAAAGACAGCCAGTCGGTTTTCTCAGATAATTTTATGAATGCATTGCTCGGAATTTTGCTGAAGCCCTTTAGACTGCCGTAAAAAAGTTGGAGCATGTAGTGGGTTTCCTACTTGAGGTAACAACATTACAGTTTTATTATTATTATATAAGTTTTTACAAACTTGTGATTTGCAAAGGTTATTAATTCACAATAATAATATTGGTGGCACGACAGTCCGAGGCGGACCTGGGCCTAGCTTCTCAGCAACCTCTCGTGTTGTGCGTGCCTACTGTTCTCTCACGAGTGGAAGGGACCTACAGTTTTATGCCGACTCCGAACGCCAAAGAGAGACAGGACTACTCTTTGAGCATTGTCAGTGACTCGAAAGAGATGGAAGCCGTGAATTATGAAAGTTGGTAGATTGGGGATTCGAACCTGGCACCTTCTGCGTAGGAGTCGACTCACTAACCCACTATACCAATGCGACTCCACATTCACAATAATATTACAATTAATTTACAATAATATACATTATATAAAAAGTTAGAGACATAGAGAGAATATAAAGAATAAAGAAAAAAACAAGGAAATACAATTCAATACAGTCGTGTTAATTTGTTTATCGAAGTCATTATCATGCAGTAGTACTACTGTTAAAAAATCAATCAGTTCTTTTTTGAAACGATTCTCTTTGTTCAGACTTCTTATGCTTGACAGATGCGGAGAAGGTGTTGGATGCTTTTCTGTTGCTCTTGGTCAAGGCAAGGCCTAGTCTGCCTACTGCGTGAAGGCCTTCTAGCCACTCTAAATAATAAGCACCATCCTACTTACAGATGCCTTCGTCTCCGCTGAACGGAGATGGATGGAATTAGATACATGCAGGACTTCGAAACTTATTTGGCCCTCACTAAACCCAAACAAAACAAATACACTGCTTAAACTAAACAGGAATGTAATAAGGAACATAGTGGGCTTTATCGCCGACCACTGCCTTCTCGGTATCCATTCCAGAAGAAAGAGAGCTTCCCCTACGACTACTGCTGAAGCTGTAGAGACGAGGACGAGGAAAAAAATACGCTTCACATCCTTGGCACTTGTCCGGAACTTTGCAAAAACTAGAAATGATATACTATTCAACTACTTTTTCAGTAACCTAGACGAAATGTCACACTTAAAGATACAAGACATAGCTAAGTTTGTCAGGAAAACGAATTGGCTGTAGATAAGCTCAGGAGTGGACTTATCAAGGTTGTCTCTAGGTTTATTCCATTTCCCTTACTGTAGTCCCTTTAAGAGGAGCCAGTTTAAAGCACCGGGAAGTGATAGCACAAAGGATCCAACCACGATCTAAGTGGACCACAACAGCTACAGTGGTGGCATTCACACTAACCTAAGCCAACCTAAAGGCCTAGTAGGCAGTGTCCAGTATTTATTCACATTCATCAGGCTATTTGATCTTTTTGAATCGAGACCAGTTTTGTCATGAGATTCGACTGGTGACGCCTGTCAGCCATCTTGCATTAATTTCCTTTGCGTAAAGGTTATTGACTTGTTACTTGAAGGCGGCTATAGGGGTACCTGCATCACGAGAGAATCTATCAACTGGCAGTCTAGTGGGGAGTTAACGAGTTCATCAGATTCCCGGCATATCCCTATGGCCTGGCAGCCATTTTTCATTTTGAGACTTACGCGCTGCCTACTGCGCCACCGAGGCTATATGGCCTGGCACTCATCATAGACGAATGTTGAACTCGTTGAGAGATGCGCAGCAGTCGATTGATATTTTAGAGTTTATAGAGAACGATGCCAGGTATTGAATTGTTGCATGGCTAGCCGTAAACATACAGAAATCGCGGACGGATAGCACGTTCCACCTTAGCCAGGACAGGGCCTGGCTAGTCGCCTCTACTTCCACTTGGAAGACACTGCAGTGATTTTGTAGACGAACAGATTTGTTCAAATTAAGACACTCCGTGAAAACGTAACTTCCTACCTCTTGGATGCATTTGTGTAAAATTGTGTAGCCTTGCAAGACGTGTTGCTTAAAAATCGAATATCTCATGAGGTACGACCTAATCTTTAACTACTTTGCGGATTCTGGATCTTTCTGGCAAAGAATACAGTTTGTTTGGAAGGGCTGAGAGGCGTCGTCTTAATTTTCTTATGCTATTCAGACTGGCCTCGAAACTGCTACATGGCACAATCTGATTGGTTACCTTCGACTGGAACGACTGGATGGCGCAGTTGGTAGAGTGCCTGCCCCTGGTTAGCGGGATCCCCGGTTCGAATCCCAGTGAAAGCAAAGTTAATACGCTTTTACTTCTATGGACTATGGAGCAACATGGTCTAAGTATGCTGGTAATGCACTAGCAGCCCTTCTACCTAACCTAACTTAACCTACCTTCGACTGGGGCTAGTCTCGTCCAGCACATTCAGGAACTGCAAAGTGAAGGACAAGATCGAAAAAACTGGAGTAAATTTTTTGAAGCCCGAAAACGGACGACGTCTCTTTTGGCACCTTCATAAAATGAGCAATGTAACCCTATACAACTTCGTTTAGACTCGCCTTACTGCATTCTGTTGAATCAGTGTCATTCATTGTGCTCCAATTGGGCTTCGAATTTAATGCGAATCTCTTCCACTAGCAAACCAACGACAGTACCCTTTTGCGTCCTCTCTGATTCACCCGTTTGTTGGTCACTCTGTCTTGTTGCTGGTTGAGTCGATTGAGGAAAGTGATCATTTTTATTCATCGTTCAATATATCTCAACAATCTTAAGCACATAAGACCATCAACAGTCTCAATTTGTAGCCAAGAAGTCGCTTTATTGTGTTCAAAGCGGATTTCCGTTGGGCGCCATTTCCGTATAGGTACCATTTAACGGTTGACTTATGGCAAACATGGGGAGTATTTGATAACAATTTATTCTGGAGCACTAATCGTTGTAATGTAACACAGTGGGCCTTCGCCTAAGTGTGTCTTCTGTTCGTACGCGCGGCGGGCAGCCACCTCAACCTAACCTAATCGTTTCAATGAAACTGTAAATATAATTGAAAGACTTACACTGAGGTTAATTTATGAATGAGCTAAAGAAGAGAAAATTTTCGAAATCGATCAGAATAGTCGAGACACCAACCATTTTGTGTTGACAATGCGAGGAGTGGTCAGTCTACGACGATCTCCCGACGTGGGGAGTTGTGACATCGCCTGTTGAACTCAAACCCAGCCAAAAATCACTTCAATGATTTCTTTGTCTCCGTTCGCTATTGAACCCGATCCGCCACAGCAGCAGTCGGCGTGACCACTACGCCACAGTGGCGACCACAAACTCAACAATCAAGTGAATTACCGAGCCCTAGGGTCATTCAGAAAATTGCTCCCTGCTCCAACACAATGCATCGATGCCCACGAGGGGACCCGGGCGTTGACCCGTTTCCCAACAATTGCTCGATCGTTACTCCTTCGGGTCGTACGCCCGTGTCACCCACTTATCACAACTCACACAGCGCCCCCTTTCATCGCCACACGCCTTATCCAATTATCACGTCGCGTCGAAAACAAGATCAGCTCACAATTTGCAGATAAAAACCCCATCGTTCGAGTGTCAATCAATCTAATTTACAATCTCGCCCCAGAGCGGCCCACCAACCGGCCGCGCATTATGACACATAAGTGTCAACTCTGCGCGCATGCAGTTGCAGCCGTGGAGTCACCGTGTGCCACTTAATGAGCGAATAAATATCTAACGAATCCGCAGAACGTGCAATCAGAACCCCACTGCCAGCGCGTATCCACTCGCGAATGCAGCGAGTGTCTATCAAGAATTTCAATTGTCCGCGCCGCACAATATTGCGGTGGCACAGCCAGGCAAATGTGCGCAGCCAGATACAATCGCAGAAGTTCGGCCAGAGAACCCAGGCCATTCTGTGGATGATGGCTAACGTAGCTAAATCAATTTTATTGGCCGACTAATTGACGGGTAATTTGTTGGTTGATTTAGTTCCCACAAATCGGCCCCCGGTCCCCGGCCGTCACTGGCAAGTGTTGCGGATTTATTGTTCGACATCGGACATTGAGTGCCCGCTTGCTGGGTGAATTCGAGACAAGCTTGATGTGTCTCGAAGGCCGGCGCGTTTTAGGGAAAGGAAGTTGAAGGGTCTTTGTTGTGGATTGAGACGGAAGACAGCCTTCAGATGACACAACAACGGCATCACTCGTCTCAGTTTCAGCAGCAAAGCGACATCTTGAGAATCGATAAATCCGACATCCAAGTGGCTTCCACTTGAGAGAAGCGAAAGAAAACGAGTCACTCTCGGCGAACTGCTGAGATTCTTTCGCAATCAAACTTCGAGAGTATTCCGTTCCCATCGGCCGCCCGCCGCCCGATACGAATCTCGGATCTCGCGTCGGAACGTTGCCAAACCATGTGCCACAGCATATCTCACCGTAAATCCGTCAGGCAAGCACTCCATGGCACTCGAGTGAGCCAGCTCGTATTTCAAAACGCCCCTCTGCTCGATTAGGTGTGACCATCCAAGCCACAGCGCCGAATTAGGATACATGCCATGTAGCCGCGACTACAGCAATCCTTGTGCATCGACGGGCAATTAGGCCATTTTTAGTGAACAATTAACGTCAGCTGTCGTCTCAAGAATCCCCGGGCGTTGATAGACACCAGAATCGGGTGGGCTTTCCTGTTTGCAGCCCCGGCCAGTGGCCAGCAGCAGGAAAGGGCAATCACAAGTACGCTTGGGCTGGGCTACTGTGGCTGCTGCCACTCAAGCCAATCGATCAGAGTCGATCTCAAGGTGCTCGGTTGCTTTGGCAAACGATTCCGCCACAGCAGCCACGGCACCACGGTTAGGTAATGGTAATAGAATATCTGCTTGTAGTGGCCATCATCTCACGCTTGAGGAGTCAACTCTCCGAACATGGATGTCATTCGATCGGCTCGGAAATATATTCGATTTCACAGGGTGGTGTGGTCTGTCGCAAGGGCAGCGCGCTCCGTTCTGTTTCGAGAGCGACAGACACAAAGACTCAATTTAACGTATAAGTGAAAGTGAATCTGACGGGTCTTGTATCTATTTGCAGCTAGGAACAGTGACGACATCGATACGAATGTGCGAATAGTGAGTGGATTGCGAAACTGAACACGAAGCACTTGCAACAAACGAACTAAGGCACATCACTTTCTCAACTGAAGCAACCGAACCGGTATCCATGGGAATTACAATCAAAATGGTAAGTTTGTGTATGGATTTAATTTTTTTGTTTCTTTCATTTTGTGGTGAAGGCGATCGGAATTCAAAGGTTGTGGATTTTGTGTCAGAGTATAGACTTTTTTTTAAGTTTAAGGATACGCTTCCACTCAGGTTGGGGGACATTTTTTAATCTCTGCGAGGATGTTTGATTCTCAGGACCAAACTTCAATAAGGGGTTACTCATCAAGACTTTCTTTTCAAAAACTCAAAATTCATAACTTTATTATGGCCTGAAAGAAAAATGTCTGACATTTATCAAGTTCCTTCTGAATTTAAATTTTGGATCACAACTTCTAAAGTTGCGACCGGTATTTGCCCGACTAGGTGAGGAATTTTGCCTTCGAAGTTCTAGATCGTTGCTGGCTTATCGGCGAAGACTCTTTCACTTTAATTAGCCCCATGCATGGTGCCGATGGTGTTCAAAAGAATTTTTCAAAAAAGACTAATTTTCATAATAAGTTATCGTTTTTCTCACTATTGCTCAACTTGTCCGATAACTGCGAGTTGATCAACTTCGGATTTGGTCTCAACTCGTACTTCAACCGGAGAGTTGAAAATTGTTTTTGTTTAATCCAGAAGTTATCCAACTTTTTTCACAATTTACATACACAATGTCATAGTCAACGTTGATTTTTATGTGCTCTATGAAAAGGAGAATTGAGAGCGAACGTATTGAGCTGGGTTAATGATGAGATATGTCTATCCTCTATTATCTCTGATATTCAGTTGCTGCCGGCTATGTTATGACAGAAAACCACAAGCGACTATGCTTCTTCTTCTTTATTTGGCTCCACAGTCTGGGGTCGACCTGGGCCTCTCCAACTAGCACGGTCTCTGGCTAGAGGTGGCTGAGGTCCTTCTCCACCTGGGTGCGCCATCGGTTCCGTGGGCGTCCTCTATTGCGTTGCCTCCCGAGTTCGAAGTCGAAGACTCTTCGGGCCGGAGCTGAATTGTCCATACCCTCTACATGGCCTAGCCATCTTAGGCGTTGGATCCGAAGACGCCTGACTAGACTCATGTCGCTGTACAGCCCCTTCAGTTCGTGGTTGAATCTTCTCCTCCAGAAACCGTCAACGCAAACTGGACCAAAGATCGCACGCGGAGCTGTTCTCTCGAAGAGACCAAGGATATCCTCGTCAGCTTTTGAGATTGTCCATACCTCCGCGCCTTACAGCAGGCCTTGGATGATCAAGGTCTTGTATAAAGTCAGCTTGGTCCTTCGAGGGATGGCTCTACTACTCAATTGCCTCTTGAGCCCATAGAAACAGCGGTTGGCAAGAGTTACTCTGCGTTTGATCTCGGTACTGATGTTGTTTGTACTGATCACTTGCGAGCCAAGGTAGACGTAGGCCTTGGCTGCCTCGAAGTTTTAGCTGCCCATTGTGACGCTCTGTCCAAGACGTCGATGTTGTGTGTCCTTTCTTGATGACAGCATATACTTCGTTTTGCCCTCATTCACCGCTAGACCCTTTTTAGCCATTTTAGCTGATTCCGCCTCAATGCCAGCAAACGCCTCATTGACGGCTCGCTGTGTTCTGCCAATCACGTCAATGTCATCCGCGTATGATAGCAGTTGTACGGACTTCTGGAAGATCTTGCCTCTTTTTGGCGTGTGAGTGTTGCACGATCTTTACGTGCACGACTCACGCCTTGTCTAATACCTTTTTTGACATGGAAGGTCTCGGTGAGTTCCTAACTGACCTTGATGGAGCAGCGAGAATTCTCCATCGTCATCCTGCACAACCTGACGAGTTTGGCGGGAATGTCAAAACTAGACATGGCGCTGCGTAGCTTGTCCCTATGCACTCTGGCATATGCGGCCTTGAAATCGACAAAAAGTTGGTGGGGTCTTTTCATCTCTTGGGTCTTTTCCAGGATCTGCCGTAGTGCTTCAGGCGAGTACACAAAACGGCAGAGAAGATCTTGTAAGCGAGGAGACTTATCCCTCTATAGTTGGCGCAGTCAAAGGGGTCTCTTTTCTTGTGGATCGGGCAAACGATACTGAGATTCCACTCATCGGGCTTCCTTTCCTCCGACCATATCTTACAGATCAGCTGGTGCATGCGCCCAACCAGATCATCTCCAACTGCGGACTGTCCTTCCGCACCGGCAGCTTTGTTAGACTTCAGTCTTGATATTGCTATATTGACCTCGTCTAAGTCGAGGGACTTAGATCATCGTCCATATTGAGTGGGACATTCTGCCTGACAGCGGTATTGGTGTCATCATCACCGTTTAGGAGTCTACAGAAATTGTTCTTCCTAATTCTCAGTATCGACTGCGACCCTACTACTAGTTGTCCATTCTCGTCCCTGCAGGCTTCTGTCCGAACCTTATATCCTCCACTGGTTAATTGTTTCACCCTCTGGTAAAACTTTCGGACATGTTTCCTGCCATAGCACCTCTCCATCTCCTCGATCGCACGCTTCTCGTGCTCTTTATTCTTTCTCCTGAGAATCCGGGTCTCGTCCCTTCGTCTCTGTTCGTAGAGCTCACGAACAGCTCTCGTCGTTCGTTGCAGCGTTGCTTTGTAGACTTCCAGCTTCGCAGCATGTGCCAGCCTACACTCGTTGTCCAACCATGGGTTTTTTCTAGGTGGTGCCGTAAAACCCAGCACATCAGTGGCAGCATAAGAAGCCATCAAGCTTCTGGATAACGTCTCCAATCTTCTTCAATTGTTTGCGCAGGTGGCGACGAACTTAGAGAGAGATTCCTGGAGACTCGATCGGCAAAGATTCTAGCGCATTACTAAAATCTACATTCGCCTATTGAATTGATCCGAGCGAAAGTAAATCCCGGGGTCTTTTATCAAATGAAAAAGAATCTATCAAATACTTAATTTTTCCAATCAAATCCATAGGGCCGGTAACTTCTTTCGTTTCACGGGTACGAATCATGTATTAGTTCGATCCCCATTATATTGTCTGCCCTTCGAAACGAAAACGAGAAATGAAATCCTATCCAGCTATAAACAGAGGCAGACAGGCAGGCAACTACTATAATGGAAGAAAAGAGAGAGAGAGAGAGAGAGAGAGAGAGAGAGAGTAAAATCCCTGATTTCATCCTTTAACTTCTGCTGTTTCCGTAAGATGAGGGAATGAGGAGTTGATAAACTCACGAGTTGTAAATTGAAAGTTGAAACCATAAAATTCCATGAATGAAAGCAAATCCAGAAGTTTAAGAGAAAAATCCAAAAGTTGGGTTTAACTTTTGGTCAACAAAATTACCCTTACCTTTTTATTTGATTCGTGTGATTTTGATCCATGAGCAGAGCTCAACATTCTAGACACAGGTTCAGCCATGGATGGTTTAAGTGGCTACCCGATTCGACTCAAACCGAGTACCAAGTTGCGCAGTTGCTCGCCGCTTTTATACCACACCTCGTAGACCTGGGTTGTTAAGGTTAGCTTAATCCAGCCTGTATATGTTTAGGAATTTGATTAAAGTGCGGTAGACTTTCCTCTGAGTGCGACAGTTTGGATTGAACGGTATCCCGATTCTAACCGCGTGGATGTCTATGGGCATCTGTCAGTTTGATGAATGCGGGCACTACTTTCCCTGGATTACCTCTCGATTTGCATAAACGAGTCCATTGGCAATTTAAATTTGTGAAAGGGACCTGTTATGTTTAGGTCAACTTTGGTCGGGCGCCATTTATGTGCGAATGATATTTTGTCAGTTGGTAGTTGAAGGACATATTCCTTACGTTGTAGTGGGTTTTTAAAATAAGTTAAGCATTTTTTAAAACAATTATTTAATTAAGTAGTTTCCGTCTATTGGTATTATTCCGTCTATTGTTCTAAAACAGTCTAGTTCTTCTCTGTCTTTGCCTTTAAAACTAATGTTAAATATGTCCTTGTCTTCGGGTACGTTTTTACACGAATGGAACATTTCATTTATAGCACCGATACACAAATCTGGATCCCGACAGAAAATTGAAAATTAAAGAGGCATCTCGAAACTTTCAGCTATCCCAACTTAGAGTTAATTGTTACTAAGAAAATATATTTTGTAGTCAAAGAGCAAATTGCTTCACAACAACACGGATTTGTTTCAGGTAGCTCCACTCTAACAAACCTAACGTTGTTCACAAAGTATCTGTTTGATTCGATAGAGTCAGGGCATCTATACAGTTTGGGCATTTGATACAGTTTATCCATTCTTTTAAATAAATTAAGGTCATTTGGTATACACTCAGTACTTCTTAACTGGATCTCGAGTTATTTATCAAATAGAATTCAAATGGTAAGAATTGATAACTGTACATCCAAACCATGAAAGTCCTTTTCGGTGTACCCCAAGGTAGCCATATAGGTCTATTACTATTCAATATATTTGTCAACGAGATTCCTTCAATCCTTGCTAATGTCAACTGTTTGATGTATGCACATGACTTCAAGGTTTTCCTGCGTGTGAATGACTCTCAAGATTGTGTTAAAATTCAAAATGACGTAAATACATTATTCAAATGTTGTGATGTCAATAAATTAAAGTTAGATATAAATAAATGTTATTCATTTTCTTTTTACCATTTTGTTCTACCCGCAATATTACTATTCCATTTGTGGAGTTTGTCTTTCTAGAAAAACTAAAGTGAAAGACCTTGGCGTGATTTTTGATCCGAAACTGACGTTCTCCCTTCATATTGACTATATAGTTGCTATATCTAACTCTATGCTTGGATTCCTTAAAAGGACGTGTTCAAAATTGTCGAATCCATATGCCCTTAAGCCTGTCATATCTTGAATACTGTTCTGTTATATGGTGTCCGACGCACAGGAATTCTGTGCAACGTCTCGAAAAAGTTCAAAAATCATTCACAAGATTTGTTATCAAAAAAATGGAATGGAATCTTGACAACATGCCTCCATATCCAACGAGATGTGCCTTTGTTGGGTTAGATACTCTGGAAAATAGACGAAGTGTTCAGTGCATAATGTTTATTCATGACATTTTTTCGTATCGTGTTAATTATCCTCAGTAAAGTTTTATGCACCGGAAAGAATTCTCCGTACGGGAAATTTCTTAGTTCAACCAAGACACGTTCATAATTACGGCTTTAATGAACCGCTAAGTTAATTTATCAGTAAATTTAATTCTGTGTGTTTGGAAATAGACTTTTGTGATGAAAGACAAAAATTTAAACTTTTTTATCACAAATATCTGACAAATTCTATAAATTCAATTTTGCTCTCTGTTATTTCATTTGTTATTCTATATAAATATTATTTATATTATTATTATGTTATTTATTTATTATATTATTCTTAAATTCAATTTTATATTTTTTTAATCTATTTATAAAACAATTTGTTAATCAAAAAATCGTTTGTTCAAAATTATGATTATTTCTATATTTCCGAAATCTGCTAGAGTTAAAATCGGTAGATGTTAAATTTAATTTATATTTACTAAATAATTGCAGAAGAAAAAGTAGTGTGAACTCTCCCTAAGTCGAATTGTTACGGGATATCATAATTTCTTCGAGTTAGAGAGAGTTTGACTTAGACAAAAGGTTTTTGTATGGAAAACCTGTTTCAACTTAAGGAGACTCCATTTAATTTGCCGGCTTTCATTTCGACTTGACTGACTTCAAATTCGTTACTTGTAGCAACAAGAACTTTCAATAGATATCTGAGAGAACACTACTCACTTGTGTCAGCTGAACTCTGCCACAATGGGGCAGTATAGGAACGCACCCGCAGACAGAGCTGTCAAACGAATAAAGGAGAATTGCAGAGCAGTCAGTCAGAGAAAGGACCTCGTTCACGATACATCATGCGTTCCTCTGATATTATTTTCTTGTTCTGTTTTTTTTTTTGTGTGTTTGGGTTTCTTTTTAAATAAAAGTAGAACTATCGAAGCGTTTTTCTTTTCTGGAAAAACGAACGCCGACACTTGCAAACGACAAAAATGTAACAGTTACTACTAGCTCTTTCGACATGAATTACAACTACAGAATGTGTTGAATGTGGTCTCCACGGAACAGTGGATAAGACGATCAACGAACCATCTTTCGCGACATCACCTCAATCGAATCACAGGCAGTGCTGACTGAGATGAAAGAACGACTTTGCTTAAAAGGGGCAAAATGAACCCAATCCAAAGGTATTTTTGAGGTATTTCTAATGCCCCTCAATCTCAAGAGTAGACAGTAATTTTTGGTTTCAGCTTCAGTCTCAATATAAATCGGGCCTTACATTAGTTTCTGACAGCCCATTGAAACCATGGACACATTGACTGTTAAATCCCGGATTTCTGGCACAATTTTACTTCAGCTTAACTTAAAACAAGGCTTTGATTCTAGAAGCGAAAGTAATAAACACTAATCAGACCCCTGTCAGCTTAATCACCACCGTCACTCCACCCGTTGAAACAAAGAACAAAAATAAGAACGCACCCTTGACTGATCACCCCGCCCATCCATCTTCATTAAACCGTGACTAAGGACGGAAAAGCAGTAAGGCACAATGACTGCAATTGTCAGCAGGAATCCACATCTGTTCACTGGGGGACATGATCCCAGCTTGAGTTGATGTGATTTATTCGAGTGAAGTTTGAATAAATTTCATGCATCCCACCTCCATCTGGGGACCGAATGGATGCTTACGGTCATTTATCAGTGGGCTTGGATCGACGATATCGCCCGTTGAGGTGAAGATGAATCGGGTGGTTTTAATGGGATCGTAAACAATGGATAAGCAGGAGAACAGACATCGCATGTCATTCGGCTTTCAAGGTTTTGCGAGTTATTAGATCGCCAGGGATCAGTCGTAAATTGCAGACTTTTGGGGTTTGCTTGTTAAGGCGATTCATTAATTTGATAAAATTCGAGTCACTGGTGGTAATTAAAAGTGACTCAGTGAGGCTAGATGTGAGTTGAGGAGGTTGTTGTTGAGTTGGGGTGCCTTTTAATGAGAGGGAGGATTGTGTGACTTAATCGTTTGATTTTAACTCTCAAAGCTTGCAGGATGAAACGCCGTAGACGCTCAAATTGTGTGGCTTGGAGAACTGAAGATGAGTTACAGAGCAGTGCTAAAAATAAAATGGTGGTATTGACTGTGACACCTCCAACATTATTTCAACTGCTTAGTGATTCTTCCTTTCGACGAGTTCATTAGGGGATTTTTTCCCCATGCCGCCATGGCAACGACAAAGACTCCTGAACGGGGCCCGCAACCAACAAGCCTCTCCAGCTCGACGATCATCAGACAAGTGCTCCAATTTCGCACTCCAAAGTGCTCCTCCACCACTGGTGTGGGTCACCGATGCTGTGGGTGTTATATCTAGCGTTGTCTCTTTGGGCTGGAGCACTGTTGTCCACGCAATCTACTTGGCCTAGAAATCTAAGGCATTAAATCCGTAAACGCCTAGGCTCTTGTCGCTGTACAGCCCTACGAAGTGAGTACCTCGGCATGACAAATGCCTTTCCGTAACCAGAGTAGTGACGGGCAAGTACATAAAATGTGCTGCGATCTCTCATCCTCTTCGAGGCAACCCCAACATCCCTTGTCCTGTCACTGGTTCATTTTGTGTTTATGTGTAATTCAGGGAGCAGTGGACAATAAGAAAGCTCGTTCGCTTTCTGATATATCCTCTACAAGGCTGAAGACTTCCTTAATGGAATAAGGCCGCATTAATCGCTGGGATCCATCCCCAGCACGGTCTATTTAAAGTTTGTTTTCCCATTCTTTAATCAGCCAGCCATTTCGAGCTCATCTGCAGGTTCGTGAAATCCCCTTGTGCACAGGGACCCTGTGGCAGGATATGAAAACCATGAAGTTAAAGAAAAGGCTGACACACCAGCCAAGACAGGTGCTCCTCCCTCTTTTATGGCTGCAACAATAGCGACATCAATCTCCACAACCATCAACCAGTTGTGGAACAGTCAGGAGGGCATGACACACTTAAGAATGTTCATTGAACAAAACTACAATCATAAACGAGCCAAAGAAGCTCTAGAACTGAAAGCTGACCTAAGACACTGGACACAGAGAATGAAATTACACCCTTTCTAAAATGGGCATCACCAGCACAGAAATCTGTAGGCACTGTAGCCAGGCGATTGAAGCTATGGAACGCATACTAATCGATTGTCTATGATTTGGCAGAGAAAGATTCAAAACAATAAACAAACCGTCCATAACAGGGAAAGACTTCCAAGAAATCTCATCTTAGAGAATGCCTGACGGCTGCTTTTAAATTCTAGACCAAGAGAAGGGGGCACAAAAGGTCTTCATGGTCGCAGTTCTAGTACCCGCTTTTTCACACCTCAAGTTCTTCTATTTAAGAGACCCTTCCGAGGTTCGAGGTATGTTGCGTCTGTCAAGGGACTCACTTAAGTCCTTGCTGAGTGTCTAAGGACATTACCACCCTTGAGGAGATTGTGTCTGGCGCAGATCTCAATGACGTGGCTTGTGGTGTGCAAAATTGTGGGACTTGAAGGCCTTGTGTTGGGTCCAAAACTGCAGCACCAACTCCCTCTGTGAACCATACCATAGAGTTATGGGGTCTAGTGTTGGAACAACATTATGAGCTGAGGGAGACGCCCTTCTTGCCAGTCTATCTGCTCCCAGTTTCATTACACAACACGAATGGGAGACACATCTGTACAACCGTTTAAGCCAACTTCTCGTAAAATTGAACACATCCTGCTCAGATCTTATCTATATAACTCCGAAACATAATTCTTCAGAAAACGAAATTTAATTTTGTAATTATCGTCAGAGATAAAAACGAAAGAAGAATAAAACGAGAAAAGAAAATAATTTTTTTTCTTGATGAATCCATTAATTGCAGTTAGACGTAATGCAACAAAATCTAAATTGTATGCTTCCAAAAAAATATAAAACAGCTTAGAGCTTCACATGTGCCCTTATTAAGATTGAGGCTAGTCAATTCTTAAGTTATAGAAACTACAGTCTTTCATCCTAAACTTTATAGAAACGAGTTTGAACTGTATCATTTAGTAAAACTTGTGGTTTTGTTAGATATTACGAAGTTCTTTCTAATTAACGATACATAAAAGTCAATCGTTATTTCCCTTTGTCACACTATAACTTGAGAACGGCTTTACCGAATTCGTTCATCTTTTTTTCTCAGCTTCCTAATATTTTGTAGAAGGTTCTTAAGGAAAGACAGATTAAGAAATTTGCGCAAGAATGTGAAATGTGAATTTTTCAGTCAGCTGTTTTATTGAAACAAATGAAAATGAAATTTAGTCTTGATTAAGATTAATCTGGTCAACCAGAGTAAAACCAGTCTAGTTTTAGTTCACCATCGGAGATAATAACATTCTACACGATTCCATTCATAACCGATTGTAAGCGGTTGATTGATTTAATTTAACACCCCTATTCTGGTTATGATGTGGTCACAAGGCACGAATGTCAGTGAGGCGAAAATTATGATGCCTACCTTTTGAGGTTTCAGCTATTTGGTGTTCTGGCTAAGACCTCACAAGAAAACACACAAGAATAGTCACCATGGTGAGGTGAATTCGTTGCCATGTCAAAAATTATTTTTTTTTTGACAATTATTATATTCGCGCTTTTTTTCTTACTGAGCGGTCTACTAATACTTGATTTTGGAAAACTAATAATAATAATAATATGGGTGGCGCTACAGTCCGAGGCGGACCTGGGCCTAGCTTCTCAGCAACCACTCGTGTTGTGCGTGCTGTTGTTCTCTCTCGAGTGGAAGGGACCTACAGTTTAATGCCGACTCCGAACGGCCAAGTTTGAGAAGCTTTTTCTAGACAGGAAATACTCTTTGAGCATTGTCAGTGACTCGAAAGAGGTGGAGCCGTGAAATATGAAAGGTGGTAAGTTCGGGTATCGAACCTGGCACCCTCTGCGTAGGAGTCCACGCACTAACCCACTACGCCACGGCGACCCACGGATTTGCAATAACGATTAATAAATCGCAAGGACAGTCATTTAAGGCACCAATCTTGTTTTTGAAGTGGCCAATTGTGTGTCGCCTGTTGCCGTGTCGGAAAGCCATCCTCATTGTTTGCTTACTTGCCAGAAAATAAAACTAACAATGGTGTGTATCAAAAAGCATTGCAATGAGCAATATGTCTTCACCACTTTCTTTTTGATTATTTATTCCTCTTCGAATTGAATATTTATATCTCAAATAGGACAACGTCTGTCGGGTCATCTAGTTAGATATAAATTAAAAAAGTTTCTATGTTTGTGGAGCTCTTTTTCCCAAATGACCGCACTGACTTGGGTGAAACTTGATCCGCCGTTTGCCCATGTCCTGGATTAGAACATAGGCTGCTTGAGTCCAACTCGAACAAAAAGCACAGCCCTGCTGTTATATTTCAAGTCGGAAGGCACTTCTTAAGATATTCCATCCATTTTTCAGAATCTCTGAATCACCAAATAAAGCCTGTAATCAATCTACGAGTTACTATTCAGTTTACCGTGACGTGAAGCCACAAAACTCCGTGTCCCATGCAGGCGAGGTCACTAGCACAACTAGTAATCAAGCAAATTTTTGGTCGGGGCAATGGAACACCTCATCTCCTCACAATAGAAAAGAGTCTAAGACAAAAACGTAAAAGTAAATGAAATTATTAATTTCAGAGTTCACCTCTGGTCCAATCGCCATTCTTGCTGGCGTTAGTGTTGAGTACTTGTTGCGCTATTCACACGGACGAAAGGGAATCACAACGTTTCGCGGAACTTTCTCTCACGAGAGGTGATGTCAGGAAGTTAATAATCGGTGCTCGGAGCGGTTATCAAATCCACGACCACTCGTGATGATGCTAAGTGCACCGGTGTGCCATGGACATCCGAGCAACACTCGAAAGTGTTACCTTCACATGTCGCTCGTATCACAACAAGCTGATCGGGCGCAATTCACCTTCCGTGGGATGATTGAAAATGCATGGACGCAAATGGATCCAATGTCCGGAGTTTTTCCACTTTGGGATGTCAGAAGTGAATCCATTTCAGCCTTATTGCATTTGTTTTTTCCAAGAGAGTCAGATAAGAATGTGACAGGAGGGGAGGATGTGTTCGAGTGATTTCTCATTTCAGAGGCAATATTCAGTCTTGACTCTTTAAAGGAAATTGGATGGTCGTCTGTGGGTCATGGTTGCGTAGTGGATAAGTGCGTCTACTCCTACGCAGAGGCACGCACTTCAACCCATAACTTCTTTTTAAATTTTCTCCTATGTGCACGCTTGGCCCAAGGCCTGTTGTTCAGAAGAGACGGAGAACTGTGTCTCGCAAATGATCTCCACCTCATCACCAGAATTAGGACATCGAGTTCACAACAGAATGCAGCGATTGGACTTGGTATTTATGGAAAATCGATAGCAATCCCTTGCATAAATATTTGCCGCTCCTAACTTCGAAAGCCACCAATTGTCACTGGACGCACCTTTAAAGTCACACACCTTCAAGCCAGCGCATGCCTTGTGTACTTTGATTAATTGATTTTCAAAATAAATTCTGATTAATATTTATCGTAATCGCATTTAGTTTACGGCTCAATTGACTACTGTCAATGATGGATGTCCTGAGGATTGAATGGTGTCTCACAGCTGATAATTAATTGACTTGTTCTTCGAGATTCTTGTTCAAAGCCTCTCTCTAATAAACATTAACTGAAATCAGGAACAACAACTAGCAACAGGGAGGCGCTAGGAGTCACCAAATGTGCAATAAAATTCTCTGTGACAAGTGCATTTTGAATCACTTCCACGGTGCTTTCTCTTCAGTGATGTCCCAATCTGTGTAAAAAAAGACTATTTTATGGGTGGTGTGAATAAAAACTGAGCGTGAGCATTTCCTTAGCATTTTGAAGGAAATGCTCCATCTGGTGTCTGGTGGTGATCTGGTGATGATCATCTCAGCTCACATACAGTCAGTGTAAAAAGTTACGACCCTTTCTAGAAAAATAGCTAAAACCGTTATACTTTGATCGAAAACAATAATTTCTGGTAATAATGTTAATAACTCCTTCTCGTCGTTACATAACTGTTTTCTATTTCTCCACATTCGAGAACTCAACAGATCTCAATTCTTGGAAAATACCACAGAAAATGCCGCACAAAAAGTCTGCTTCTTCTTCTTCTTCTGGTGGCGCTACAGTCCCGGGTGGACCTGGGCCTCAACCAGTAAGCCCCTCCAGCCGGCACGATCTTTAGCCAGCTGTCTCCAACTGCCCACATCAAGTGCACCATCGGTTCCGTGGCCGTCCTCTATTGCGTTGTCCCACTTATTTGGAGTCGAAGACTCTTCGGGCTGGAGCAGCGCTCTACATGGCCCAGCCATCTTAGGCGTTGAATGCATAGACGCCTTACTGGGCTCATTCCGTTGTACAGCCCGTACAGTTCGTGGCTGAATCTCCTTCACCAATAACCATCAACGCAAAAAGGACCAAAGATTGAACGCAGAACTTTTCTCTCGAAGATACCAAGGACTTCCTCATCCGCTTTTGTGATTTACCATGCTTCCGCACCATAGAGCAGGACACGGATGATCAAGGTGTTACATGATGTTAGCTTGGTCCTTCGAGAGACGACTCTACTACTGAATTGCCTCTTGAGCCCAAAGAAACAACGATTGGCAAGAGTAATTCTGCGTTTAATCTCGGTACTGGTGTTGTTCGTACTGATCACTTGCGAGCCGAGGTAGACGAAGTCCTTCACTACCTCGAAGTTATAGCTGCCTATGGTGACGTTTTTGCCTAGTCGTCAATGTTGTGCGTCCTTTCTCGATAACAGCATATTCTTCGTTTGCCATCGTTCACCGCTAAACCCATTTTAGCCGCTTCCGTCTCAATACCAGCAAACGCTTCATTGACGACTCGCTGTGTTCTGCCAGTCACGTCAATGTCATCCGCGTATGCTAGCAGTTGTACGGACTTCTGGAAAATCGTGCCTCTAGTGTTGGCGTGTGAGTCTTGCACGATCTTCTCAAGGATGATGTTAAAAAAATCACATGACAGCGCGTCGCCTTGTCTAAAACCTTATTTGACATTGAAGGTCTCGGTGAGTTCGTTACCGACCTTGATGGAGCCGCGAGAATTCTTCATCGTCATCCTGCACAAGCCGAGGACTTTGGCAGGTATGTCAAAACTAGACATGCCGTTGTGTAGCTCGTCCCTATGCCCGCTGCGGCCTTGAAATCGACAAATGGGTGTTGATTGTTGATCTCCATCTCTTGGGTCTTTCCCAGGATCTGCAGTAGTGTAAACATCTGTTCGGTAGTGGACTTATTTTGCCTGAAGTCACACTGATATGGACCAGAGGAGATCTTATAGGCGATGTTCAGAAGACTAAGCGATCAAAAGGGTCTCCTATCTTGTGACAGAGGCTACTTGGTCCTCCTTAAACATTGTTATTTAACGTGAGCAGGCACAACCGCCTGTGCATCCGCTGCATACATTGGTTCACCTGACAATGGGTGTCTTGGAGACTCTATCCGGGTCGCCACCTGCGTGGTACATGTCATCTAAACTTGTGCATTGACAGGGATCGTTGCTGGCATCTCGAAATTTGTCATTCAAAATTACACGTCAAAATTATACACATAATACAACAAAGAAGATATCATACAATACTTCCAGTGGCATCTGAGAAACAAAAAATTGTATGATTTGTATGATGTATGACAGTTTTGTTGTATGTGATGTATGATCTGTGAAATAGGCCCCCGGTCTTATTATTTTGTCGGCACCATTTTGTAGGTCGATCTAGTTTACTGAACGATGCATGCATACATGGTATCCCCCTTGCTGAGAACAAGTTACCGGAAACAACAAATTTGCATGTTTGCTGAGCTTGTAGAGATAGTTTTCCATACCATCTTTAATAGTACGAAATTAATTCCATTAAGGCACATTGTCTTCATCAGTCGTTTCTATTATTTTACATTCGCCTATAAATTTCATCCACTAACCATTAAGTTCGATAACTGGTGGCATTGTTCAAGCTACAACCTATTTGGATCTCGGTATTTGTTTCGCACGGAAACTAGCAAAAAATCAAATCAAAAAAAAGAGGAAAACTATGAAAAGTGCGTTGAATCAACTTTTCTCAAGCGCACACCCAGAATTCAAAAAAATAATACGCGTTATTTTTTTGTTGGTATAACATTTGACTTTATTAAACCTTCTTCCCTGCTGGGCTAGTTGGGAATGAGTGATTTGCCGCTTTATTTCCCCGAAAGAAGACCCATAGTTCCTTGGCCTTCAATCAGCGATCTGGTTACTGACCCAAAATCCCGGCGGTTGTCCAGTTGCTGCTACCGCTGGGTGATCCATCGTTTTGACCGCTGATGCAGCTGATTTAACACTTTTTACACATTAGACAGCTGATTCTTCCCGTTATCTTCATACATTCCTCTATACAAGCTCAGTGGGAGGAGCGAAATAGAAGAACATCGCCTCTGGTGCGTGGGAGGTAACTAGGCCAAAGAACATTTTTTTGTGTGTGTAGTTTCTTTTTCTTTGTTTTGCTTCACATGATGATTGATGTAATTGGTGTCAGCATTTTCAATTCGCATTTGTTGCGTGGTGCAACAGTATTCTAAAATTTTAATTTAAGCGTCTAACAGACCAAATTTTTCTCGAATCTTAATTCATAATCAGAACAATGCAAGGGATATGATGAGCAATGGGTTGAGTAGTTGGTAGGTTTGTCAACATTGCACACCACTTAAGTGGTAGAAGTCCCATCACTGACCGCACAATGGATCATCCCTTATCCAAGCGCTTCTCTCCCTGCGACACTGTTTTCCATCTAAAATCGCATCAACTTCTGCTTTTATGGTAAGCCCGCTTTAATTCACTTTAACTGAAGTGAATCAATCGCAAAGTCAAAGCTGAAGTGAGCCGCTCAGAGGCAACTCAACTTCGTCGTTTCAAAAGCGAAAATAATTATCCTCAAGGCGATTCTCCGAATCCATGGAACCAGTTGGAATATAAAACTGAACAGCTCGCTCAAGTGCTTGCTGCGAACCCTCAAAGCGACGGCATAAACCACCACAGTTAAGATCTTTATCGCCGATATGCCAAGTCGTTCATTTTAATGTGACTCCGTCGCAAGTGAAGGGGGTGTGCATCAACCACGTCAAAAACACTTCAAGTCTTCATTTATAATTGAACATCAGTGGAACAGTATCCCCTGCCGCCACACACCCCTGCACAGCTGTGGCTAATGTAAAATAAATTAAACGCAATTTAATTATTCAAAAGCCATTAATCAATTATTCAGCTCCATGATGTAATAACCGGGCTAGTGGGACTGCATTGAAGCGGCTTATTCAATCTGACTTCCTCCGCCGACATGGTATGGCGACAGGGGCGGAGGGAGGATACATAGTCAAGCAAGTAGACGACCGTGATCTTGTACATGTTTCCATTGTCTCACGATTCAGGTGGCCCCCGGCGGCGCTGTAGAGCATCTCCGACGCAAGCGAGACTTCCTCCCCGCCTGCGCCTGCATTGACCCGGTAGAAATGATAGATTCATGAATAAAACACTTAACCTCAAAATACGACGACACATGCAACTTGGCTAACCTCGCGCAGCTTACGCCACGCCGGCGCACGGTAATCGCGGCGGTGTGGAGAAAAGCGTTCTGCGGAAAATCGAAATAAATCACATGAGCTCGAGCATGTGTGCCCGGAATCCTCGGTCCGTCCAGCAGCGGGGGGGCCAAGATTTGAATACCAGTCGGACCACAATGTCGGTTAGAATTGTTGCGGCGGCGTCGAGCACGCATGGGGATTGAGGATAATTGTCTGTCAGACGTGTTGATTAGCTCTGGCTGCTGACTTTGCGACCGCAAGAGACAGCTCCGGACCTTGGGGTGTGAAGTGGTTTTCGTTTTTTTGATGGAAACTGGAGCGAGGGTTGTTTTGATCACTTTCGGCAACGAGGACAGGCGCACTGCTGGCGACCAGTTTGACGCCGCGATCGATCGGGGGAATCCATTGTCCGCTGCAGAGGCTCAGATTTGGACAGGTTTTCCTTTCGCTTGGTTGGCCCTAGGCCAGTTGTCCTTGCTACTTGACCTATCCCGCACGCAACCTTCGCTGCGTCTTGATGACGATCGTTTTATGATCGCATTCAGCACTCATCGCACGTCGCAGGTCGTGGTCCGCACAGCGCTTCCCATGTCATTGCCTTCGCAAAAGTGGAGCCTTTCTCTTTTTTCGGTTTTTGTTTTGCTCTCGTCGTTTGCGCTCGCCTCTCGATCTGTGTCCAAGGCCGTCCTTTGAACTGATCGTGAAGATATTGATTCCATCGATTCGAGATCATCCGCAAAACAGAAAGTCTGACGTTCTTGATGCCGAAGCTCGTTGAGTGATCTGAGGAAGTGATCGTTGGCATGGAAGCCTTGTGAGTCTCTTGTTTACATGCACGCACACACTGGCCGGGCGCAAAACGCAACAAACCGCAGGTAATGAGCCATGTTGTGAACTGTGCGAGTATCTTCGTTGCATGCACCCACCGCAGTTTTACGCTCAACTGCACACGGAATAATGCTAATTCGAGAAGTGGAAAGCTGCGGGGTGACGCAAGCCAATCGCTTCTCAATCTAACGAGGTTCTAGTCGAAGGTCACGACGACTGGGATGTGCGATGGGCGCTTGTTAGAAGTTTCTCTCAGACCTCGGTTCGGCTGCCGCCGGAGTTTCCGATGAGATGTGATTTGAATTGGCAAAGCTTGGGAAGGTGATTGGGTTACGACCGGCATGACATGGTTGCTCAGGGGCGCAGAGGTCTCCCGTTGAAACTTGAGAAAGTTTGCGAAAGTTGCTTGATTGCCTTGCGTGAGGTCTCGCTCCAGTCGCACAGAATCTTCTAGTCTCTCGGAGCGTAGAACAATCGGAGGCTGCAGCGCTGTCACGAGAACGTTTCTCCGTTGGTTTCATGTTTCAGTTCAGTCGTTTCCCCTTTTTTTTCGGCAACAAATTTTGGAACTCACACACAATGGATTCGTGCTGGTGGCCATCGGTTGGGTGAGCTTACGGCAACGAGTGTCTGTAACTCAAAACAGCCGGCGTTCGCACTTGAAACAATGCATCCATTGAGGCAGTCGAGCAGAGCTAATAGTCGATTATTCGGCTAAACAGGTAGCTTTGTTGCGGTTACTCGAAGTGGCAGCAGTCACGATCGCGGCGGGAAAGGTGTGCCATCGGCAGATTGTGTATCAACCATTTTAACTGCCGAAGGTGTGAGGGTTCACTCTGTCATCGAGGATAGTTTGGTCACAGGGAGTAGATGTGATGGATTTTTTGGCCGTCTTTACAATCCTTTATTTCTATTCCAAGGATGGTATTCATGGCTTTGGTTCATGACTCTGGTTGTTCTTTGGTGGATGGCGACTACGGTGTTGAGCTGTCTGCAAGTGTGGAAGCTTCCGACAGAGATATGTGTGAATATTTAGGCAAATTTCAACCACGAGTAAACCAACGACCGTTCCCTTTCACTGTCCAAAGGCTATTCCTGTGCTCTTTGATTCACCCGATCGTTGGCCACTCGCTCTTTGACCCAAGAGGGTAGTTTATGTTGCCATTTGAGTCGGTCGAGGAGTGCAGTATCGCTCAACGCGTATTGGGAATATTTTCGCAAATGGGTGGTGTACGCGCAAAACAGGGAGACAGGGAGAAAGGAGTCCAGGGGACAAGAACGGCCGCGTTTGACAAGCTGAGCCCAGTAACCGCAAGCATGCCACCATCCTCCTGATCGGCACTGAAGCTACCACCTTTGCCTGCTGCAACACAGCATTGACTGGTGAAGTAGAATCTAGGCGCTGACACAAGGCTACAAACAATTTCCTGGAACACTTGAGTTCTACTTTCAACAGAATGCTGATTTTTCTGGACATTATCCCTAATCCAAGCCGTAAGGATGTTATTGGAGTGCATTCAGAAAGGCTAGGGACTTAGGGAACAACTCTCGATGCTCAAGCTGAGCCTATGAACTGGCAAGGTTCTCATAGATGAATTTCCCAGCGGAAACTCTGAATGTGAGAGACGCTTGTAACCCGAGTTGACGAACTCGGTTTAATGATGAACCGAAAGCATGGATTACGGAATAGGGCAAGTCGAGTTGTATTGTCCAATGCTATTTTGCCTCGAGTTGGTTTCGGTGTCCTATGTGTATCCTAAGACGATTGTGTTAGCAGAGGAAGCGATAGGTGCACAAGGTAGCCAAGCCAATACCAAAAAAAGAGATACTATTATGTATACATACAAAGCACACAATACGCGATAAGTTACCGAAACGCTGCAGCCTGCTGTTGTGGCTATGACCGTAACCAGTGTGGAATGAGACAAATCGATTTGTACGGTCTAATTAGATTTGGTGTTGGTTTTGGTTCGGCATCATAGACAGTTTTTTTTATCAACTCGGTTCGTTTCATCGGTTTTGCCAATTCGGTTTAAAATAAATGTTACTCGGTTTGAGTCGGTTTAGGTGTAACCCGGGTTAACTCGGTTTCTTAACCCGGGTTGACACAACCAGAACCACTCGTGTCATACGTGCTCATGTTCTCTCATGAATTGCAGGAACCTACAAGTTTTATGACTCAAAAATAATCATAAATTGTGGCACATCTCTTGACGAGATATCCGAACAGTTTCGAAATCACCTGTATCGCAAAAGTCGCCACAAGACTGCCAGATGACTGAACCTTCTGTAACTTATGTACTCCTCTAGCTTCCTTTAAGTTACAACTCACTAACCAAAGGAAACTAAAAGTCAATGCCAGATGGAACACCGGCAACACGTGAAAAATTATTAAACAAATCTGGCCCAGTCTTGACCCCAAAAGATCTGATAGTTCGATCCCCTTAAAAAACCTAAAGTTAGCACGGCACTGGGAATAATCACCGAACACTGCCTTCTGGGGCTACAAGCGAAAAGACTAAGACTATTTTCTAACGATTTCTGCAGAAGTTGCCGAGACGAGGAAGACGAAGAAAGTGCGCAACACCTTCTCTGCAACTGCCCTGCACTTTCGTCAGCTAAGAAAGCCACTCTAGGCTCCTACTTCTTCGATAATCTAAGCGAACGGAGAGGGACAACGATTAAATTGCTATTAGACATCATTGACAGATCTGGTTGGCTGTCGTAATAACCACGCCGGCCCATCCCTCTTTCTTTTCAGACAAGCCCACGTGGCAGTACAATGGGGCTACTTCGGCCTAAGTTCATCTAAGCCTAGCTATATCCATTATGAATCTTTCCCGTCGAAGTAAATATACAAAACTGTCACACGAGCCCCCGAAACCTGAAGACAAAAAGATCAAAAACCTCTTGTGGGCGCATTTTTGGACTGTCGGTCACATTAGTGCGTCACTAACGATTTCGACTAACTTAATTCTTGCTTGACAAAAAAGCTTTGAACGTAATCAAAGTTAAATTTCAACGGCGCCACGTGTTACACGTGGACGCAATCTCTTTGCCACCCGACGGTTTTATTGGATTGTGTGATTTCTGTAAATTGAGACCTAAGCCAGTCGCGGAGAACCGAATCTGAGCAAATGGCTAGGGATGACCATTCAGTACCCATCGACATCCAGCTGCAACTCAACACCTGGTCAGATCCCATGCATATCGAAGGCGTCACGCGAACAGTACCCGTCGCCACAAATCCAGGAAGCATCCTCCATGAGGCCGTCCACCACGGCGACCTCCTGACTTTCACAGTGCCATGCCAGCCACGAATGCCTCATTTCCACGCATGCACATCACATTTGACAGCCAACTGTGATCCCACGGACAGCTCATTTGAACAGTCAGCATTGCACAAGACATCAGCGCGCGCCGGCGTCAGCGCACAATAATTTTCGACGACCAATCATCGAAAGCCATTTTAATTTTAGGTCTTCGCTTGGGTAAAAGTTGAAGGCACCGCTTCGCCGGGTGATTTATTTCAACTCCGTCATCTTTGACAGGGCTTCGTCCGAGAGCGCCGTCCTAATGGCGCCGATTTGTCTGTAAGCACTTCCGTTTACGTGCGCGCGCATTATCCGCTCGGAAACGAGGTCAGCTCCCAATTGAGTCATCAGTCATTTTGCCCCCCCGCCTACGCTGACACCGAAACCGAACGCTTAAATTGTCACAATGTCGCGTCGCGTCGCGTCGCGTACTTTTAAGCAATCGACATCCATCACGCACAAATGTGACAGGCTCGCTTGTTGAGCTCACAAATGTGCCGGGGCCCGAAGGTCACGTTGCGTAACGCATTGAAATTGTGGGAAACTGACAGCACTCCTCTGGGCAGCGGACGAAAAATTACCCACTCGGGACCAGCCGCGGTTGGATAATCGAGCCAAATGCGGCGACAGAGCGCCGCGCCGCGGTGGGTTTCCTTTTCGATACCCGTTTGGCCATTTGGCAGACACTCACACTGCGCCTGGTTCCAGGGGCTTCGCCGACTCCACAGATGTTGCAAGTTGCATCTGTGGCCGCTTGCCAGAGATCCCTATCGCTTATCGCGTCGGGGAGGTGTGGCCGACGGGGCTACTCTAGAACCGGGTTACCAGGCTCTTCCATCAGCCGCTCAGAGGTCTGGAAAAAGTCACATCACCACGGGCGGGTGGAGGCGATTCAGATCGCCGAGGATGGCTGAGCGGCATTGTGGCCCCGTCTAGCCCCGTCTGCCTGTCTGGCTGCCATAGCCGCCACTCGAAATTGATGATTCACGAAACAAGTTATGCTTGATGATGGTGATTATGTTTTGAGTGGCGATTATTTCCAAGCCGTCGCCGCCGCCGCCGACGCCGCCACTCTGACAGGTTCTCATCACAAATACGAATTACGACGGAACGCTGGAAGAAATTAGTTAGTTGCCTGGCCTCGGGCGGATTATGTGCTAATGGGCCGAGGGTTTCGTTTTCATATTTCGTCGAAATCGAAATTGGTTTCACCTTTGAAACGGAATTTTGAAGGATTGATGATGGCAGCTTAAGTGATTGCGGGATGGGCTGAGACTTCGATTACGAGGTTTCACATCCGTCCGGCGTCATGTTCTCGGTAGCTTGGGCGGATAATGACCGATTGATTTGGGTCGTGAATTGATGTTGTCGCTGGGGGTGCCACTCGAGAGGTTTCCCCGGCTCTTAACGAAATCTCCGAATGCCAAATTGCCGCGTAGTCCGTAAGTAATGAGTGATGGGCCATGAGGCAAATGCTTGTCTAACGACGCTGTGGTTTCCAGCGCAATCTGTTGGGCAATCATCGCTGCTCCTCTTCGTGTGGAAGATTATGAGAGGGGGATTCTTGAGTACTTGATTGGTGGCATGTTTGGGTTCGAAACATTTGGAAATATAATGAAAACGTAATCATTTCAGTTGGCTGCCACTTTAATGGGATCATGACATGTAAGGGAATAAAGCGATTGATCCCTCGTTGGGCGCCATTTTTTACAGAAATTCGGCAGGAATTCGAGTCTTTGTGGTGCTGAGGGCAAAGTCCATTTTCTATTAATGTGCCCCTTAACGGAATTAAGCAATTATTCTCAGGTACATACCAGAAGAATCTTAAGTACTTTGTTGCTCGTTGGGCGCCATTTTCAAAGAAATTCGGCAGGAATCAGTGTCTTTGTCGTGCTGTGGGCGAGGTTCATTATTGACTTTTGTGCCTTTCACCGGACTTAAGCGATTAATTTCAGATGCCTACTGGAACAATTTAAAGTTCATCGTTGCTTGTTGGGCGCCATTTTCAAAGAAATTCGGCAGGAATCAGTGTCTTTGTCGTACTGAGGGCGAGGTTCATTATTGACTTTTGTGCCTTTCACCGGACTTAAGCGATTCATTTCAGGTGCCTACTGGAACAATTTAAAGTTCATCGTTGCTTGTTGGGCGCCATTTTTGGCTTCAAAACCTTCGTCATTCTGACGGGAAGGTTTGGTTTCGATGAACATATGTCCCACACTTAGGCGTTTACCAAAAAAATTTAAAATCAATTGTGTGGCACACGAGAAGAATTATGAGGTGAAACCCGCTGGGCGTAATTTTCAAAGTAATTCGTCAAGCATTTTGGGTATGCTTTGAGATACTTACCAGAACAATTTAAAGTTCTTTGTATAGCGTACATGAAAAAATCTCGCTTGTTGTCATTCGGCAAAAGTTGGCTTGAAAGCCAGTTAAGTTCATGGGGAACATTGTCTCCGACTAAAGAATGTCCTTGTATCGCACTTAAGTACAAACCTAAGATGGTTTGCTTGGCGTCCGAGAACAAGTGCGAGTGGAACTAGTTAGGCGCCATTTTCAAACAAAATTTAGAAGAAGTTGGAAGCCCTTTGAATAATAAATCTGTTCTGAAACAAAAGTAGTTATCCTTACGTAGGCATGCAATTCTTCCAGAAAGAACGATTTTCTCTTCATATTTTTAATATTGGACGAATTGGAAGATTACTGACTGTTAAAATGATTTGTCTTGATGTCTGCTTCAAAGAGAGCAGTTTCCGTTTGACGCATCTCTGAGGTTCTTTTGTCGTTTTTGTCGTTCCGATTCAAAACTACGTTCTTTAATAAATTGTGAATTTTTCAATAACTACTTCTGCGATGGGCCTAGTCCTGAGTAGCCAGATTCCAATCTTCTCAAAATCTTTGCTTTTCCCTTGATTGTACGGAATCTGTTTTGCTTCTACTTTTGAATAAAACAAAGTAACAAAGTGAGAGCATAACACCACAAAAAACTAAGAGAAATGAACACGAGCGCGAGTAACGTGTCTACCATGATTCTGCTCTGTGATGGCACCATATTTTGCAAGCAAACAAAAAACTAAACGAAGACGAAATAAACAAATATTCACATTTCCGAAATGCAAACATTTGTCACGAGTTGTAGTGCATTATTTGTTTAGTTCACATCATTGGATAGTTCACATTACCGGGGTTCACATTACCGGGGTTCACATTATCAATATTCTACTGTATTAGTGAATCTCGTTGGGCGCCATTTTCAAAGAAAATGTTGAAGGAATTGGAAACCATTTAATGATTCGCCTTCAACTAATGTGCCTTATATCGCATTTATATAAATTTACGGCGCCAAGTTTCACCCGAAAATAACTTGAACTAGAAGAATAGTCGACTGAGAATGAAACTTAAAATTACTCTTTGAGCGCCATTTTTTTACTCCAAAATGTTTAATGTTTATGACGCTTGTGGGATGATGCATCCGTTGGACTTAAGAAAAAAATTAAAGAATAAAAGCGAAATAGAAAAATGAAAGTAATGAACAACTTATTAAGAAAAATTAGCTGTGACGAGTAGCCTAAGGCATTAGGATCTGTTTTTTAAGTGATCTGTGTTCCTTATCCTTATCCTTCTCAGTTCCACCGGGAGGGAGTTCCAGATGCGAATTAGCGTAGGTTGAATTAAAACAAAAGTTCGATGTACATAACATGTACAACAAACCCTTATGGTGAGGATAGTGCGGCTGTTGTGTCTGAATAATGCCGTGGATTCACGTCAGTGAGTAGTATCCTAATACATTTTCTAATGAACACCAGAAAATTGATCGTAACTACCCAGGTTATGTACGTATCGTGCAAAGTTTTCTTAATTTCATTGAAAAAATTAAATGTACGGAAGGCCCAGAGAAGATGGAGCAAACCATAGACTTTTCCAGTTTTTCCATGATAAGGTACTTCGATGTTCGACTCGCAGCTGAGGAAAGGAAGCCAGATCTATGCTATTCCAAGAGATAACGGTCGAGATAATGGATTTTGTTTTGCTTTGCTTAGTGACATGTGGTCTGGAATGAATGTGTAGGAGATCATTAATTTTAAGAGTCGCCGGTTCACTCCAACTGTTGGACATGACTTTGACATCATCAGCATACATATGTACCTTGCACGGGTGATGCACTATGTTAGAAAGCTGAACCATCCCAGTCAATCACATGGCTTTCCCCACCTCTGTCTGAAATTAAGAAAACGGTGAACAGGAGAATCATAAAGCTAGCTAACGGAAGGTGGAGTTCCATCCCCACGTGTGAGACCACTCGTACGATATGGCCTAGGTTCCACAGCACTAAAACCAATTCCCTCCTCCAATGTAGCAGGAAACTGCTCAGGATGATGGTCGGAGCTGTCAGTGGTCTTAATCATCTGAAGTATATAATATATACTTCTTTATCTGCCATGACCACAAGGTTTATTAGGATCTCTGGATGGCTGGATGGAGGATGACGATAACCGACACCCAGAAGGTTTTTATCATCATCCGGCCAATGAGACGATAGGAAGGGTTTCACCCAATGGGCATCACAATGGGTCCAACAGGACCTCGTCAACCGACTAGGACCGATTAGGAAGCTCGTTCACATACATTAAAAAAACAAACAACAGGCCCAAGAATAGTCCATTGCGGTACACCAGTTGTCAACGATTTAGGAAGCTCGTTCACATATATTAAAAAAAAAACAAAGAACAGGCCCAAGAATAGTCCTTTGCGGTACACCAGTTGTCAACGATTTAGGAAGCTCGTTCACATATATTAAAAAAAACAAAGAACAGGCCCAAGAATAGTCCTTTGCGGTACACCAGTTGTCAACGATTTAGGAAGCTCGTTCACACATATTAAAAAAAAACAAAGAACAGGCCCAAGAATAGTCCTTTGCGGTACACCAGTCCTCAACGCGTGTGAGGGATTTAATTCTACCGGCTCTTTGTTCTATCAAGCAGCAAAAATTTGGCTGGCTGATGTGAGTGTCAGATTATGCGCAATTTCGTTTGCATTTCAGTACATGCGATCCCAGACACATATGAAATATTCTTCATAACCGGCAGGATATGAACAACTTTTTATGAGCTCGCAGAGGCAACAGACATAGGAAACTCCTCTCTTTTCATCCTGCTTTCCTCTATTAAATACGTTCCTCTCATACCTGACATTAGACGTGTTTTTTTGGTATACTCAGAAAACTGAGTAGCAAGCAACAAGAACAACTACTCAAACTTTTACTGGAAGATAATTCTGCCCGCATGGTTACGCGTTGAATAAACTTAAGCATAGGTGGCGTTGCAAAAACCACAACTGACTCACAAATGCCGCTGACAAAAATTCTTGAAGATACGACAGAATTTTTGGCATTGGTGTTCTAAATCTCGACATAGGATTGCGTATCTCAATTTGTAATCCATCCTTTGTACAATATACAAACGCTTTTAGCGAATAAAACCATATTTGTACAAAAATTGGCAACCAACTGCCAAGTCTATTTGAATTTTGACGTCTAGTCAAATTGTAAAGCAAAGTCACGAACCAACTTCTGTAACAAAAGAGTAAACCTGAATAAAGAACAGTTTTTTTGAGATTTCACTTACTGTGCAGTTTCGGTGTCTCAAAAAATCACGCCTATTAACTCCTGGCTTGAGATGATACTCTAATGCATCTTAAATTCCTACAAGCGTCTTTTCGGCCTCCGATGAACTTTTTAATTGTGGTGATATTCTAAAAAATTCTTCACCTTCACCAAGTTTTTAAAATTGCAATCCTTTGAATGTCAGTTTTTCTTAAAATGTTCCCATTGCTTCCGAAATTTAATCCCATTTTCCCCCTGATTCTCTTCTGTGTTCATTGCACGTGAAGCAGTAATATTCACCTTTGTTTCTTCACTGTTTGAAGTATTGCGAATATTTATTACATCATTTCCTTCATTATTTTCGCTGCCAATGACTTCTTCCTTTACCAATAATGGACCCGGTTCTTTTACGAAGGTGTTGTAATTAGCAATCTAGGAAAAATGATAGACTCTTTATGGACCATGACTTCAACCATTGATACACTGTTTCGGTCTAAAGTGAACCTCGGTATGAATGCAGGCACCCTTTAAAGGGCATGACGACTTCTATGTTGTATCCACTATCGTGCGGAGCTTTGTCATACAATTTGAAAATACTTTAATGGTATTGCTTCACGATTCACGTCACTCAGAGAGTGCCCCTAGATCGTCTTAAGCTTGAAGGCGATAATGTTCATAGCTTGTGTCCAAAGAAATGTGGTCATGAATCAGACCTTCAACCTTCCAAGAGACCCAACAAATAGGGGTCATTCTTAAGCACAGCCACGTCTCCTTCCTTCCTTTTCACAACTTAGATTACCTGGTCCACTGCACGGCACCACAAGCAACGTGGTCCTCAAGCCACTAGATCCTCATAGCCGCCCACCTACGAGACCTACCTCCAGCTCTTTGCAACAAGGTCACTGCAAGTGCAAGCCACACTCACTTTCAATAGCCCATATACTTCTAAGAATCCACACCGACCTCTAATAAGCACCGATTGTTGGCTCTGCCCAGCCTCTGGCTGCAGCAATTAAACTAATTGCAGGGCAGACGCGTGGCTTCACTTCATCAAGTCCGTCCGTGGCTCGATTCTCGCTCACATGTGAGGGGTTTTCCAACCGCCATGGAAAACCGCAATAAATCTCGGCTTCCCATTCTTGCGCTCTTGCGCATGTAGCGGTAATTGTCTTTGTCCGATTGCACATGGCACATAGCACATGGGTCGATCGTAGTGCTCCGCGGCAAAGAAGACTGATCGATGGGGGAATAATCAAGTTAATAGATTCTTCGCTGGAGCTGGTCAGCATTTCTTCGTGAAAAGCGAGGAAAAAATGAAAATTCATCGCCATCAATGCGGACGACATTCCAGCCGTGCCAGCTGATTGACGTCGCGACTGAGGTCGACAGTGGGAGTTCGATTTGAAATTCAAATCCCCGGCAAATTCCAGCAATTAGTGAAGAATCGCTCGGCGGATAATTGGATGGCTTTTCTGCGCGCGCGTTTGTGGGTGACTTTGGCGGTTGACATCACTGCGCTTCGTGGCAAGCCACCATGGCGAGCGGGAGGAATTCGGTGTTAATGTGCCACAAGCGGCGGTAATGGAACTTGAAATAACCGCTGACGATTGAGTCTTTGTCTTTGTCAACGCACGGCGACGTCTGATGGGATTATTTATGGGATTTCTGTGCAAACACATGTTCCATTGACAAGCCTCGGTGGTTGACTAATCGTTTGTCATGCGATCCGAGAAGCTTAGGCACTGCAGCCAAGGTTGACTGTGGAAGTGGCGTTTAATTGAGTTTTGCGTTCTTGAAGAATTCCTCCTCAATTGTCTTACAAGGTGAGCCTGAACAAGGTGACGATGAAATCAGCTTTGTCATTGTCTCTGATTTGATTTGATTGAGTGCGCAAAAACCATTCTGATGTCTCCTTTCATGGGATTGGATTAAATTGGGTGTGGAAACGTTTTCGGAGCAACGCAGCAACTTTTTCAAATGCTCTTATGTCATAGAATAAGCCATTAACTGCTCGCTTGGCATTAGTCTCTTCTATGGCTACCGTCTTCTCTTCATCCGAAAAGATAACTAAACAGAGTTCGAATGAGTTCATGGTCATAAGCTTAAGTGTTCACATCAGGCCAAGAGGAACTTGACTCACTCATTGAGCTGAACCAAACATAATCTGACCAGGATACGACTGAGTAATGGGGCTAGGCTATGATTGAGTTACGAAGGATGAAAACTAACCTAAACTCGTGCATGGCAAGAAATTTGTATCAGACATCTTTTTTTCTAACCGCCTTATTTTCTGGGGCCTATATGAATGGGCTCATGTTACGTACTAACCTATTTTGTCGGCGACTCTTGGAGAGTCTGAGCCTGCTCTTAACCTGCCTTCTATCGTTGACGGTCCTGGGCACGCTGATTCCAGTCGTATTCATGCCACCGATGCTTGGCAGCGCCCCTGCATCAAGGATGCTTTTTTGCTGCACTAGATACTCGACAAGAGTTCAGATATACAGCCGATTGTCGAGCATTCTTCTTCTTCGTAGGGCGCTACAGTCCGAGGTGGACCTGGGCCTCACCCAATAAACCTCTGCAGTCGGCCCGATCTCTCGGCAGCTGTCTCCTGTTTCGTACTCTCCTCAACTTTGATGCGCCACCTTATACCTGGGCGTCCTCCGATCCGTTGTCCCACGGGTTAGGAGTCGAAGTCCATACGCTCTACACGGCCTGGCCATGTTAGACGTTGGATACGAAGACGCCTGCTAAGATCGTGTCGCTGCACAGCCCATACAGTTCGGGGTTCAACCTTTTTCTCCAAGTGACATCAACGCAAACCACACCGAAGATCGCGAGCTGAACTTTTCTCTCGAATAGACCAAGATCCTCTTCATCCGCTTCCGATATAGTCCATGCCTCTTCGTCGTAGAGCAGGCCGGAGATCATGAAGGTCTTAGACAGAGTCAACATAGACTTCCTCAATTATCTTTGGAGTCCAAAAAGACAGCGGTTGGCAAGAGAAATTCTGCGCTTGATCTCGGTACTGATGTTGCTTGTACTGTTTACCGCGGTGCTGAAGTAGACGATTCCTTCACAACCTCGAAACTATAGCTGCATACGGTGGCGTTCTGACCGAGTCATCGATGCTGTGCCTCCTTTCATGATGACGGCATATACTTAGTAACCCCCTTTTTTACCACCAGAGGCATTCTAGCTGCTTCCATTATATATGGGTGGCGCTACAGCCCGTAGAGGACCAGAGCCAGCTTCTCAGCAACCACTCGTGTCGTGCGTGCTAGTGCTCTCACGAGTGAAAGGGACCTACGGCTTTATGCCGACTCCGAACGACCAAGATTGAGAAACTTTTTCTAGTCTCTCTTTGAGCATTGTCACTGACTTGAAAGACTGAAAATTATTTTTGGTCGTATCGGCCGGGAATCGAACCCAGGCACCGATAAGTAAGTCGACGCACATACCCACAACGCCACGGCCACCACCAAAACCCTCAGGTATTTTAGAGTCTCTTTAGATCGAATTTTCTGGGAACCCACCCGGAAGCTCGGGTATTTCTCAGTTTTTCGGCTGGTCATTAATATAGTCCCTGTCTTGTGATCAGATAGTTCAAGGTTTGAAGCTTCCAGCCAATTTAGTTGGATTTTTAGGTGGAGATTTCGACCTCGTGGATGTGCTTGGCCACCGTCATGACCGGGATGTCGTCGGTATAGCTAATAACCATTGTTCCAAGTGGCAGCGCCAGTCTCATTACTCCATCATATATTACGTTCCACAGGATGGGCCCAAACTCTGAACCCTGTGGACTGCCTGCCAAGACGTCGTAATATTTTATACCATCTTCAGTTTATAGAGCTGTGTAATGTGTCCTCTTGCAGAGCAAAAATTCCAAGCTGTCTTGCGTCCGCGATGACTTGGTATTGAAGACTGCGATTTGTTCTTCCCTCATTCTCGAACCACAAGGCTGGGACTCAAAGACCCTTTTAGTTGAAGACTTGGTGTCCATGAGCTCGATATGGCCGAGCCAGTGCAGTCGACGAATTTATGCCTCACGGACATCCACATCGAGGTGCTGGTTGATCCTTCTCCTCCATTCGCCATCCTCGCCGACGGGACCGTACATCCGACGTGGAATTTTTCTTTCGAAGGCACAAAGAATCAGCTCCACAGTTTCTCATAGCGTCCATCTTTCGGCTCCATACAGCAGGACTGGCAAACTAAGGGTTTTGCAGAGCATGATCTTGGTCCTTCGAGTCAGGAGTCTCGAGCCCAGTTGTTTCGATAAACCGAGTGGATGGGCTCTACACTAAAATGAGAAAGCGAGCAGGGAGCGAGAGAGAAGGAAATGAACAAGAGAGAAACTTGCTTCCTCATGGTCCACTTGTGACATAGAAGCTGTTATGAAAGGAAGCCTACCGCAAATTAATGTGTCCACAAACATCAAGTGAATTAATCAGTCGCTGACTGGCTTAAGTGTTTATGTCCACAATAGTGAAACAAGCTTTGCTTAGCTTTACATCGCTAAGCGCCTTGTCTTTATTTGGACACGGTGTGAATTCATTTGTGAGAAACTCGATGGACAATTGTGTGCAGAACCGGTCTTGCCAGCGTAAATAGGCAACAAATCAAAGTTTATTAAAGAACTGCACTCAGTGTGTTGGAGTCTCAAGCGAAAATGGACAAGAATCACGAGGCAGCTTCGAGCCGGAGTGCAGTCGTTGAGCAATCCAATTCATTTCCCGTCCGTCACTCAATTCTGTGACCTCGTCACTTCTCACATTTCCAACAGCTGGTCGGGTGTCACGTCTTCATGTCGGTTGTCAAACGAGCATGCTAATCGAAAATGCCACGAAACTCGAGCCCCGCTCTGTGGTCTGGGCGAGAATGCTGTCAGATTTTGACTCAATTTCTGAACAAGCCAAAGTACTCGTCAAAGAAGACATCCTAGCCGCTATGAAATCCAAGTCGTTGAACATTGTGTCAACGTTTGCGAAGACATCTGTCTCGATGACAGTTCTGACAGCTCTGACAGTGGTGACTGATTTGACAGCTCTTACACGTTCTCGTTCGCGTTATCCCAAATGTATCGTGTTACTCGTTATGTTAAATGTCAGTCAAGTGTCTAAGCTGCACCGAGACTCAGTCGGTGACGGAGGCGTGGCGTCACGAGCAAAAAGTTGATTGGTAGTGCCTGCGAAAGAGTTGAACAAGGAAGGGGATGTCGATTAGAGCGGCCCTTTTGTCGGAAGATGGCAAGCAGTTCGTGGATCACCTAGTGGTCGCCGTCCTCCTAACAGCCACTTCAGATGGAAACTAAAGCTCTCCATCAGAGCCGTCAAACCATCGATTCCTCATTCGAACCAAGGCCAGGGCATCATCAAAAGCAGCTCCCGATCACTTTCACTGGTTCTCAATCGAATTGCGGCCGCCGGCAACGAACGAACTTGACGCTCAACAGCTCTCGCTGCCGTACCATCGCGTAACAATGGTAACGAGTGGAAAAAAACGAAACAAAACCCGAGCACAAAGTAGAACGAGGAACAAAAGTGAACCACATCTTAATAGGCACGTCACGTCGGGCGCGGATATTTATGATTCCAGCCGCCTTAAGGCAACGCCGCGCCGGGGGATGTCCAAAAGTGACCACACACTGCACCGCCTCGCCGAGGTTATGCAAATTGGCCACGCTGCGGATTTGGCATTCAATCCGCAAAAGAGCTCCGATTGGCGTATGATTTCTTCAAAGACCTGGATGGCCTGTGAAGAACTCGGGGGCGCCCTTACGCAAGTGGCCACTGGTCCCACCAAACGCCACGGTTTGGTAATCCGAATTCGAGTCGAATTGAGGGTCAAGTTACAGCATGCAACCGTTTCTCACCCTCGGCGCCGCCTCCATCGCGTCGGATTTACAAAGTGGAGACCCAATTCCGCCGCAAAAGATCAACAGAGTTAATGACGGAGGACTGTCATAAGCCCGGGCCGTCGGCTCTGCGGTGGCGGTGGCGGTGGTGACGGCTGCGAGCGACTTGAGTGAATGGAGTCGGAATTAACATGTTTATTTGATAAACACGAGCCGCAGTCAATGGATCCATTAATTGGGGCTCGAGTGAACCGCGGTTAACATGTGTAATTGTTTGCGGTGCAACATGTTGTTACAGTAAATTGAGTTTTGCCGCGTGCAACAACAGAGCAGCTCCAGACGAAAGATAATGGCTCGAGTTAATTGAATTGAGTCGAGTCGAGTTGAGTTGTCAAGGAACGGCTAATCACGTGTAATCTTGGCCGACGCGACGACGATGCGGCTGTGTCAGGTCTGGAGTGGTGATCTGGTGAATTATTGGTTAATTGACTGAAGAGGTGGTGGATGGGAGGGGGGGTCATTTGAAATTGATTAAGTCCGAGAGCAAGGTTAGATAAGGTGTGGTTTTTTGTAATTAATTAACTTGAGACTGGGCCCGACCTCAAATGTCAAATGTACACAGAAACAAGCAGTGCGACCGAGGACTGGAAGGAGGTTACGTTTCTGAAAGGGAACTAGAGTCTGATTGAATTTTAGTTAGGTCCACAATGTTTCAAGTCTAATCGAATTCAGTTGAGTCTAAATTAGTCACCAGGGACACAGAGGAGAAGAAGTGAGGGGAAATCTTCATGCAGCACGAAATGAACACTACACCATTGACAGTTCGAAGTGTGCTCAAATGATGTCGGCCCACGAACCGATCATCAATCACCATCAATAGTCGCAAGTACAAGCATTAATTCAACTTGAATTACAATAACTTGATAACGCACGTCTACACAGCAACACCGAAACTGAAATGTTGGCAGAAGCGCCTAGGTCAAAATAAAGCCTCTCTTAAGCGTCGTATGGTCTCAACCCCACCTACACTCGCTTCATTCGAACAAAGTCGATGTTTGACTGGCATTCATCGAACATCGAAACCGATTGAAGCTTATGTCATCCAGCAAATTCCTATTCTCCACAGTGAGCCGGAACTAGCCACCAAATACCACGTCTGCTTCAGAGGACCACAATCAATCCTGTTTCGTGTGTTACTCAATCGATCACACACCCACCAAAAACCAAGCTATCTTTGATCTTGTCCAGCCGCATAAGGCACACTTCCTGATTGACTCGTGCTGGCGAACTCAAATGATCGTTAACCCACTGGCCTCACACCCACCACACTCACCCACTAGACAAACAGCAGCACAACAAAACATAGATCCCCAAATCTGGCTCGAACATATCTCTCTTCTCGGAACACACTCGATCTTAATTATTCGAAGTAATCACTTCGCACTCCATTAAAGCGGCCATAAATCTTCGCGGTTTAACCGCATTCCTCGCGGCTTAAGGAGAACTCGTGTATCTGCGACTTTTATCGGGAACCATTAAGACAAGAAAGCCATAATCCTCTCGTGTGTGTTCTCTATTCAAGTTCAAGGCTTTCCGCGTTTCCGCTACGAGCCCCAATGATCCCCGCTCCCGCCCACTTGAGCGGACAATTGTTTCGATTCACTTAGTGCTGGTTGGCCGACTCCGCAGCGGTTTCATATTTTATAACCACTTATCAGGCGAATCGCCATAATTAATCATCACCTCGATTGCGATCAACGGCTGAGGAGACAGCTCACAGCGGCATTGTCTGCAGAAATCAAATTGACTATCGCGAGCGATTTAAATTCGCAAACGACAATTGATTCGTATCAACGCCTTGTCTCTTTGCCTGCGACTTCGGCTACCAGCAGTGCGGTAGACTGCCGAGTGGGGGGAAGGTGACAAAGACACGAAGTGGTTTTGCGGTGGCAACCGGTCCCCGCGGCCCTGTGATTTATGTCAATTTGTCGCATTATTCCGTGGAAATAATTTATCTCCAATGAATAGAACCGCAACGGTGCGTCGTTTGTTAACGTCGGACAAGGTAACGCGCTACTCGGACCGAGAGGACCAAACAAAAGACTTGACCAGCGCGCCAGCGACCACTGACCACCACAAGCCTCGGCTCTTGGTGATTTTTCTTTCTTAATTGCTGACACGTTGCTCTACAACTTGTCCGACACTAATTCGCAATAGTTGCCGAGGTGAAAAATTCGATTATCCAGTTTTCCATTTCTTTTTCTTTCAGCTGAACGCAGAGGTATTCCTCCTAGTCGCTTGTATGGCGCTGGCGACAGCAATACGAGTCGACTTTGGCACAAAACAAGGTCCCATAGTTCCTCCGACGCCCACCACGACCGTGCGTCCCCAGCCGCCTTTCCGCGACCCAGCGCCAGTGTGGGAGGACCAAAGCGATGACGTGCCCAATCCAAACCCCTATCAGTAAGTACCCGCTCACCCGCACACGTGCCCAATTTTGTGACTCTCTCCTTGTAGGTACGTCCTCCCGCCACCGTCCCGGCCAAGGCCAACGACCAACACCTACCAGGCATCGCGTCCCTCATCGGCCAGGGACTTCGTGTTCGGCAGCGTCGTCGCACCGAACGAGATCAACTCGCTGTTCGGTTCGAACACCGTGGCCAGCCTGTCGCCGCAGTTCGTGCCAAACTTCGGCTTCAAGTACAACGCCGTCGTGCCCACCAAGGCGAAGACCTACTACTCGAAGAACGCCAACGTCTACTACAACGACAAGTTCAGCAAATTCAACGGCAAGTACAACGCCAAGACCAAGAAGTACAAGGCCTACGAGAAAGCCAAATACGTTCCAGATGTATACGTAAGTTCCCGTCTCACCCCACTCCCTGACCACCCACTTAACACGCCTTATTTCAGTACTCCAACATCGTCGATCTGCCAGGCTTGTCCTACGAACAGCAGCTGCCATCCCTGCAGCCACCGAAGCCTTTCCGCCTGCCCGCGGTAGCCCAGCCCGTGCCCACCTTCAACTACGGCCCGTCCAAAGTCGCCTACTCCAAGAACGACCTGTACGCCCTCTCGAAGAACTACAAGACGCATCAGCCGCAGAAACGTCACACGCTCACCTACGAATCGATGCGGACAAGGAGATGAACACTTTCCGCCTTGCCAAGCTCATTACCCGTGACCTTACGATATTTTATTTTTATTTTTTCTTTTTTTCTGTTCTTTCTTTTTAACAAACCGTTGCCATGTTTTCATTGGCAACACAGTCTTCGACAACACCATCCATTCGCAGAGAAACAAAACAAAATAAAACGAAACGCACGCAGAAAGCACCTCGAAATTGAAAGCCAGAGGGGACCCTACTCGGTCCGGTCTTGGCAAACCCCATATATGTCATGTAAATAAAGCAAGTGTATATGATAAATGTAAATAAAAACAAATAAAATCAAAAATGGTTTGTGTTTGCTTGCTTGGGTGATTCTGTGGGGCTGGGGGGATGGCTGTAAGTGCAATCAGAGCACGCGGAGAATGAGATTATTGCCGGAGTTGTCATGTTGTACACGATGTCATGTAATTCTGAACAATTTATGGCAGCTTATAGACGCCCGAAGCAATATTTTAAGGAATTTTGTGATCACTCACGTCAGACTGCGAGTGATCATGCGACGATACCTCAATTTTTTCAGCTTACAAACCGGCGAAAAACTACGCGTTCTACTTAGCTTAGCAGTCAGAGATGATCAAAGGTCTCAATCAGCTCACATAACTCAGAGAACCTCACCCTTCAAGTCGATTCCTCTTCACTTGTACGCACCTTGTCAGCATTCTCTTCTTCTACGGTTCAAACCAGAAATGAAGTATTACAGAGATGCCCGACTTCTACCTCTCTCGCCATTCAAACTTTTGACAAATCTTTTTAAAATATTTTTTAAACCACGTTATTACGTGAATAACCGTCAAAAATCCATGAATCAATCATCTGTGAAGTCGACTATCTCTGTAATACTTCATTTCTGCTTCAAACCTTTCAATTGAAGTCATTTTGATGGGTCCCAGCTCGACATTCATCAAATAAAGTTTGGAGTTCCGCAAGGCTGTACTTTGTCTCCAGCGCTTTTTCTCATATTTGTGAATGGTCTCCTGACTGCTACTCCTAATCCAATTCACTTCTTCGCTGATGACAGTACTATCTTTGTTCTTCTTTATGTCTCGCTATAGTCCCGAGTGGACGTGGACCTCCACCAAGAAGCCCCTCCAGCTATCGCGATCTTTGACTATATCATCTTGTTACGCACGGTCCACCACGACTTGCTTGTCTCAAAATGGAAGTCTTACGGGCTCATCGTCGTTCGCTCTACATGGCTAACCCACCTCGGGATGGATCGACACCCGGTAGAGCATAAGCAATTCGTGATTGAATCTTCGCCACCAAATGACACCCTTCTAGAGAGCGCCACATTACTCGAGTGCCTCTTGAAGTGGATCTGCATCTCAGAACACCCAAGGTCACTGGTAAGCTCATTATCGATCCTGATGCAGATAAATTCTCCGTGGTCATCTTCCAAAATTTGACGAGGACTGGCTTTGTATAGCTCGCCCCTATGCACGCTGCCATATGCACCCTTGAAATCGACGAATAGACGATGAGTGTCAATTAACACTTATTGGGTCTTTTAGAGAATCTGCTGTTCACACAAGGCTTTAAGTGATCACATAAAATGACGAGTTAATGAGTCTTATGGAGGGCGACGGAGTCCCGCAGTTGGTTAAGTGCCTGTCCCTGGTTAGCGGGGTCCCCGGTTCGAATCCCAGTGATAGCAAAGTTCATACGCTAACCTAAGGAATCTTATCATTCGATACTTTTGTCAGTCAAGTGGATTTCTGCACGGAACGGGTAAATGATGCTGAGATTCTCCTTATCAGGCATTCTTTCCCCCGGTTCACCCAGATAGATCTGTGTCCGGTCTTTGTTACCATTTGATACTTGGTTCGCAATTTGGTACGTCTTTCTGATTTCATTTCTTCTGTGACACCTCTCCATCGTCGTGTATAGGGAGTGCGTTTGCCTTCCAGCAGGTCAGGTCTCTTACTGTCATTATAGTTATTCAATCCAGTGTTGCCTGGTGAGCTTTCAGCTTCGTTCCATATACTTGCCTCTACTCATTGTCGTCGTGAAAGTTCCAGCTTCTTTTATGGCTTCTTGAAAACTTCTTCGATTAAGCTACGTCGAACTTGCAGAGAAATTCTCGGAGACTCGGTCGGAAAAGTTTCTACTAGTGTATCTTTCTGACGTTAAGCCGTGGTGGTCTTCCTCGACTCCATAGCTCCACTTTCCATAAAAGTGAAATCTGATTGATCAATCTGGTTGAAGAATGATTGCTAGGGGCTTCTTTACTCGTGCACAAGTTCCTTAGTGAATAATATAATATGCGGCTCGAAGGACCAAAATATTCTTCTTAATCAGAGAAATTATACCTTTATTTTTATGAGAGGACTAGGCGTATTAATTTCATCTCTGATATGAGCATCTGCACATACGGTCCAAAGATGAATTGCGGATTCGGGGGGATATCTTTTCGGAACATTTAAATATATGTTCTGTCCTGAAATGTTCGCCATTAAAGAAGCATAGCCTATAAGATCCTCTCTGCCGTTTTGTGTGAGCATCTGAAATCATTCGTCAACAACCTGAAGGTCCCTATCAGTGCGGTTTCAGGCCGGGGAAGTCTACCATCGACCAAAAAACCCGAGAAATGCTGATCGATACCCACCACCTTTTTGTCGATTTCAAGGCCGCATATGGCAGCGTGCATAGGGACGAGCTATAAAACGCCATGTCTACTTTTAACATTCCTGCCAAACTGGTCAGGTTGTTCAGGATGACGATGGAGAACTTTCGCTGCTACATGAAGGTCAATGTCAAAAAAGGTTCAAGACAAGGCGACGCGCTGTCATGTGATTTCTTTAGCATCATCCTGGAAAAGATTGGGCAAGACTCGCCAACACTAGAGGCACGAACTTCGAAGTCCGTACAACTGCTAGCATACGCGGATGACATTGACGTGATTGGCAGAACACAGCGAGTCGTCAATGAAGCGTTTGCTGGTATTGATGCGGAGGGGGCCAAAATGGGTTTAGCGGGGTACGAGGACAAAACGAAGTATATGCTGTCATCGAGAAAGGACGCACAACATCGACGACTTGGCCAAAACGTGACCATAGGCAGCTATAACTTCGAGGTAGTCAAGGACTTCGTCTACCTCGGCTCGCAAGTGAACAGTACGAACAACATCAGTACCGAGATCAAACGCAGAGTAACTCTTGCCAACCGCTGTTCTTTCGGGCTCAAGACTCTATTGAGTAATAGAGCCATCTCTCGAAGGACCAAGCTGACTTTGTACAAGACCTTGACCATCCCGGTCCTGCTGTACGGCGCGGAGGCATGGACAATCTCAAAAGCCGATGAGTAAGTCCTTGGTCTCTTCGACAAAGGACGTTTACGTTGACGGTTTTTGGAGGAGAAGATTCAACCACGAACTGTAGGGGCTGTACAGACATGAGTCTAGTCAGGCGTCTTCGGATCCAACGCATAAGATGGCTGGGCCATGTAGAGCGCATGGACAACACTGCTCCAGCCCGAAGAGTCTTCGACTCCGAACCAGTGGGACAACGCAATAGAGGACGCCCACGGAACCAATGGCGCACCCAGGTTGAGAAGGACCTCAATCGACTTGGTGTGCGCAGTTGGAGGCAGCTGACTAAAGACCGTGTCGGCTGGAGAAGCTTACTGTTTGAGGTCCAGGTCCACCCCGGACCTGGTGCCACCAGAAGAAGAAGAAGAAAGAAGCATGTCGTCTTATCAGATCCATCGAACGCATAGACTCGATACAAAGTACAGCTATCTTCGTTCATAGCCAAGCAGTCATTAAGGCTATAGTATTGTCCACCATATCATTCAAAATAGCTCAAGATTCTCGCGAAGAGCTCGATAGTATTCGAGAGATTTTCAAGGCAACCATATCCATCTGTTCTGTCCCAGGCACAGAAACTTTCTAGGTAATTAAAGAGCTGTAAAACTAGCCAAGCTCGTCAGCCAATTGGGATTCAAAGCTAGAATCAATTCGTACTTCTTACAAACAGCTGGTGTTAGGTGGGTGGAGATTGTGGGTCGCCGTGGCGTAGTGGGTAAGTGCGTCGACTCCTACCCAGAGAGTTCCAGGTTCGATACCCGAATTTACCATAATTCCCGGCTCCACCTCTTTCGAGTCACTGACAATGCTCAAAGAGTATTCCTGTCTATAAAAAGCTTCTCAACTTCACCGTTCGGAGTCGGCATTAAACTGTAGGTCCCTTCCACACGAGTCATATACATGTCAACGCCAGTAATCTCGGATTTGACAGGTCCAGGGGTCACTCATACATCAAACCCATTAGAGAGACATGTCATAGTCCCAGAAGAGGATAAATACGATACGTTCATACGATCGTTAACTAAGTAATAAAATCACTTGAGCTCGAATGGAATAGTACGCAATATAAAAAGGGACTATTCACTTGAGCTCACAGTACGATAAGGATAGGAGGAGATGTATATTGAGAAAAACGATCGGCAGTCTCCAGTTCGACGAGAACGTGTCAAGTTCTCTCTAGTGTTTAAGATCTTCTCTCTCTTTTCCTTTTTTAAAATAAATTTTTTAAATAGTTTTACAAATGTGTTCTTTGAATTAATTTTTCCTTCACTTGTTTTTATTTGTTTTCTTGGATACTACATCAAATTCAATAAAAGAAAATAAATATTGTTACATAACTGATGAATACCCCTAGAGGCGCAACTCTGACACTCGCCCCCACATGCAAGTTGCACGATGCAAGTGCGAGTTGTTGTACTCTCGCGACGCTTGGTGCTCTCTCAGAACAATACCGGTCTCCCATATCTTCTCTCTGAGAAGATGTTGGGTAGATCGATCTACGCATCGGAGTTAGTGGTAATTTTGTGTCATAAGAAGACAGATGAATAAAGCATTATAAGTTTAAATAATAAAACGTGTTTTTTCTTTTAAATACAATTAAGTACTTAATTATATATAATTTGCGTGAAAGAACAATAGGCCCAAGTCCACCTCGGACTGTAGCGCCACCCATATTATTATATTATATGTTAGGTTGTCCAGGAAAACATGGCCGGGATTTATTATTACACAGACTGAGGATCTCCCAAGCCGGACCTGCACTGACATCGTTTGCGCGGCACTGCCTCCGCGCCGTACAGCAGGACCGGGATGATCAAGGTCTTGTACAAATTCAGCTTGGTCCTTCGAGAGATGGCTCTAGGAGACCATGCACTCAGACAAAAGAATCCATACAAGACACACTGTCGCAGCTGTAACGACACTTCAGAAAAGGACACATTAACTTATTTTTTGTTCCGCTGTCCAGTGCTGGCTAGAGTCACACAAGAAGCAATAGGCAACCCCTTTTTCGAATTTAACCAAAATAGTAGACTCTTTAATTACTGTTCTATAAGGGACGACTCGAAACCAGAGCATTTACCATGTAGGCAGCTTAAACTCCATTGGGAAATGAAAGGTATTACCTATGTTTCTCGTATGCAATACTACTAGTAGAGCACGATGGACATGTTATGCTGTATAGTTTTGCTGCTCTTGGTCTAGTAGAAATTCCCCTCATGTTGAACAAATGTGTGGAAAATAGGCTTTCTCTTCAGGACGTTCCCGATGAATATGTGTCATTCCTGATAGCCATTCTATCGCCCCACGAGACTGCATTTGGTTACTGTCGAGTGTTGCTTGTCGCCCGAGGATGCATTTGGTTTACGCGTTCCATAGCTGCAGCTTTGGTATTTTCTCATCTAACCGAAGGATCTCCAAAACCAAAACGTCAACACATGCAATCAAATTAAGATTGGAACACAAGAAGAAGAATAAAAGGTGTCCTATTCAAATACATAACTCCACATACGACTGTACCAACAGCCCTGACATTATCTTTACTATTCGGTCATCGCGACTGTCAATAATCCATTATGAAACACATTTCCGAGCTAAGCCGGTTCCTGATAATTTAAATGTTGGTTCCCAAGACATCTATCATCGTCATCGACGTAGACTTCAGCGACTTCCCACATCATCACACAAAATGGTGATGTACTTAATCACTTGACCTTAAAGGCCATTCTCGCGATTCCACACATCTTCCGAATTAATTGCAATCAAGTGGAGAACGAAAATATCAGCAATCAAGGCTCGCCATTGAGATGGCAAAAGTAATCAATCCATCAGCTCTCAAATCCAGTCAGTCAATCACGTTCTTGTGCGGACGGGAGAGCGCAGTAGTACTCGAATAAAACAAGTTATAACACAAGATGTTGTGAACAAAAAAGCTCTTTTGGGAAAGTTGTAAAGCAAGGAATTGGTTGGAATTGGACACCTACTAGTTTTAACACTCGTTTCGAGTAGATGATGAGGTGGCAGTTGTTCCACCATTCGCAGCTTGAGAGTTCTACAATTTTGGGCGTTTCGATACGAAGGTGTAAAATACGTTGCATCTTGCATCGCTTTAAGAATCATTGGAACCTCGCAGCGTTTTTGGTGACGACGCGACCCGACTCCGACGTGGTCATTTCAACGTCCATTTACACACATAACTAGGACGGCAAACTTTGGTGTGTCATTAGGACAACATGCAGGTAAATTCGATTCTTGAATTACCTGCTAGGGTGAGGATTTTACCTAACCAGAAGCCACCGTACCATTTAGACACCCAAAGGTCTGAAAAAGGGTTAGAAGAGACAGAGAAAAAATCAAGAGATGAAAATTGAAAATACAACAATACAACAACAGGAGATAAGACTGAACCCTGTTGCAGATCCGTATTAATGAAGTGTGTGCAAGACTATAAGACGAACAGAGCCACCCACATTCAACGCTTCCACACAAAAAATACAAAAACCCTAGATTCATCGCGGGGGTATAAGTACAATTGGTGAGTAGATCGTATGTGAAGAAGAATCGCCGACAATCCAGCGATGCGGGCTGGACGAAAACATTTTCCCGCCTACTCAGGGAGAAGCAGTCGGGCAGGATAAGTGTAAACCCATCCTCCTTTTGATTTCTATAAGGGGCAAGTCATTTGCGTCCAGCGACTTTGGGTAAACTGCGAGCGACTAATGGGTATGGATTGGTCAAAAACCCACCACGTGCCGCATAGCCAAACTATCTAAACTTGATCTAAGACACACTATAGCATAGTTACACTTGCCCCAAGGATGAGTCACCCTTATATGAACTTCTGTTGAAGCTATAGAGATGAGTAGGTCGAGGTGACTACTCAACACCTCCTCTGCTCATGCAGTGAGAAAACCCCTCTAGAGCATCCTTACTGTATAACCAAAGTGCACTGAGCTAAACTAACACTAACCAAATAATCACTTTCTAGCAAGCACTAAATGGTTTCTTAGTACCTCTCGATGTCAAAGACTTGTAGCAATAGTGTCCAATACTGCACGAGTGCGAGAGTGAATTCCGTCACAGAGAATGTTCGACGCGTTCAAGTACAATGATGAGTCCCAATGAATAATGGGATGGAAGATCGTGCAGAATCGTCTGAATGTTTTCGACAATTTCTGATTATCTACTTACATTCAGTTCTCGCGTCGCGGACGTCCTCTAATAAGCTGTCCCTTCAGGCATGGAATCAGGGAATCTGCAGGACGCAGTGTGATTGTCAATACTCTCCACCCTAGAGTGCCGAAGTGCTCAGGGACGATTGATTCATTTCGTAAGCGCGGGATATAACTAAAACACCATGAATATTTTTCCGACTTATTTTCTGGGTGTTGACCCGTTGGAGTTACAATACAGTCTGTATCGCGTCATATAGCGTCGAGCTCTACACAATGCAATAGGGAATGAGCTCAATTGCTTACAATATTACGTACGCTGTCATCAAAATCGAACAGTGCTGCGTGACTGCGTTGGTGTCAAATTGTGTTTGCTACGAAAACACAAGAAGCGTGCATTCATTCTGCGAGTTTTTTTTTTTTTATGTAATTTTGTTTTATTCATATCTATTTTCTTACTTGCTAGACAAAATTACTTAAAACTAGCTTAACTAACTTAACAGTTAACAATTGCTCTTAATACTAACTTACTGACTCTAAGCGGGTACTCTAAGATACTCAAATGTTTGTATAATTGTGCCTTTCGGCTTAATCTTCGTTCGGTGGCAGAAACTGGTTTTGGTGTAACCACCAGTAAAATTGCCGTTCTTAGGCAGACTCTTTCCTATCTCGAGTGGGGATCGCTCTACTGAACCGAAGAAGATCCGCTTGGGTGCGAGCGATATCCGGTTCATATTGGAGTCACCTATCCACTGTTCGGCGTACGACATGGAAGATGACAGGACATCCTTGAGTATCCTGTATGAGGCCAATTGTGTCCAAATATAGAAATGCTTCAGGTGGAACAAAGCCGTTGAAGCGCACTCTATCATGATACATACTATTGGGGTAATAAGCCCCAAAGATCAGACTGTTGGAAGAAGTCATAGCTCGTGCAATGTGCCTTCTGATTAACTTTATAATAAAATTATCAATCGTATTCAAGTTTGCATCGTTGTACAGGACCTCGTTAGGATAGAACTTTCTGTACTCCGACTCGGGTGTGCGATATAACCGGAGACAGGTTCGAAGACATTGTCTCTCGAACAACCTCATCTTTTCCATCAGGGAAGGACTCACGTTGAACCACAGGGGACAGCCGTACGCCATAATTGGCCGGATGAGGGCCATGTAGCAAATCACCTTCACCCTGGTATCAAGTTGGCTGCTGTAAAACAACCCTCTTGCCAAAGCAAGGGCCTTTTTAACTTTTGTCAGAGCAATATCTATATGTTTGTCAAAATACAGATATTGATCCAACCAAATGCCAAGATACCTTACTACACTTTTCACATCCAAAGCCCGTCCCTGCGGGTCAACTATGCCGAACTTACGCCAGTTTATGCGTGTATCCCAAGATGCCATGTACAACGGGGTCCTGAAAAGGATTGTTTCACACTTCTGGAAGATGATAACCAACTTCCAGTCATCGCAAAATCGCTGGATTTGTTCGAAGACACATTGCAAGAAGTTACTTATCATTTCGACCTTCGGACCTGATCTGTACGCTACTAGATCGTCGGCGTACGCAATTAAGTACGGCATGGAACCTATAAGATATGCAGTGAATATTGGAAAATATATCGGCGAACCAACCGCCCCCTGTTGCAGATCATTTTTAATGTCAAACCGTGGTAGAAGTTACATCACCACTTTTCACGACGAACTTTCTATCTGTAATCATGTCATAGATCATGTATAGCAATGATTTACTTATGCCGAGCCTGACCAGCTTGAGGAAGAGGCCCTCCAACCAAACGGTGTCGAACGCTTTCTCCAAGTCAATCAGGCAGGCACCCGTACATTGTTTTTTGCCCTTATTCCATTGAATGTCGGATACCAGTTTGGACGCGGCATGTATGGTTTCATGGCCCGCCCTGAATCCGAACTGGTTTTCCGGTATGATTTTATTTTCCTCAACCCATTGTTTCAGGACTCGGATGACTACCTTTTCAAAAACTTTGCTTATGCAAGGAAGAAGACTGATCGACCGGAGGTTTGTCGGTATGGATTTGTCTTTGTCGCGTTTAGGGATCGGTAGCACTACAGCTGTTTTCCAGTGCATCGGGTAATGTGCATTACTCAACGCATTGTTGAACAAGGTTGTGTAAATTTGGACTGCTTCGGGGGGAAGATGGCGAAGCACAATGTTCGGTATTCCTCTGACTTTTTCTTCTTCAGCGAGTGGAAGATACCCTGGAGATCTTCTTGAGAAATTTTCATTCTGCGAGTTCTGGTCACACGGTTCGTTACAAAAAATAAGCCGGGCTTACTAAATTACCTGAGCTCGACTCATTTGAAACTGAACAACGATCACAAACAAAACCAATTAAAACGATTCATCAGAAAATATATTTATTAAGTAAAACAAAAACTAACTAGTTCCGACATAGTTGGAGGTCTTTTGTAGGCTCACCAAGTGTTACAAAATGACTTACACCAGGTCTCCACCGAACGAAAACGCGAGGTTTGATAAATTTTCCCGAACCTACCAGGTACCGCCATATATTTCCAGGGTCTGCAAACCTCGCGGTTTCTGATAAACCTCGTTACCGCCCCTTGAATTCATCCGTGCAAAGGTGGTTGTCAAAACGAACCAGCGTGAATTTCATTCAGTTTCTTGTTCATTTTTGCTCTATTATTTGTGTTCTCACTCTACTATTTCCTGTGAACAGACAGCTGTTAAACTGGCGGCCATTTAAAAACTGACAGCGAGTGACATTTCTTTTGGCGGGCATTTATACATCGAGAGCTAGTGAGTCGAAAATTGGGAGCGCATCCACTTCATCATCAGTGGAAACGGCATTCTCAGTAAGAATTCATCCGAAACCCGCGGTTTCGGTTCGGTGGAAACGTAACATTAGACGAAAACAAACAGGGGGAGGCAAAACATGTTAAGGACGCTACAGATCGGAACACGTCAAATTAATGGATAATGAAATATAATAGTAACAAGCGTTGTTTTGCCATATAAATTATTTCTAGAGCATACTTTGGTAGAAAAAAGTAACTAATTTATTGTGAGTGTGTTCGGATGGAGTGCTGTCATCGATGACGGATAAAGAAAAATATAAAACGCTAAAAATTTAATTTTTAAACTTATTGTAATTGGTTCTTTACAATTATATATACATCATTTATTATTACAGTATTATTAAAAAACAATATTAATCCCTTAATGGAATAGAGTGTACAATATTTTTTGTGATCCCTTCTTTAGCTAACACAAACAAACTGGATGGTTTACCTACGCGAGAGCACGATACTTATGTCCCTTAATGTCCGCGTGAAAAACATGGTGTACTCAAATCCAAGCTGCAAGCAGACATCTTTTGTCCTTGAGACTTATTGACAGTCGTTGCAGATGCCAATCTAATTGCAAATTGAAGCCGCTTGAATTGAATTGGGACATCTGTACGTATAATAGGAGTCCGCGGTAGTAATATATTTTTACCTCGAAATTTGCCATTTGAAATGATGGCTTCTATGACATTATTCATCCATTTTTTAATGTCTAATCACGTGCCGTTGCACAGCCGCGGTGGGTTCAAATTACGAAGCAAAATGACCGGAGATCCAACCTTCATTTGTAAATTAAGCGGTGGCATGCCTGGTAAGTCCAATGAGTTCAAAAACTCAGCTCCGGCCCGAAGAGTCTTCGACTCTGAACCCGTAGGACAACGTAACAGAGGACGCCCGCGTTTAAGATGGCGCACCCAGGTGGAGAAGGACCTCAACCAACTTGGCGTGCGACACTGGAGACAGCTAGCGAGAGACCGTGCTAGTTGGAGAGGCTTGTTGGTTGAGGCCCAGGTCCACCCCGGGCTGTAGAGCCAAATAAAGAAGAAAAAGATCTACTGTCAGTGCTGAAGTATAGTACAGGGTATGCGTATGCGGACGACACAGTGTGGACGAAGCGGCAAAACTTTTTGCAATTAGATTTTAATAGAATCGCGACCATGGATTGATTATCAACGCACTTAAGACAAAGATAATGCACATTCGCCCGCCGTAAAGTAAATCCAATGAGTTCAAAAACTCTCTCGGATAATTCACAGCTTCGGTGGCATCGCAGACTATATCAGTAGATTTGTATGACACTGAGTCTCCTGGCAACAACTGTTGAATCTTGAAATTGAATTTGTTAACGTCCACATTTTTGCGGCTAAAATTGCTCTTTCAGCCAGCCACTCATGACTGTTGTGTTGTGCGTGTACGTCAGGAAATATCTGGTCAATGAGAGCTGGTACTGTGAATTAACGATTGTGCAGAAATCCGCCGGTAATTGAATGCGCCCAGTTTCATCCGTAGTAACTTTTCCATCGCCGATATCGGACAGTTGTTTTGAGAATGTTTCAGCCGATGGATCTTGAAGCATGTGAACGTACTGTCAGTTCCAACATTCGCCACAGTGGCGATGATTTTAAGCACGAGTTGATCTCATCAGCGTATGTTGAACTCTGAATGTCTGGGAGTGTTTGCCTGAAATCACCTGAAAGGAGTATCAGAGTTTTTTACATCTTTCCATGTCCTATTCAATGCTTCAAGCGAATGTTTGTGTGCCATAGTGCATTCATCTCGGACAATAATTTTACCCTGTTCACGCACTGTGGCCATGGAGGATTGTTTTTTCATGGTGAAAGTTTTTAATTATACCTCCTAACATTTCCATGGAGTTATCCCTTCGATTCTGGATTAAATCTTGAAGCGGTAGAAGAGAGTCCATGTAAAATGCCAGTCGGCTTACAATATAAATTACAACTCATTAACAAGTGTTACATCATGAAGACAATGTGAATCTGCGAAGCCTAATGGCTTTTCTGCAGAAGATTATACACAAATATTTAACATACATGTTAAAGTAGTTATAGTTATAGTTATTTATTCAGATTCTTTTAAAATGTACATGGTCTGAGTTACCGCACATTATCTTACACAGAGATTTGATACCTAATTGCATCTTTCTACTGAATTCATGATTATATTTGTTTCAAAAGATATAATGAATGTACAAATTACCATTTGAGGAAAAAATAGATTAATAAAAAAAAACCTCATTAAGTTAGTAAATAAAAAATGTATATTTATGAATTTAAATATGGCAAGAAATAAATTTGTTTAATGCCTTACAGTAAGTAAAAAAATTTAGTAAATATGCACATAGATACATGAATAAATAAATAAAGAAATAAATAAGTAAAGAAATAAATAGATAAATAAATAGATAAAAAAAATAAATAAATAAATATAGTAAATAAATATATAATAAATAAATAAATAGATAAATAAATAAATAAATAAATACTAAATAAACAAAAATGTGCATGTATGTGCCTATACGAACAATAAATAAGTACAAACGAATGTTTATTACCAAAGTTTATTGGAATTGCTTGGAAGTATTGCAGATCAATGTCTAAGAAAATAAATTTCTTACTAAAGGGACTTACAAATTTTTCGTTAAGTGTGTTTATCCTATCAGAGATCAATTCAACATTCGCTCTTCTATGTTGAATGTTAAAGTAATTCTTATTTAAGTTAGGAACATTTTATAAATTCGAATCATTCTCTATATAATAATAACAATAATAAAATTATAGATTTATGTTGTTCAGGAATAGATATTTCTTAATTTTTTTTCTTCCTTATGTGCACCGCCTGAATATTCCATTGTGAACGTGGAAGTTGATTGAAGATTGATGGAACTGCAAAGGATAGTTGTTGTTTTCCATATGAGATATGTATCCTTGGAAAGTAGAACTTCCGCTCTTTACCTCGTGTTAACCTCATGATCAATGGGTTGTTTAAATCGTTGATCGGAGTATGTTTCATTTATTAAATTGAAAAGAAAAAGATTTGCAACTGTTAATAAATTCAGATAATGAGTTCTTTTTTCAAGATACCTGTCGCCATATTTAGCCCGCAAGAGAATTCTAAATATTCTCTTTTGGGCCCTCTGAACCTCCATTATCGTATATTGCGCTGCGTTTCCCCATGCAATAATTCCGTACTGCAATACAGACTCTACCAATGAGTAGTATGCTTGCATTAGGACATTGCAACTATACCTCAGCTTGGATGGTAAAGAGCATAAGAAGATTGCCAAAGTCGTTTGCATAGGTATCTTATGTGATGATCCCACTTGAAATTGTAGTCTACAACTCCAAGGTATCGATAAACGTTTACTATTCCAATATATTCTGTTCAATTATCCGTGAAGCTCAAACGATTTTGATTTTTGTGCAAGCACTCAAAACTATGAAAACGTATCTTAATTTGTGTCCGAACTATATGCTGGGGCCGAATATGCATTACTTTTGTTTTTTTTTTTTACATTTATAATGAGTCCATTATCGTGACACCAGCATAAGATATAATCAAACTCTGTTTGCATAGTTTGAGTAGCACAGTCAATATTTTCGTTGCTCACCGCAATAGCCGTATCAGCAGCATATTGAAATCCGATGCTGTTTTGCAGTACTGAAAGCATATCGTGCACATATATAACAAGCAGAAGGGGTCCTAGGATAGATCCTTCAGGTACTCCCATCTCAACATCTTGCAAGTTACTGAAGCAGTTCGAAACTTTGACCTTAAAACTTCTGTCACAGAGATAGCTAGAAAACCAGTTCAATAATCCACCTCGAATGCCAATTTTTTCCAGTTTACTGTAAGTTGTTGTTTTGTGGCAGAGTGTATCAAACGTCTTCTTAAAATCAATAAATATTACCAGCGAGTGATGGTTCTTATTCAGATTGGTATTAATTGTGTTTGTAAACTCTTTGAGAAGTTGGTTCACATTTCTTTTTCACAAGAAACCATACTGGTTTTTATTAATGATTTTATATTTGGCTATATAGTCTTGTAATCTGTTTGCCATTACTTCTTCCATTATCTAATCTAGGACTGGTAGATTTTTTGAGATCGGACGGTAGTTTGATGGATGGTGCACACTGAGTGTGGGTTATTTTGCATATTTAGTGGCAATTTAAATACTGAATGAGAAGTTCTGCTTCCATCCAATAAAGTTGCGCAAGGCCAGATGATTTTGCCAGTTGAAAATTAATAAATTACTTACAATTGCACTTATGAATATCTTAACTATAAAACAGAATGTTTGTGTGTCTGACCGACAAACGCTCCGAAACAACACGTCGCAGAGCTCGGAAATTTTCAACAAAAATCATTTTAAAATTTAGATGCTGAATGTGTTTTTATTTTTAAGTCGGTACGACATACGGTTCGGAAGTTACGAGCACTTTTTATACGGGAATAAAATTCTCGAAATAAGGGTGGTTGCACCAATCCGGTATGAAACCATTTCACACATTTCCTTAACACAAAGGTAAATCTTAAGGTCGTCTGCATACATTAAACATTTAACATGAGACAGGATTGAAGGAATCTCATTAATAAATATAATGAACAGTAGTGGGCCTATATGGCTACCTTGGGGAACACCTGATAATACCTTAATGATTCTAGATTTATGATTATCAATTTTTACCATTTGAGTTCTATTTGTTAAGTAACTCTCTATCCACTTAAGTAGTACTGAATGAATACCAAAAGACCTTACTTTATTTAAAAGAATATTATGGCATTCAGTGTCAAAAGCTTTTCTAAGATCCGTGAAAATAACATCAACTTGATACCCGGATTCTACTGAATCAAAGAGGTATTTTGTAAAAACTGTCAAATTGGTTAAGGTAGATCTGCCAGAAACAAAACCATGTTGGTGTAAAGAAATGTGTTCTTTGATTGCAAAATATGTAATTTTTTTTGTGACAATTATCTGAAGCTGAAATCTTAGCTGAAATTTTAGAGATTCCTCTATAATTTTCCACTTTATGTCGAGAACCAGCTTTAAATATTGGTGTTATAAAGGAAATTTTCCATTCGTCCAAGAATGCACCGGAAGACAAAGACATATTAAGCAATAATTTCAATGGTAGCGACAAGGAAGAACTACATTGTCTGACAATAACAGACGGAACATTGTCAGTACCAGGATTCACACAAAAGTTCAAGGAATAAATTCCCTGCAGTATGTCATCAGTTGAGATATACAGTGATCCAAGATTTATATTACAAACATCTTCATTAAAATAAGGTGAATGAATATTCGAGCGATCTCTATACACTGATTCAAAGAATTTTGCAAAGAGCTCGCAGGTTGTCTCACTACTCTGAGATACTATACCATTGAACTCAACATTTTGCAACGTCCCATTTTGCTTCCTTTTATTATTTACAAATGTCCAGAAACCTTTAGGATTCCTAGCAATATTAGATTCAGTATTCATAACATAGTGTTTATAAGGAAATTTGTTTAAAAATTCATAATCCCGACGCAATTGACTCTTGTGCTCTGAATTTGATTTTTTGAAAAGTTTAAATGCTTTAAATGCTAAAAAGAATCATACAACTTTCCCATTTTTCCAGTGTAAACTTTAGGTGATACACGGTGTTTTACAGCGGCTCATACAACGAATCTGAGAAACAGAAATCATGCAGCGAAAGTGTCAGAATCATACAATGTATGAGGTGTATGTTCTGTGAAATAGGCCCCTGGATCGGGTGTATATAACTACTATGTAAGTATAAAAAGTTCTTGCTAGCTGTGTGGAAATTTATGCACAAGTGGACATGTTTCATACTTCCATCACGTGGGAGGGAAACCTAGTCATGAGACTGAATTTTATTTTCATTTAATTTATTTATTTAAATTAATTAAGATTTACATCAATTAATGAATTTGTACAGATTATTTTAAAAAACTATAGGACGTGATCATGGGAGTGTGGAAAAATAAGGGATGATTCCACTTTTAAAATCTCTGTGATTGGATATCGATTTAATTTGGGAAGGTAAATAGTTCCATAGTCTAATAATAATTTTAACTATAAAGCAGAAAGTTTGTGTGTCTGACCGACAAAGGCTCCGACACGTCGCAGAGCTCTGAAATTTTCAACAAAAATCATTCTAAAATTTTGATGCTGAATGTGACAATTTTTAAGTCGGTACAACATACGGTTCGGAAGTTACGACCACTTTCTAAGCGGGAATAAAATTCTCCAAATAAGGGTGGTTGCATGAATCCTGTATGAAACCACTTCAAGTAGCGTCGTCGTGGATATCAAACATCCCCCAGTGTGTTGTAACTTCCATATATAAACACAAATTTTTCGTATTTTGCTTTGGTGCAACCATTCATTTTTTTCTGCGTCTCAATCGAACATATACGAACGACTGAGTCACCAAACGAAAATGAAACAATAAACATTTTCGCACTTTTCTTATTACACCAAAACTGTTTTTGATTGTGAATACTGAACTTCTGAACGGATTAGCCGATTTAGATAAAATTTCAGAGGTAGACAATTACATAATGTGTTACAAGCTAGGCTAATTTTTTGCATGGTTCATGAAGTTTGACTTCAATTTGCACAACAAGTAAACATCGCGCGCAGGGACATAGATGGGATTTGCAAGAACTTTTTTCGTATGAATCGCTCGATATCCCTCCACGTTGTGTGTAAATGGTTGAGAAAAAAACCGTAATTTCCGTCCGTTTTGCTGCAGCAAACATTGATAATTCAAACTTCACCATGTATGCACACAGTCAACGAATTGTACTCATTATGAGTAGGGATGTGAATGAGAGATTGGGATAGGCATCAATGACAAAAGAAAATTCAAATTCTTCTCTGAGTTCTGGTTCGAGCAGTCTTATTATTGTTTTAAAATGTAAAAAGTGCGTAATAAACTTTTATTCAAAATCGTCTTCAGTGCATCTACAACGAAAAACTTTTCTCCACATTTTTCTTAATAATCACATTATCGCAAAAATACGGAGGAAAAGGAAAGCTGTTTTTGATCCTCAGCAAGCATGTGTGAAAAGACGGCGACTCCTAAGATCTGCACAATCTCAAGAAGTAAGAGTCCAAGTTCGGGAAAATGACAACATTGCACAGGCTGCCAGAAGAAGTAATGAAACACAGTATGGAAGAGAAAAACGGAACGCAAGTAATGGATTGGCTCGACGCAACCGTTTATTGATTTAGACTTCTCAAGTTCACAGTGTTAGATTCCAGCAGCAGAGATCTAGACAAGGTAAGTTACGTTCTAACAATAATTTTCTTGGCGTTTTACTATTTTAAACAGATTTCTTCAGGATATTTTGAGAAAACTATATTTTCACTACAGGCAAAGTACCAGATAAAGAAACAAACCCGGGAAATGCCGGGTACGAAATCTAGTTATAAATAAAATTGAAATTGAAAAATTTGAGGAGTTCGACCACTAACACTGTGACAGGAGAATTTTATATTTTTATTAGACATATACTCAAGCTCATACAATTAAGCCACACATACGATAAGGAAGTACTTGCCGTAGCAATTGCTTCTGTTGAAAGGAATGAACCTGAAATATGTTAAAACTGCAAAAGAGCAAGAAAATATTTGATCGATATGTCTAACTTACAATAACCCAAACAAAGAGTATAAAGCGAGAAGTAGATGTGAGACATGATAATTGTATGAGCATGAGTGTAGGTGTAAATATTGTCGATGAAGTTGCCTCAAACATGTTTCGGAACGTAACTCTATGTTTGAATAGAGCTTGAATCTTCTATCTCTAAAACTGTCACCAAAGCAAGCTGGACCAAAGATCGCACGCAGGTATTTTCGCTCGAAGAGACTTGGCTCTTATTGCAGTACCTCTTCAAGTTTTTCATGCCTTTGAATGATGAAGTCTCCTGAACTTCCTTGAACTATCTATGCCAGATCTTCAGTTTGAACCGGTTGCTAATGTCAATACATTTCTCGAACGAGACGGATGGCTATTCATACTTCCCCAATTTATGTTTTAATCGATTCAGCTCGAAATACTTAAAAGTTCTTCCTCATTCCTAACCTATCGCCACATCAAACATTTTCGATCCTGCTTGCAATTCGCGACAACTTGTTTTCTTCGAAACTGGTTCCTCTATTGTTCAATAGTTCAACCAGTTTCTGGGAACCCACCAGTTTGTCACCACCATCCATCCATCGCCAACTGAAGTTCCTTGCCCCTGCACTCTTATCTGCTTAACAGCCCTCAATAACTCTCATTTAAATTATCTCCGGCACGCGATAATGAGAACGAAGCGCGCGAATCGCGAAACCACCAAAGTCCAGCCAGTTTATTGACTCTTTATTGACGTGCTTGCGGCACGACCCCTGCCCCGAACCAGCTTGTCACCTTACGACATTCACCACAGAAGGGATTCTCATGTATCTGCATTCGCTGCAACTGGTTTCAAAGCAAATTTTCAAAATTTATTCGTTTCCCCGGAATAAGGCACACTCTCCGCTCTCGTGCTCTGCCTTATCGTCACTCGAATCGGCATCGGCGGGCGGCCGGTGGAACCTGAGACATAAAATTGTTCAACTGCAAGATCAATGAACGAAATAAAATTTCAAAATATAACGCCTCTCAAATGACGTCGAGTGGAAAGGTGAGGTTCTGTGGCGCACTGGCAGCTGGACCAGCTTTGCGGTGCCAGCCAACTCTTTTGTTTGCCCGAACTGTTGTACCCGTTTCGTGTCCAACTAATTAACTCGCAATTCTCCTCAGCTCGGCGTGGTGCAGAGCTCGCACGAATAATGAATAAATTCAACCTTGAGAGACGGATTAATTCAATTTCATCGTTTGGCTGGCGCTTCCTTATTTAACATGGCGTTGGCAGCACGGCATGGCAATACGACTCGACAGTAAACGCGCGAATTCGAAATAAATCGGCGTTTCGGGACGTGATCCAGTATCTGATCGATATGAGAGCATTAAACTGAGGTATTTATGGGCTAGATGTGAAACGAATTTGGTAAGATCAACCCAGTGTTAGGCGATACTGTTCTCATTAATGCATGTCCCACGATGCGAGGGGAGGGTGCGATTACTGTGCCAGCACTTCAGGTTTAACAGACGGTTGGCCCAAACATGGTGGTGGGCCTTTGACTACTCCTCTATCGTGGTGAGCTGCATTCTTCTCAGGCCGCTATGGCGTTCTGCTGGCGAATAGGGAACGAGCCAGTGAGCATATTTGCTACTGGCTCGATGCTAAGACGGTTAGCAATTTTGACAAATTAATTAGACAGATGTTGTCTATGAGTGGTGCATTTGTCCCACATCCACTGCTGGTTACTCAAGGCGGACGCGATTAGAGTTTAGCATTGCAAAGCATTAATCTCTCCTTTCAAACACGGTTTCCAATCGATTACTACGAATTTGGATTGGATTTGTGCTTCAAACATTGTGCGCATTGCAAGACATGCAAGGCAGCACAGAAGTCGATGTAATAGCCACGCAATTTAGTCACACATTTCGTAAATTTCTACAAAAATGCATTATATTTGAACTGCCGGCACTAGGTTTCCAACCCTGTTCCTTCGAAATCGGAGAATACGACTGTCTGTCTCCAGTCCCATCAAAGCTGCATTGGCCAACAAGGTAGCCATCTCAGTCTATTAGCTTCCCTACTTGGTAACAACTGCGTTGAGCGATATTGCAGGAGGAATACAAATCAAAATTTTCCTCAATCGACGCAAACAGCAGCAGAAACTATTCTCTTGAGTGGAAGGGAGAGTGGCCAACGATCGGGTGAATCAAAAACGACTTACATGATGAATCAGAACAATGCTGACCGTGTTATCAGAGTCACCGACTTCTGCTCTCTTCATGACAACCTAAACGTATTTTCATTTATAAAATTATCTTCAGGAGGACATGGGCCTGTGCATCCAGGGCAAAGTTGTTGACTACTCTCAACTTGGCGAAATGCCAGCAACGATCTCTGTTAAATGCACAGGTCAAGTTGACGTACAGCCTCCTCACGGCGCCCTCTGGATAGCCTTTAAAACAAGGGCCAGGCCATGTCCTCCAGGTTCGGGGGTTGCGCGTGGGATTAACTTCCCCACCGTGTAAAAAACTACTAGTTCCGAAACGACGAGAAGCCTCGGATACGGATGACCCTACTGCTGACGACCATGGACAACGAAATAAGGACGTTTTTCGGTTCTGCACGTGGAATGTGAGGTCCCTGAACAGAACACATGCAGCCGATGAACTTGCGGAAGCCCTCGAAGCTTATAAGGTAGATATCACCGCCATTCAGGAGGTGCGGTGGGTTGGGCCGGGCAAAAAGAGGATGAAAAACTGCGATATTTACTTCGGCGATTGCTAAAAAGAGCGAAGACAGCGCTTATTCGGATGTGGGTTTGTTGTTCGTGGCAGACTTATGCAAGAAGTCTTAAGCTTTAAATACATAAGCGAAAGCCTCATAACAATCCGCATCAAGGCTACATTCGGCAACATCAGCCTGATCTGCGCCCACGCCCCAACGGAGGATAAAGATGACGACAGCAAAGATGACTTTTACGATCTCCTAGAAAGAACGTACGATCAATGCCCCAGCTACGACACCAAGATCGTTCTAGCACATTTCAATGCAAAGCTGGGCAAGGACGACATCTTTGCTAGAGTCATCGGAAAGCACAGCCTGCACGACAACACGTCCGAGAACGGACTCAGGCTTTTGGACTTCGTAACACCACACGTGAAACCTCTTTGCAGCTAGTACGCGGTTCCCTCACCTCAACATCCACAAAGGGACGTGGCGGTCTCCTGATCAATCTACCGTCAACCAGATTGATCATGTTGCGATCGACGTCAGACACTCCTCCAGCATTCTCGATGTCCGAACATTGCGAGGAGCCAACATCGACTCGGATCATTTCCTTGTTGTAGCCAAGGTAAGAACACGTATATCAATAGGACAACGGAGTAGAGCAAGACCAAAACAGTTTGACGTCGGAAAGCTACAATCGCAATTGACCGCTAGCAACTCTGCCGATCTAGTCTCCCTAAAGCTCTCAGAGAGTCCAACCCTGCCAGGCGAAACAATCGACCAACAATGGAACCGTTGTCAAAACGCCATCAGAGAAGCTGCATCTGATGTGCTGGGTTTTAAAACGCCACCCAATAAACCCCTGGTTTGACAACGAGTGCAGGCAGGCACATTCAGCGCAGCAAGCAGCATACAAGGCGACGCTGGACAGAAGGACGAGAGCGGTTCGTGAGCTATAGCACCGGCTTCTCAAAAAGAAAAAGAAAGAGCATGAGAAGCGTGCGATCGAGGACATGGAGAGGTGTTACGCCAGAAATGACGTCCGAAAGTTCTTCCAACGGATAAAACAACTATCCAATGGATACGAAATTCGGACAGAAGCCTGTCGTGACGCAGAGGGACAACTCGTAGTAGATTCGCAGTCGATACTGAGAATCTGGAAGGATCATTTCTATAGACTGTTAAACGGCGAGGAAGAATCCAAACCGCTGTCAGGCAGAATGTTCCACTCAACGCAATTGACGATGATCGATGAGAATTCCGTCCCCCCGACCTAGACAAAGTCAAGATAGCGATATCGAGACTAAAGTCGAATAAAGCTGCTGGTGCAGACGGACTGTCTGCGGAACTGTTTAAGGCAGCTTGAGATGAGCTGGTAAGGTACATGCACCAACTCATCTGTAAGATATGGTCGGAGGAAAGCATGCCCGACGAGTGGAATCTCAGTATCGTTTGCCCGATCCACAAGAAAGGAGACCCCTTCAACTGCGCCAACTACCGAGGGATAAGTCTCCTTAAAATCGCTATAAGATCCTCGCTGCCGTTCTGTGTGAGCGCTTGAAACCATTCGTCAACAACCTGATAGGTCCTTATCACTGCGGTTTCTGGCCGGGGAAGTCCACCATCGACTAAATCTTCACACTACGGCAGATCCTGGAAAAAACCCAAGAAATGCAGATCGACACCCACCACCTATTCGTCGATTTCAAGGCTGCATATGACAGCGTGCATAGGGACGAGCTATACAACGCAATGTCTAGTTTTGACATTTTTGCCAAACTCGTCAGGTTGTGCAGGATGACGATGGAGAACCCTCGCTGCTCCATCAAGGTCGGTAACGAACCACCGAGAATAGGCGACGCGCTGTCATGTGATTTCTTTAGCATCATCCTGGAAAAGATCGTGCAAGACTCACACGCCTACACCAGAGGCACGATCTTCCAGAAGTCCATACAATTGCTAGCATACGCGGATGACATTGACGTGATTGGCAGAACACAGCGAGCCGTCAATGAAGCGTTTGCTGGTATTGGGACGGAAGCGGCCAAAATGGGTTTAGCGGTAAACGAGAGCAAAACGAAGTCTATGCTGTCATCGAGAAAGGACACACAACATCGGCGATTTGGCCAAAATGTCACCATAGGCAGCTATAACTTCGAGGTAGTCAAGGACTTCGTCTACCTCGGCTCGCAAGTGAACAGTACGAACAACACCAGTACCGAGATTAAACGCAGAATTACTCTTGCCAACCGCTGTTTCTATGGGCTCAAGAGGCAATTGAGTAGTAGAGCCATCTCTCGAAGGACCAAGCTGACTTTATACAAGACCTTGATCATCCCAGTCCTGCTGTACGGCGCGGAGGCATGGACAATCTCAAAAGCGGATGAAGAAGTCCTTGGTATTTTCGAGAGAAAAGCTCTGCGTGCGATCTTTGGTCTTGTTTGCGTTGATGGTTATTGGAGAAGAAGTTTCAACCACGAACTGTACGGGATCTACAGCGGCATGAGCCTAGTCAGGCGTCTACGGATTCAAGGTCTAAGATGGCTGGGCTATGTAGAGCGCATGGACAACACTGCTCTAGCCCGAAGAGTCTTCGACTCCGAACCAGTGGGACAACGCAATAGAGGACGCCCACGGAACCGATGGCGCACCCTGGTGGAGAAGGACCTCAATCAAATTGGTGTGCGCAGTTGGCGACAGCTGGATGAAGATCGTGCCGGCTGGAGAGGCTTACTGGTTGAGGCCCAGGTCCACCCCGGACTGTAGCGCCACCAGAAGAAGAAGAAGATTTGGCCCCAATAGTACGAACGCTATAAAGTTGTTCGCCTTGAGTTCCTAGAAATGTGCCACAACCGCGGGGCTAGTAATAATAATAATATGGGTGCCCCGAGAGTCCGAGGCTTCTAAAGCTACCGCTCGTGTTGTCACGAGTGCATGGGACCTAAGGTTTAATGCCGACCCAGAACGGCGAAGCCTTTTCTAAACAGCAATTCCCCGTTGAGCATTGTCAGTGACTCCAAGAGGTAGCGCCGTGAATTATAAAAGTTGGTAAATTCGGGTATCGAGCCTGCTGGCACTCTCTGAGTAGGAGTCGATGCATCTGCCACTTGCGCTGGACTTTCTCTCACTTAATTTCGCCAACGGAGATGACAGGAGGGATATCCAATCGACCCACAACACACTTTTTAAATGTGTTTAAAAAACGCTACTATTGTCGCTACGCTCTTCACTTGTCAGTCAGGCGAAGTATTTGCATAGGGCATGACACATTTCGCTTAACATTCCTTCGGTGAGTCACAACGTGCACTTGACCACATGTGGGTCCATTGGGTCCACCACATCAGTTAAGAGTTAAGATAGTCAGCACAGCTCCGCCCAGCCCTTTTTCGGCCTCTTTTGACTATAGTGGCACAAGCTTTGAACACATTTCCTCTTCATCTGTGCTTTTCTAGGTTGGGTTAGGTTAGGTTAGAATGGCTGACTACTCGAAAGGTAGCCACACTTAGGCCAAGGGTAGGCCCGTTCTGCTATCACAGAGATATAGTAGATCCTAATCCGCAAACCATCTGGAGCTTTTGAAAAAGCGATGGAGCTGACTGATGCTAATCTCACTTAGTTCTGTCAGGTCATATAAATATGGGGCGTCCAAGTGACAAATTCTGCTGGATGAGAGGGCTTTGAAGTTACAAAGAAGTTGTGAAATAGTATCTTCTTCCTCCTCATCTCTGCAACTTCTACAGAAATCATTAATGGGTATAACTAGTCTTGGGGTGTGAATTCTAATGGGACACTTCCCGGTTATGAGGACGATGAGAGTTCTAAGATGTGGTCTACTCATTGTTCAGGACAGGCGGCTGGCAGCCAGATGTCAACATAGTCTATCACCAGCCAACGGTAGCCGACACCGAACAAACAGAAGGAGCCAGACGAGAGCCGTCTACGATGTGCACAACAACTACGGCAGAGCAACCCACGGGAGGATAGACCCATAGCGGTGGTCGCGACCGAGAGGGTGAAATCACCATCAGAGCACACGCGTAGACCGCACCCCATTCTATAGCGCACTGGGTAGCGGTGGTCCCGACCGAGATGATGAAATCAAAGAATCATCAGAGCACATACGCAGATCACACCTCAGTCATTTACAGTCCACTGAGAGGTGCAGTGCAATTTTGTGTTCATTTTTTCACTGAGCTATTGAACACTCATTATGATTAGATGGTGCACATTTCTACCTTGATTCCATTATATTTCTTCACTTTAATTCTGTTAAGTTCAATCTACATGTACAGGAAATTATAAAAAAAGTTAATACCACTACTAGAATCCTGTACCCATTTATATGTAGGAACTCAACACTAAGCGACGAGAATAAGCTCTTAATTTTTAAATCAATTTTTCAATCCATAATATTTTATAGATCCCCAGTCTGGAGCAAGTGCGCGAACTGCCATCTACGCAAACTACAAACTGCTCAAAATAAGTTACTTAAAATTATCCTAAATCTGCCTTGGTTTTTCTCCACAAAGGAACTTCATAGAATGGCCAATATAGAAACTATTTCAACTAGAAATCGACTTTACCAACGTTATATAAATTCCTGCTTAACATCGGACAACGAATTGATTTCAAACTTAGCCTTATAAAGAGTGTGTTAATTTATTCATCATATACCTTTGTTAAAGTCTTCAATTTGAAAGTTCATACCTATATTCATTCATGTATTCACTTATTAATATATTTATTTATTTATTTAATTACTTATTTATTTACTTATTTATTTATTTATTTATTTATTTACTTATTTATTTATTTATTTATTTATTTGTTTATTTATTTATATATTTATTTATTTATTTATTTATTTATTTATTTACTTATTTATTTATTTATTTGTTTATTTATTTATTTATTTATTTATTTATTTATTTATTTACTTACTTATTTTCTATTTATTTATTTTTTTTTTTTATTATTTATTTATTCACTTAATTTACTTTCTCTATATAATAACTATGTCCATTTGTTCCGTTATTTTCAGACATTTATTAAATTGCTTGTTTCTTGTTATTTATTATGTTTCTCTCGAACTCATTACGAACTTGGAAATGAACTCATCTCAACACTTCTCTCTTCCCCCGACGAACTATATATTTGCCATTATTTCTTCCCCATTTTTTATTATTTTTTCTATTTTTGTTTAATGAAGGTTTTTAGTGGCTTTTCCTTCAAATCAACATAAAACTATAATATTTGCACATTGATTGACAATTTGTATTATTTTGTAGATGTAAGATGTAAGTAAATATTGTAAATAATTAATTGTAAAATTCATGCCACAATAAAATACATAATATATATACCAAAAATTCTGTTAAGTTCGCCGGTCGCAGTCCGTGTTAGGGTATTAAGCAGTTTGTTGCGCGCTTCTCGAAGTTATCTCTCTTAGCGCCAATCCTCGCTAAGAGAGAGGATCTCAGTCCACGATGGTCTTCCGGATTAGGCCACATCGTGCTAATTACGACTTCAAGTTCAACTCACTCTTTCAATGTCGATCTCAGCACAATCTTTATTTTGTATCCTAATTAATTCTCTCTATTTTTTGTCTTTGTCTCTTTATCCTTCTCCCTCTAACTATCGCTCTCTTACTCTCCCCAGCCATTAGGTTAAGCATTAATTTTTTGTTCAGGTTCGATGCTTGTATTTATCTTAATAAATTGAGGGCGTGCCCAACTATAACTAGGGCCTTCTATGCAAGCAGAGGAGTTGCTTCTGTCTCACACAGTCGTACTTCTTCGCATAAGGGTCGTTTTTTCCACAATTGCTCAACTTACCGGAAAACTGGGAGTTGATCAACTTCCAGGTTGATCTCAACTCGTTATTTAATAGGTAAGTTGGAAATTGATTTTGTTCAATTCATTCATGTTGCCCAACTTTCTCTTTTTAAATTATTTTTGACAATTCACACACCCAATGTAATTTTCTACTTTGAATGTACAGTGTGTGCTGTTCATGTGCGCTATGAGAAGGAGATCTCGGAGCGAACGTTTCCAGCAGAGATAATGGTTGCATATCTCCACCCTCCATTATCTTTGGTTTTCAGGCTATGCACACTTGCAATGCTTACACTAATAAAGTCTGCATTCGCCTATTGAATTGATCCGAGCTAATAATATTGATGATTGGTCAATGAATTATTGCCCGTATTTCACGGGGTCTGTTAACAAATGAGAAATAATCTATCAAATACTTCACTATTTCAAATAAAATCATTAGATCGTATCTTCTTTCGTTTCACGGCAATCAGTCCTGTTTTAGTTCGAGCACCATAATTTTTGTCCGCTTTGAGAGACGAAAACGGTAAACGACACACACAATCATCCCATATTGTACACACACGTGAACTAGCAAGGAAGAAAAGAGAGAGAGAGTAAAATCCCCATCCCTTAACTTCTGCTATTTCCGTAAGTTGAGAAAACGAGGAGTTGATAAACTCATGGGTTGTAAATTGAAACTTTGAACCATAAAATTTGAGTTAATGAAAGCAAATCCAGAGTGAGTGAGAGTGAGCTGCATCCTGCTGCCATCGACCTTACCAATCAGTTAACTCAATCCAGTTAACGAGTCAATTCCCCTTGCACCAGCTCTCAGCATGTATTGACTTCATAAACTCTTCCTTTCCCTCCTCCTTTGCTTTCTAAAGCCAATCACTCCGACAGACCCATGTCCTTAGCTGTCTTGCATATTTAAGACGTCCGCCAAACTTAGTTTTTCTAACCCGTCACATCGTTTATTGCCCCCGATAAATTTAAAATTCTGAGACAGACCGTGTTTATTCCCCCAGCAGGCCAAGTGTCAATAAAGTCTTGTGGCTACGTGCGTAGAAACCAAACAAGTCATCTCGAATCGTAACAATTTGGTATGGCTTGCCTCAAGGCTGACTGTTAACTACCCAAGTTGATCAATAAAATTTAGCAAAACTTTGTTGTCTCAAATCCCACTCCAACACGATCTCGACGACAGACTTGTGCACAAAATGACAATTGAAATCCATCTCGATGCATGGGTAGTGTGTCCCAAGACCAACAGCGATGTTCTCGATTACAAAATCGATTAACTCGTCATTTTCCGACCGTCGTCGAGTGGCGTCGTTTGAGCTCCAATGTCGAATTTGAAAAGAAAAAAGCGTCGCGTCGTGGTTTATGTCACCCATTACGGGTGTAATCCGTGCGGCGGTAACAGTCGTGATGTCATTTCGTGACAATTGACACATCACATGTGTTTCCGTCTGCTCCTGTCCTCCTCAAAACTGACAAACAACAGATCGCTGTTGCGCAATCTCTATTTGAAATCGTTTAATCCCCTCCAGCGAGCGTCGCGCCGTCGTCTCGCTTGTAAGTGCAATCGCTGCCATCGCAATCAAGTTGGTAAGTGAGTGCCACCAGTGTGAACCAGCCACCCAATACGTATCGGTTTTCTGTGCTACCGAGATGCAGGCGACTCTTGAGTCGTGTCGTGAGCATCTCTTGATTTGCGGCACGACAAGCCGCCTGAAGTGGTCTGAATTGTGGCGGTTGTGTTTATCTGCAATGATTCTGTCAGGAACTGGTGGTAAATTGGTGGAAATAAGTTGCGTTGTGATTCGCTTGTTTTTGGGGAACTGGAGAGCTGCGGCTTATGAATTACACGACTAATGGCAGATTAATGATTCTTGTGGGAATTGCGGGATTAGTGTGACTCCAGTTTTGCAGCTCGGAAGGTACTTTATTCCAACAGCGACACCCAAACTTGGTCTGGGAGGTAGGTAGTGGACAGAGGGGCCTAATAGAGCAGTGTGTCGCTGTCTTGGACTTGCAGAAGCCTTGGTGCGACTTAATTTACATTGATGACAGCACCCTCAACACTTCATATTCGTTCCAAGACTCAGGACTTTGGAACGACAGCGTATGTTAAGTACATTGAATCCCGGTCTTGACGGCATAATTAACTGGAGAATAAGCAATAGAGTGGAATTCAATGCTTGAAAAACTCAATTCTGTCTGCTGTCACTCAAGCGAACAATTGATTATCAGCCTTTATCCATGAATGCCGCTTGTCTCGATGAAACCGGAAAACTGTCCATCCTTGGTATGTATGTCAAGACTTAGTTGGAGCGATCACATATTTTAGGTCCGCAAAAATGCTGCGAAATGTTTATAATAATAATAATATGGGGGGCGCAACAGCCCGTAGAGGACCAGGGTCTAGCTTCTCAGCAACCACTCGTGTTGTGCGTGCTATTATTCTCGCACGCGTGGAAGGGACCTACAGTTAAATACCTACTCCGAACGGCGTAGTTGAGAAGCTTTTTCTGGACAGGAAATACTCTTTGAGCATTGTCAGTGACTCGAAAGAGCCGTGAATTATCGAAGGTGGTAAATTCATTTATCGAACCTGGCACCCTCTGCGTAGGAGTCGACGCACTAACCCACTACGCCACGGCGACCCACTGCGAAATGCGAAATGTTTAGGTTTCCTTAATCGATGCAAGAAGTATTTCACCCTCTCCGATTTGGCCTTAATTTATAAGGCTTACATCCGCGCCAAGCTTGAGTACGACGCTCATATCTGCTCTGGTGCCCCCAAAACCACCCTGCAACTACTTGATAGAATCCAAAAGTGAGCGATAAAACGCGCTCGAACATCGACGCACCGTCTCTTCTTTGTCCGTGTTTTATCGCTATTTTAACAAACGATTATTAAGTTAAAAATATATCTACCACGTGTAAACCAACGACCGTACCCTTTCGCGATCCAAAGACGATTGCCCATGCATGTCCTCTCTGATTCACCCGATCGTTGGCCAGCTTCTCTTTCACTCAAGAGGGTAGTTTTTGTTGATGGTTGAGTCGCTTGAGAAAAGGGATAATTTTTATTCCTCGTGCAATGTCGCTGAACACGATGCTCAAGTGAGCTAGCCAACTGCATTCCTCCTCTCCCTGAATTCACCCGCCATACCCGTCTCGATAGGAATGCCCATCAGTATACCCTTAAGTCTACTTTCAGATGAACAGTTAAATTCAGAGACTCGTTCTTCAGCCGCACTTCACGAATATGGAATGCTCTTCCCAGCCTAATATTTTCCACAGACTACAACCCGCAGATATTTAAGACCAATGTGCACAGGTACCTCCTCCCCCTTTCTCCCTCTATACCTTCGGCCCGTGCTGTCTTGATCCCGGACACAAGGGTATTAGCAATCCCTTGAGCACGCGCAAATTATACAAATAAAATCAAAATATTTGAATACTCTGCTTTTAAAAATATTAATGCAAGTGTACCGCAAGGGAGTGTTCTTGGCCCTCTGCTATACCTACTCTATACTAGTGACTTAACACAAGAAGAACACACTGTTCTAGGCACATTTGCTGACGACACCGTCATTTTGGTAACAGCCAAAATGGTTGAAGAGTCTACAGCAAAATTACAACGCTCACTAGATCAGATACACGCGTCGATGAACTTCTGGCGAATTGTCCCTAATGAAGGCAAATCAGTCCATACTAATTTAACTTATAGGCAAGTTAATAACTTACCAGTCTTTAAATCGTGTACAAATACCTCTTGGCAATGAAGCGTAATACCTCGCGATAACTCTTGACGTAAAACTCAAGTGGAAGGAGGACGTTTAAACCTGACGTGAAATACAAAGACATGTACTGACTTATTGGTTGAACATTTCAAGCTAAGATTGGACAACAAGCTCTGCTTCTATACAATCAAATCCTAAAACCTGTTTTGGACGTATTTTCGTCCAACTTTGGGGTAAGCAATATGAACATTATAAAGACTTTTCAAAATAAGGTTTTAAAACAATCGTCAATGCACCTTGGTATATCAGAAACGACGATAGATCACAGAGAATATTGCCACTTTCAAATGAAGTTAAGAAGTTTGTCTATAAACATAAGTGCCGCCTAGAAGAGCACACAAACACTGCAGTTTACCCGATTCTTCAGGAAACTTATGTCTTGCACCGACTTCAAAGGACTAGACCTCTTGATCTCGTGCGATAGTCTACACCGGCGCATGGTTGCTGTGTTAGCAGGAACTTTCAGTGGAGAGTAACTTGCCGACCTGAATCATTAAATATAAAACTACTGGTTAAGTGCTTCACTTAGTTGTAGTCATAATAAATTCAGGGAGGCTTAGTGAGTAAATATTTCACACTTCTATGTGGGAACGCTCGCCATAGAGTCTTGTCGAAGGTTTCCACCCACCATCGAAAAAAAAAGATATCACATATCTCTAAAAACTGCGATGTCAGCAGGCGTTCCACAGGGTTCTGTACTTGGACCCATCCTTTAGAACTTAAGGAAGGTTATCAGCTTTACAGGCGACACCGTAATGGTGGTGGTGGCCAAGAACAGCCACGAGGTTGAAACTGCCACAAACAAAGCAATCAAGAGGATCAAAAGTTGGCCTTGAACTAGCTGACCACAAGACAGAATCTGTTTTAATAACCAGCCGAAAGACTGAGAAATACCCGAGCTTCTGTTTCTGGGCTTCTGGGTGAGTTCCCAGAAAATTAGATCTAAAGAGGCTTTTGGTGGTTTCCGTGGCGTTGTGGGTATATGCGTCGACTTAACATCGGTGCCTGGGTTCGACTCCCAGTCGGTACGACCAAAAATAATTTTGACGCTTACCTCTTTCGAGTCGGTGACAATGCTCAAAGAGCAATAACTGACTAGAAAAAGTTTCTCAAACTTGGCCGTTCGGAGTCGGCATAAAACTGTAGGTCCCTTTCACTCGTGAGAGAACAATAGCACGCACAACACGAGTGGTTGTTGAGAAGCTAGGCCCTGGACCTCTACGGGCTGTTGCGCCACCCATATGTGTATATAATGTTGGCATTGAAACGGAAACATCTAAAGTGCTCCTGGTGGTAAACGAGGGAAAAACTAAGTATATGCTGTCACCAAGAAAGGACGCACAGCATCGAAGACTCTTCCAGAACGTTACCGTATGCAGCTTTAACATCGAGGTCGTGAAGGACTCGTCTCCGTCGCCTCCGCGGTAAACAGTACAAACATCATCAGTACCGAGATCAAGCGCAGAACGGCCCTTGCCAACCGCTGTATTTTTGGACTCCAAAGGTAATTGAGTAACAGAGCCCTCTCTTGGAAGACCATTGTTCGGGCGGATGAGTTCGCTCGCCTTTGTCTGATAATTTTTAACTCTAAAAAATGTAAAATATGTCACCTCGAAGGATTTCGAAAAAAGTGAAAAGATGCGAAACAGTGCGACTTCAAATTGTACTCAAATTTACGAAATTATTATATTTGCGGATTAGAAAAATTAGCGAAAAAAGCGAAATACAACTAACTTATTCGATGGAATACAAGAGAGTTTATTCAATTCTTTTACACTTCAGTGTAGTGACAATATTCGGTTTGAGTATTTCAATTTTAAAATGTTATAAAATAATTACGGAGCTTGGTGCAAACATTCAAATTTTGGTATAACAGCTTATGATGTCGAACTAATCTTAGTTGAAACAGATTGATTGAATATAAATATTGAATAAATCGATACATTGTGATAATAATTTGAAATCTGATCCAACAACCATGTTGTACAGGACCTTGATCATCCCCGTCCTGCTCTACGTCGGAGAGGCATGGACTATATCCGAAACAGATGATGAGACTCTTGGTCTTTCCGAGAGAAAAGTTCTGCGCGCGATCGTTGGTCCTGTTTGGGTTGATGGCATTTGCAGAAGAAGGTTAAAACTAGATTTATACGACCTGTACAGCAACATGATTCTAGTTAGGCGTTTTCGTCTAAGAGGGCTAGGCCATGTAACTTTTCTACGGCCCGAAGAATCTTCGCCTCTGAACCTGTGGGACAACGGAACAGAGGGCACCCACGTATAAGGTGGAGCACACAAGTCAAGAGGCACCTCAATCGGCTTGGTGTGGGAAACTGGAGACAGCTGAAGAGGGACGTTGGGTGAAGCCCAGGTCCACGTAGCACTGTAGCGCCCTAAGAATGTAGCGGCTGAATTTCAAAACTCGCGTCAAGTACTGCAGCAAAAACGCATTAAGGATGTAGGCAGTGCTGCCAAGCGTCGGCGGACTTGGATACGCAAGAAGGATCCTGCTTTCCAGAGTGGTAAGCTAAGTCGTTCTTTACTCCGCCGCTCTGGTATGAACGGGAACTCTTGCCATCAAGGAGACAATAAGGTCGCTTTCATTATCTTAAAGGCTCTGAGCAATAAGAGGGTTTGGAAACTTTTTGGACGAATGAGGCTACATCATGGTATGGTCCCTATCGCCAACGCAACGTAAAGGTATACCTAAGGCGAACGAAAAATCATGCGAAGACTAGCGCAAGATGTCTGAAGAAAGAGGAAAAGAGGAGGTCTGTGGCAGTGCGGCAAATCAGATTGGGCACAATTAAAGGATGTTGGACCGATAAATTATATACATTCACAGATAGGCACGATAGAAGAGGTCACATGCAGAGCACGCAAGATTCCCTAATAGGTGCTTCGCATTGGCGAAAACCAGTCTACCAACTCTCGAGCACCTAGTTATATTTCTCCTCAAAGGATTTAGATAACAGCGAGAAGATGCCAAGCAGTGCGACAAAAGCTAATAAATGGCTGAAGATGCGCTCCTTTATAACGCGTGTGCAGAACTAGCTAAGAAAAACCGAATTGGCCACCTTAGAGCAAATAACGTGATTGGCCCCGAGGATGGTGAAAGTGTGCACGGCCGTGCTTTAGGACGTACGCTTGCGAAAAAAGAAGAAGAATATCCCACGAGTCGTTCATGTGGGCATAACAGGCTGTGGCGCAAACCATATATACCATCTTCAAACTCATAGCTAATTTGCTTCATTCCAAGCTCTGGTTTTAGATAGGAGAACGGATGATCAGCTCTGTGCCACCATGAGCCCAACACGACCAAAGTCTGGTTGCAGACTATCACCCACATTCAAACCCGATTGCGTCCTCATTTAGGGCCCTCTCTCGTCTGCGATGAGCCAACCTTACACGGTTTTAATTAACTTTATTTTCGTGCATGCATTTTTTAGCATTTTTAGCACTCACGAGGTGACTGTGCCATCGTCGCACAGTGCGTGCTCGGCACGATGCCTGCCACCAACGAACTTTCGCTTACCCGGAGCGAGAGTGCAATTATTACGCAAAATCTCAAAAAATTCGTTCACTCGGAGCTTGCTGCTGGTTGCACCATTCGCGTCAAAACAGCGCCAAGCACAGGCGATGAAGAAGGCCGCACATAGATTACACTGAAAGCATTGCAAAAATGATGTGCATGCATACAAGGCTTCAAATCTTAGTCTACAATGCATTCAGAATAAACGAATGAGTGACTTGCCAACTGCGCTCAACAAAAAATAGGAAACAAGAATCAACAGCCAGTGTAAAGCATTTGGTTTCCAAATAAAATTCCAAATTAATAAAACTTTATATATAAAAATACACTTTATACAACATTTTATACACCGTTCTACTCACTACTTTTTTTTTTGCCAAACGCCATACAACATATTCAGAATTCTACGTAACCCCTGTCAAATTTTCTCTTTGCATTACCCTCGACGGTGAGTCTAGTTTAATTAAATCTTTGTACGCCCACGAACGAGCATTTGCACATTTCTTCACAAACTAAAATTGGGAAATCACTGAGAACGTTTTTACTCTGACCAGTCAGCGACGGAATAGGTACCTTTATGACAGCTTGACAGTGTCGTAAGTTACTCCGAATGAGGTACCCAAATAGCGTAACGGATACAATTGTTTGCCCCCCTAAGCAAATTTTGAATTCATGGCGGAACTGAGTTCCATACGCTCTACACGGCCTAGCCATCTTAGGCGTTGGATCAGAAGACGTCTGACTAGACTCATGTCGCTGCGTAGCCCGTACAGTTCGTGGTCGAATCTTCTCCTCCAGAAACCGTCAACGCAAACAGGACCAAGGATCGCACGCAGAACTTTTCTCTCGAAAATACCAAGGACTTCCTCATCCGCTTTTGAGATTGTCCATGCCTCCGCGCCGTACAGCAGGACTGGGATGATCAAGGTTTTGTATAAAGTCAGCTTGGTCCTTCGAGAGATGGCGCTACTACTCAATTGCTTCTTGAGCTCATAGAAACAGCGGTTGGCAAGAGTTACTCTGCGTTTGATCTCGGTACTGATGTTGTTTGTACTGTTTATAAAATGGTGATTGGTTCTCTATATTTCAGCACTGTGAACGTACGCAAATAAATGATTCATACAAGAAAAAAAAAAGTAGATAAATGTGGATTTACGTTCCTTTTTATATTTTTTAATGAATGCCCTTTTTTTATTTTTAAGTGTTATGTTTTGCCTTTTTTACTTTTTCAATCAACGGAATCCTAACCCCAAGTGAATTGGAATTGGCGATGGAATTGTGAAAATGAGGCCTAGACACCGATCCGCTTTTCGCATCTACAACCAGTACTAGACCCAAGAAGTTCAAATCGACTCACACCTCCTATTTGGATATTTTAAGATCGTTCATGCAGATGACTTTTTTTGACATTCCTGCCAAACTCGTCAGGTTGTGCAGAATGGCGCTGAAGAATACTCACTGCACCATCAAGATCAGAAAAGAACTGACTGAGACATTCAATGTCAAAAAAAGATTTAGACAAGGCGACGCGTTGTCATGTGTCATCTTCAACTTCGTCAAGGAAAATATCGAGTAAGAATCACACGCCAACACCAGAGGAGAGATCTTCGAGAAGTCCGTAAAATTGCTGACATGCGCGGATGACATTGACTCGATTGGCAGAAAGCAGCGATCAGTCACTTTAGCGCCTGTTGGTATTCTGATGGAAGCGGCTAATATGGGCCTTGCGGAAAATGAGATAAAAATGATGTCTTAAACCGATCATGACAATGGGTAGTCATAATTTCAAGTTCAGCTCAGCAGTAAACAGTACAAAGAAAATCGGTACAGGAATCAAAATCAGAGTATCTCTTCACAACCGCTGTTTCTTTGGACTCAAGGGCAATTGAGTAATAGAGTCCTCTGTCGAAGGATCAAGCTGACTTTATGTAAGATACTGATCATCCCAGTTATGCTTAACGGCGAGGAGGCTTGGACAATCTCAGTTTCTCAAAGAAGTCTTCAAATTTCTCCTTCACAACTTCGAGCGTTGCGTCTTATGGCATGTGAAATGTAAGTTAATACCCAAAATATTCATTCGCATCCATGGCAGCCGGATGTAATGCGCCTAACAATACGCTGACGCGACATCTATCCCTCGAAGCGGATAGTATTGACCTTACTTATCAATACTGACCGGACCTTACCCACCAACAAACAACAGCTAGCCTAATACTCTGACACCTGCAGTCACCCAGCTAGATGACCCAGCTGCACCTGATCCTCTCCGCATTTTTTCCAATCCCATTTTCCCACAGGTTGATTTTCCCTTTTAGATTAAGATACGATTTATAGATGGTAAAATTAGATCTTAGATGATCAATCCAATAAAGAGGTGCAACCTCACGAAACTAACAAGTAATTGTTTTTCAATAGACTGATACCGAAAAGTCTGTCTTGTATGTTGTCAAGCTATGGCCACAGAGCGATTGTGGAATCATGTCTCCTTCTCACTTCAAAAGAAATAAAGTCGCAATGATGCCGCCATGCTGGTTTCTGTAGAGGCACCAATTAGTTAATCTGCGATGACTCTGATTGACTTACTCGAAAATGTGCATTATTCTAGCCCCAATGAAATTTTGCCTGTTGACATAGTCGCTGACCAACAATGTTGCTCGTCCGAGAAAATGACTTTTCAGCCAAAATACGGAACTCCGACTATAGCTGTGTTTTTTGCAAGCGTATATACGCTTAATTTTGAAGTGCACAAAAAAAACGATCATCGGCGCTTAATGATTCATCATAAAATCTTGACAGCACCGACGACATTTATGACATTTGCTAAGCATTCAGGGGTGTAGTCGTGGAAGGTGATTTCTGATCTTTGATGGTTACAATCTTCATTTTGTGACTGTGTACTTTAAACCACGTACGTGACCATCACTTTGAAAACAAAAACACTTAATAATTATAAAATAAAAAAGTGTTCATTAAATGAAAAGAATCGATTACGAAACATAAACGGAATGTATAGCAGAGACTCTTAATATACCAAAAATTGCATACTTATGGATGCCAAAAAATTGAAAAATGATCTAATACATCAACCACACCTGCAGGTGTAAGCCACATACAGCAACCCAAAAAATGAATGAATGAATTCAGGATTGGACACACAGAAATTAATGATTGGAAGCATTGTTTTTATCCGCGCTTATTCCTTAAGCGGCGATGGATATGATGAGTAAGTTAAGCGGATATAGGATTCGTTGTTAGTGTATTTTACATGCAAATCGAAATTTAGGCGTATATACGCTTGCAAAAAAACGCAGCTTATTCTTGGTTGTTCAGCTTTAATTCTTGGGTCAGGATGAATGTAGGCCCAACCGCAAAATAAGACGGGATGGTCTCTAGCGACGCCCAGCTGATGAGCGCCTAATCGGAATTTCTAGGGTTAGGTTAGGAAATGGGGCTGCTAGTACATTCACCAGCACACTTAGACCATATTGGTCCATTGTGACACCCCTAGTCAGACTACTACCACTGATTGACTACTCCAGTGATAGTGCCGTTAATTTGATCCCAACGGCAAACCAGATAAAAGCGTGCTAACTTTGCTTTCACTGCGATTCGAACCCAGGACCCTGCTAACCAGGGGCAGGCACTCTACTAAGCCGTATCGGAATTTCTAAGTCTTCTTCGAAACTGGCCGCTACAGCGGCTATGTACCCTCAATTTTCTGGTTGGTGGCTTAAGGTCCAAACGGGTGTAATTACGCCAAACTTTTCCACGATGCTACGAATTGACTGCACACTAAAATGTGATCAACTGGATGACTTAAATCGTACTAAGTTGTAAGTCCTGTTTAAGTCTAGCTAGTAGGCGAGAACAGCATCTATTGCAAATTAAGAACGAGATATTTCTTGACTGACTTAAGAGAGTCTCCGTTAAAACCTTTTTTTTTCCGTGGGTAGGTGAAAATCTTCGACAAGACTGTACGGCGAGCGTTCGCACATATGTTCTGACTCACTAAAACCACCTCCCCGAATTTTTTTAAGACTACAACTAAGTGAAGCACTTAGCCAATAGTTTGTATTTCAAGGTTTAGGTACTGATCGGCAGGCTACTCTCCAATGAAAGTTCCTGCAAACACCGCAACCATGCGCCGGTGTAGACTATCGCACGAGATCAAGGCGTCTAGTCCTTTGAAGTCGGCGCAAGACATTAGTTTTCTCAAGGATCGGGTAAAATGCAGTGTTTGTGTGCTCTTCTAGGCGGCAAAGATCTGAACTTCATCTTGAAGTAGTAATATTCCAAGATCGCTGTGGATATCATCGTTTCTGATAAACCAAGGTGCATTGACTATAGTTTTAAGCACCTTTTTTGAAAAGTCTGTATTACGCTCATATTACTTGCTTTGGTACAACGCCATATGTTCAAACAGGTTTAAGCTTGTATACAAGTAGCTTGGAATTTTTACCAATAAGCCAGTACAGATCTTTGTATTTGCACGTCAAGTTCTGGAGGTCTCTTCTTAACGTGCTCTTTCCACTTGAGTTTTACGTCAAAAGTCATCCCGGGGTATTTTGCTTCATTGCCAAAAGGTATTTGTTGACCATTTGGGAAGACTGGCAAGTTCTTAACTTGCTTATAAGTAAAATTATTATAAACTGATTTGCCTTCCTTAGGGACAATTCGTTAGAAGTTCATCCACGCGTGTATCTGATCTAGAGCACGTTGTAATTTTGCTGTAGACTCTTCAACCGTTTTAGCTGTTACCAAAATTGCGTCAGCAAATGTGCCTAGAACAGTGTGTTCTTCTTGTGGTAAATCACTTGTATACAGTAGGTGTAATGTCTCCTGCCGAGCAAACTAAAGGCCTTTCCGTCTCTCTTCCCCTTTATCCCGCGCCTGACCAATGTGGTGGGAGCCATCGTCGAAGAGGCCTAATTCATTGCCATGACTGCCCTAGATTCCAGTCCACTCCGACCTCACTTTTAATTAAAAATAAATAAACAACATCCACGTTGCTCTTAGCGTATGGCCACCACGTGGGCGCCTTCAACCACAAGGCCCATCTCGCCGCAACCTCTGCCTGAAGCTCCATCGGTGGACGCGACGTTGCATCGATTTTGATTAAATTTTTATCAAGATCTCCGCTGAACTCGCCGCGACCTTAAGTGGAGTTTCATTTTGATTATGCCTGTTCTTCCACGAAAACATAACCACTCTGCGAAGGCTCTTTCATCTCTATTTGCTTGACCCAAAAAAAGAGGATTACAGCAGCACCCAAAATGAACCGTCCAATTATGACGATATGATCTCGATGGTGGGCCATTTGTTGGCGATTTGAGTTCGAGTGCGTCATCGTGATTAATGCGTGGTTCCCACACATCGTGCAGCGAGGCGTTTATTTAAGCAATTACTTCCTGATTACCGGACACGTTAACGTGGGGGTTTGCTCCGGTCCCGGGCCACCATTCAGTGGTAATTGCATGAAAAGTGGTCAGTCGGTGACAGTTGGTGTTGCGATGGGGAGTGTTCGGAAAATGTATTTCAACGCACGGCCTCGGGGAGTGCTAACGATTTTCTCAGCCATCAGAAGCTATTACGACTCGCTTGAGATGTATTGAGTTTGACTTGATATTCAATTAGTGGTCACTTGTCAGGTTTGTGAACACAGCTAGAAGGCAATGGACTGATTCTGAAGACAGCTCGACATTGGTAAAGTGTTTATTTGTCTGCTTTATTGATTTGAAGGAAAATTGGTGACTCGACAAGTTGGACTTGATCAGGAGTACATACTGAGGAGTCCACAAAGAATTACAAACAAACTCTCTCTTCAGATCAGTTGATCAGATTTAAGTTCAAAAGTTCAAAGTTTTCGATATTAAACTGGTTGAATAGGTGTTCCTTCTGGAAAGCGACGCGAGGAGATTTTTGCTGAGACAAACACCAAAAGAAGTCAAAACACTGCTAAGAGACAATCGAAGGAATATAGAACTGCATTGGTTAGTACAGTAAAGAGGAGTTTTGAGATTGGACGCCTGAGCGCACCCGAGATGGCCAGAGCCTACGAAGAGCAACTGAGTGAGAGACTCTCCGGTATACCCACGTCATACACCAACGCCAACGAGATGTGGTTGCATTGCCCTTCTAGTTTAGACGTCGTCATAGCTAACGTGGGAAATGTGAACACGTTTAGTAGAGCGGGTGCGAGTTCGATTGTTGATATAACGTTCGTTAGTAGTAGCTTATCTAGGCATACGACATGGCGCGTTAACAATCACTATACCCACAGTGACCATAATGCAATTATAATAGATGGCCAAAGTGTTACGCGATCTCGAAACACTCGGTCACAAACTAGCAAGACGAAATGGAATGTGAACACCCTAGATGAGGAGTTCTTAGAGTACGCAATCGCGGAAGCTACAGTTGATGGGAGAACAGCAAACGAGATCGTACGTCAAGTAACGCGACAACTGCACGCTGCCTGCGATTTATCGATGACTCGAACGGGGACACAAAATCGCCGCACAGTGGTCCCGCAGTGGAAATAAATACCCGAAGTGACATATCTTTCCCGGCCAAATGGTTTATGTTTTTCAATTCTACAAATATGAGAACCTAGAAAGCCAAAATTTTGTTGACTTTGGATCATCCGTTTGGCTGTACCGTTAGCTCAATGTTGAGACTTTGAAAATTACAAAAATTTACGTATTTTTTAAGCAAATTTGATGTGCCATATTTCCTAAAATTATGTACATTGGAACCTAAAGTAATTTTTTTTTTAAAAAGGTCATACATCTTGCTTTCTTATTGCTTACCAATTTTTTAAACCAGGCTTTTAAGTAAAGGCACATTTTGAGAGGGGCGTTTCCATGTTTGATGGACTATAACAAAAATGCTACAAGAGTCTCCAACGGGAGAACAACTTTTTCTGAAAGCTAAAAGTATTGTCTATCGATGCTGACTAGAGACCACTTTTGACCATTTTGGGAGTACGACGCATTTAAGTGGAGCAATGTCGTGCATTCTTCGGCATTTTCAAACGATTTCCCTTGCAATGCATGGATTGTGCAAACGCTATGCGAGATGACGAGGATGTTTTTATTATTGTAAATTAGAATTCTTTGGGTCATAAAATTGTTATAATTATGAATCTAATTGCTGTTATCTTGTTTTGTTTATAATAATAATAATATGGGTGGCGCGACAGTTCGAGGTGGACCTGGGCCTAGCTTTTCAGCAACCACTTGTGTTGTGCGTGCTATTGTTCTTTCACGAGCGGAAGGGACCTACAGTTTAATGCCGACTCCGAACGGCCAAGTTTGAGAAGCTTTTTCTAGACAGGAATAGTCTTTGAGCATTGTCAGTGACTCGAAAGAGGTGGAGCCGTGAATAATGATAGGCGGTAAATTCGGGTATCGAACCTGGCACCCTCTGCGTAGGAGTCGACGCACTTACCCACTACGCTACGGTGACCCACGATCTTGTTTTGTTTGCGGTGTCATAAATGCATGTCGCAATGGGGCAAAAAAGAGGGGGTAATTAGACCGTTATTGGCGAATATCTATTTCTGACTTTGAGGCATCGGGAATTAGTTTATGATTCCGAAAATATTGAAGGTTTCAATTAGGAAGATGACGTTTTGCCTTATAATAAATATTATAAAAGTGAAATCGGCCGTTATTAAAGTAAGGCATGAATTGCACTTTACGATGATAGATGGCAAAGTAGCCCAGGCTGTGACAAACACGTCTTCTGCAAGTTCATGTATTATATGTGGCGCGAAACCATCTGAGATGAATGAATTTCATTTGAAGTTACTTAGAGCAAAACCAAGAAATCAGGAAGCTCTAAGATTAGGAATTTCACCCTTGCACGCTCGCATCCGTTTTATGGAATACTTGCTACATGTAGCCTACAGTTTGGAGTTTAAAGCTTGGAGAACAACAAAACCATACACCAGGCAAGGAAGAGTCAAATTCAGCAGAAGTTCATACAAAAAATGGGTTTTAAAGTAGATACCATAAAGCAAGGATTTGGCACAACCAACGATCGGAACACATCTAGAAGATTTTTTGAAGACCCATTATCAACGGCAGAAATAACGGAAATAGATGTGCAACTCATAAAAAGATTCAGTGTTATCCTGGAGACAATATGCAGCAATTTTTGGATTGACCCCGACAAGTTTGGAGCTTATGCCCACGAAACCGCTACAATGGCTACAAATTTATATCCCTGGTATTATATGCCAGCAACAGTGCATGAAATTCTGTTCCACGGAGCAGAAATAATAGCAGCAGCCATGTCCGTCGGATTGAATTGTCAGAGGAGGCGCAGGAAAGTCGGAATAAAGACTATAGGTACTATCGCATTAATAATAGTAGAAAATGTTCTCGTTCGGCAACAAATGAAGATGTTATTCATCAAATGTTGGTATCATCTCACACATGCCGCGTCGAAGCTGGTATCCGACATTCAATGGAATAAAAATAAAAAACAATGTACGGGTGCCTGTCTGATCGACTTAGAGAAGGCGTTCTTCACCGTTTGGCTAGAGGGCCTTTTCCTTAAGCTCGTCAGGCTTGGCTTACATAAAACATTGCTATACATGATATATGACATGATAACAGGTAGAAAGTTCGTCGTAAAAAGTGGCGGCGTAACTTCTACCACAGTTTTTAATATCAATAATGGTCTACAGCAGGGGGCTGTTGGTTCCCCGATATTGTTTGCTATTTTCACTGCAGATCTTCTAAGGTCTATGCCGCACCTAATCGCGCACGCCGATGACTTAGTGGCGTACAGATCATGCCCGAAAGTAGAAGTCATTAATACCTTGTTGCAACGTGACCTTGACAATACTTTGACATATTGCGATGACTGGAAGCTGCGTATCAACTTCCAGAAGTGTGAGACTGTCATTTTCCGTACCCCGCTGGCCATGGCCTCAAGGGATACGCGCGTAAACCGCCCAGGGTCAGACGTTAGCCGTGAAAACTGTAGTTAGATATCTTGGCATTTGGTTGGATCATTTTCTGTATTTTAACAAACATATAGAGAAGTCTCTGACCAATGCTAGAAAAGCCTTTGCTGTGGCAAGTAAGTTGTTTTACAGCAGCCAATTTGATACCAGGGTGAAGGTCATCTGCTACATGGCCCTCATAAGGCCAGTCATGGTGTATGGGTGTCCCCTGTGGTTCAACGTGAGTCCTTCCCAGATGGAAAAGATCAGGGTGTTCGAGAGACGGTGTCTTAGGACTTGTCTCCGGTTGTATCGAACACCCGAGTCTGAGTACAAGAAGTATTATCCTAACGAGGTCCTGTACAACAGGGCAGACGTGAAGAGGATAGACAATTTTATCATTAAATTAATAAGAAGTCACATTGCAAGAAGCATGAATTCTAGCAACAGTCTGATCTTCGGGACTTACTATTCCAATTATATGTACCATGAGAGGGTGCGCCACAACGGCTTTGTCCCACCTGAAGCGTTCCTCTATTTTGATTCGATCGGCTTGATCCAGGACACGGAAGGATGTCCTGTAATCTATCATGCGCCGAACAGTTGACAGGCGACTCCTCTACGAATCTGATGTCGTCCGCTAACACGAAGATCTTCTCCGGTTCAGTAGAGCGATCCCTGCTCGAGACAGGAGAGAGAGTGATAAGGAGCGGCACTTCTTTTGGAGGTTACACCAGAACCAATCCCCGCCTTCGCCGTCCCTGCCTATATGATATTAATCGTTTAGTTGGTATAACGGCCCACTTACCTAGTTAAAAGGCAGAAAAAAAAAAGAGGTGCACAAGGCCGTGTGGATTATATATGTTACGCATATACATAACATACACGCCCTTGCGTTCACGTCCGTAGTATTACGGACATAGATTAAGTTAGATTAAGTATTTTTTTAATAGGTATTAGGGTTATTAGATTTAGATTAGGTAATAATAATAACAATGTATAGAGCGCCAAGTTTTTCTTAGTTTTCTTGGCCAGTAAGGCCTAAACAATAAAGTCTGTCCTAAGGACAAAAAAAAAACAATACTTTGGATGCCAAAAGGCAAATAGTAAGTCAGGATAGAATATTTTAGAGTACCCGCGAAGGGTCAGTAAGATAGAATTAAGTACATGAATTGTTAGATATTAAGATAGATTTTTACGTCATTTTTGTCTAGTATAAGTTGTCCTGAGAAATAAAATAAAAATGAAATTAAAAAAAAAATGTTGGTATCATCTGAACCCTGGATTGCGTATTTAAGGCCTGAAGCAAAAACAAAAGATTCGCTGCCACCTAGTACTGAAGCGCAAGCCTTATTATACTGAATTGCTTAGTTTCTTTAATTCCAAATAAAGTGTACGTTACCAAAACTTGTAAAATTGAATTTATATTTATAAACAGTGATTACAAATTTGCTTTAAGTCCCAATTTCGAGTCATGGACAATAATAAATAATTATTTTATGCATTTAAACAAAAACAAAGTGTTTTTTTTTATTTTCTTAACTTAAGATTACTCAGTTAGCTTATGAGATACATCAACCATTTTTGAAACATAATAAGATCTCATAGTACTTGCACCATGTTTCAAATTTCATTAAGATCTGTTCACAGGTTCAAAAGTTACAGATTTATTTCCAACTCTCCCATAGAACGGGACCACTGTGCGCCGGCGTCCAACGTATTGATGGAACGACGACATCAAGGAACTTCGATCAGCCTGTCTAAAAGCACGGAGAAAATATCAACGATCTATATGCGATACGGATAGACACTTGATATTAAGGACAGCGTATAAAGAAGCACGTGCCGCGCTTAAATCCGCCATTAAGGCTAGAAAAAGACAGTGCTTTAAGTGCTTAAGGAACGCAACTGAATTAAAATGTACAAAATTATAACCGCGGAGCTCAAGACGCCTCAGAGACCAGCGCCAACTTGCTCCCTATTACTCAGCAGAATTGTAGAAACTCTGTTCCTCTCTCAAAAGGACGGAGTTCTACTAAGCGAGATCACACATTCCTGCCGTAACAGCTGATGAGCTCACCGCGGCAATAGAGAGGGTAGAGGATCGAAAAGCTCCTGGTCCAGACAGCATACCAAATCGGGTTTTAAAAAAAATCAATGAAGGCCCGCCCAAACATTTTCGTTGGCATGTATACTGCCTGCTTAAACGAGGGAATATTTCCAGAAAACCGAAAGGAAATTAACCACCTGAGGATCCCTCATCTTATGGACAGCTCTGTATGCTCGACACCTTGGGCAAAATATTAGAGCGAATTATATGCAACAGACTACAGCCTATCATTGAAGCCAATGATGGACTCGCGGAATATCAGTACGGCTTTAGAAAAGGCCGATCGAAAATCGACGCGATTAAAGTCGTAATAGACAAAGCCCAATCGGCTGTAGAAGGAAGACGATGGAAAGGAGGCAGTAAAAAGTACTGCGCCGTGGTTACACTTGACGTGAAAAATGCTCTTAACTCGGCGAACTGGTCGCGTATTTTACATTACGCCTCGAAAGACTAAATTTACCGAATTATATATTAAGAATAATCAGGAGCCACTTTACCGATAGGTTGCTCCTTTACGACTTCGACGAAATTGTATAAAATTACAGGGGGCGTACCCCAAGGATCAGTGTTAGGTCCCCTACTGTGGAACGTGATGCATGCCGACGTATCACGACTCCCAGTCCCCAGGGAAGTGTCCAACGTAGGTTTTGCGGACGATATTGCTGTTGTAGTCGTGGCGAAACGGCTTGAAGAAATCGAGTTGTATAGCAACGAGAGCAATAGCACTGATAAAGAACTGGCTACGCGCTATGAGTTTAGACCTCGCGGATCACAAACGGAGTCCGTTCTCATTACGAGTAGAAAAGTGCTAGAGACCATGACGATAAAAGTCGGAGACCACACCATTATTTCCAGTCCATTTATAAAATACCTGGGAGTGATGATTGATGCTCGGCTAAAGTTCAAGCATCACCTCGCATACGCTTGCGAGAAATCGTCAAAAGCGATAGGTTCTTTCAAGTCTCATGTCGAATATCGGCGGCCCGAAGCAAGGCAAACGATTAATGCTTGCGAGAGTTGTGGCTTCCATGCAGTTGTATGGGGCACAAATGTGGTCTGACGTTGCGAACAAAAAGACACGCATGAAGGAAACCAATCGATATCCTAGCTTTAGAAGCTATACGGCTCTATGACAAGTCGGGCCAGACACAAATCATGCGAAGAAATTCGTAAGAAGCCGCAGTATTGAAACGTGGCAACAACAATGGAACGAGGCCCAAAAAGGGAGATGGACGTACCGGCTAATCCCACATATAGAAAGTTGGGTAACGAAACACGGCGAACTGAACTATTATCTTACACAGTTCTTGACTGGTCACGGTGGTTTCCGGGAATATTTATTCAAGCGAAACCGTGACTCGAGCCCGCCTTTCCTCACTGCGAAAACGCGGCAGAGAACGTGGAACACGTCTTTTTCGAATATCCTCGATATGCAAACGAACGAGCTGTATTGCGGGACGCATTTGGTGAACCGCCGACACCAGAAAACATTGTCCAACATATGTTGAGCTCTGAAGACCTTTGGTCTGCTGTGAACGATACAGCAGTACGAATAATATCCGATTTAAGGAATTTAGAACGGCAGCGGAAAGCGAATTCGCTAAACGATACTTTACGAAGCAAAAAGCTCGAATCCGTCCCTCGCGAATTTATACCTAGCAGTAGTTTGGCGAGGGAATAAACGGAAAGTTTCCACGGGAGGTGGTTTTAGTCAGTATGAATCTGACACTACCAATGGACGTCGGACCATTGGTGCCTATGCAAGGTTTCCTCCTGCACTCGAGAAAAAAAAAATTTCCCCTTGACCAAAAAAGAGGTAGCCGAAACCACCTTAGGCTACCTACCACGAGTGGGTAGCAGATGGCGAGTGGGAGCAGAAGAAACATGCAACTAACGAGGCATACCAAGAACAGCGCATGAGGAGTGGGCTGGGCTAGAAGATGGGATGAGAAGAAACTTCTACGCCTGAAAAAAAGGTCTCTCTCAACCTCCCAGCTAAAGGATATCGGAAAATCAAGAGACAAGCATAAAATACGGGCCCTCTACAGAAAAGCCAAAAGCCTTTGCCGCTGGCTTTAGGAGGGTAGCCAGGCTCTTCGAAACTGTGAGGGTAACCTGGTAACTGACCCGCAAAGAATAGTGAATGTGTTTAAGCAGCACTTGCAACCGCTGCTTAACGGGCCCGACCAGGAGAGAGTGATAGGGAATCAAGAAATCCCAGCTGCAGTTGATGAAGTAGTTCTTCCACCTAGCTTTGAAGAAGTCGGCACAGCCACTAAAAGGCCACAAAGCCGCAGGCTCAAATGGCTTACCATCAGAGCTCTTCAAGGCCGGTGGCGATGTTCTGGCACAGAGCATGCCTCAGATCATCTACAGAATTTGGGAAGACTAAAGCATGCACTGGAATATCAGCTCCATATGCCCCATCCACAAAGAAGGCGATCCTACCACTTGCAAGAACTACAGAGGTACATCCCTGCTCAACGTCGCCTACAAGATCCTGTCCAGCACACTGTGTGAAAACTAGGATTACCCTACAACGACTTCTGTAGCGGAAGCATTGATGAGGTAGAAGAGGCAAACCCCTCACATCTACTCTGCAACTGCCCTGCTGTGGCCTCCATTAGGAAAGAAACCCTGGGAGAATTCTATATAAATGAACTCACTGATAAGGATGTCAGATCAATCTGGCCATTCGTCCAAAAACAAAATGGTTCCAGGAGGAACGGAAGGTAACCGGCACAGCGTCAACACAATGGACCCCCGGGTCTAAGTGAATCCATCACATTCGATGGAAGCTACATAACCTAACCTAACCTACTTCTTACCTCCTTTACAACTAGCTCCGCTCTCCCTTAAGTCTTTAAAACGTTTTAAGATACGGAGGTCTTCAATCAGAATTCTTCAGCAGAATAGCTTCATTCCATTACACTAGCCATTGCGACGAACGTTCTCCTCTTAAGCCTGTGAAAAGATTGACGATGGTGCGCATCTATTTGAAACTGTCGAAGTATGATGACTTGGGCTACCTAAAGTCGACTCTATGGATCGGAACCATCATTAGTGTGCCAGACGTTGAGACGAGCCTTTGGAAGAAATCGCGTAGGCGACGAGTTGAATCACCTTCTGTATGAATGCGGTCTCAGTCTAAATTGAAATCAGAAATCCACACCATCTAGCGACTTTTCATGTTCCTGGCAAGAAGTTCAATCATCACGTTGTCACTACCCATTGCGATCCCTACACCTTTCATAACAACTTCAAAGCAATCCAATTAAAAGTCTGCCGCGCCCACACAATGGAACAACCACATCCATTGCCTCGAGACGCGCATCAAGCGACCGCATCATCAGCAGCATCCCTCTTCCACTCGGCGATGTTCAGGGAAATTTATTGCTTTCAATTTGCTTTCTGGGCCATCTTCCTCAGCGGCTCAGTTGCAACACGCGCACAGACCACAGCCATCAAGTGTTCACAGGCGATGTACACACGAGTACAAGCACCGCGCCACCAGGCAATCCACTCCCGGTGACCACAAAGCGGCGGCGCGCAGGCGAACTGAGGAACCAGCAAATTATGCGGCATCAACGGCACATCCAACGCGATCTTCACCGACGCGCCTCGTACATCTTGGAGTGACGAAGGTCTAATGCTAATCTGCGGTGAAGTGCCTTGCGAGATGGTAGGACGCTAACGACTTGTGCTGTGACATCCAATTTTGTCCATGTCACGACCGCTGCAACGCTGGAGCGCGTCGTAACGCAACACGAACGCGCGCCGTGCTGGCAGGGGTGACACTAATTGAGTTTATGAACCGGAGCCCCGATTTATTTTTTTCATTTGGGCACCGAATTAAACATTAACCTGCATGCTCAACCAACTGACAATTAAGTAAGCAACGCGTCCCACGCCAACGAACGTCGCTAATTTATGGCGTTATCGTTAATTCGATAAGCCGCTAAAGGCTTACGCCACTAGCGAGCGCAAGTTCGCCGACAATCTGAGCGAATGCGCTTTGCTGTCTGCCAAAATTGAAGGTGGACAGAATTTATTTCTGACAGATACCCCGTGACAGACAGACACATGATATCTTACTCTCGCCGCTGCTAATCGCTGATCAAAAGGCCGGCTAGCGCAAATCTGAGCGCAAGGACGCGCTGTGACGGGCGCAATTGTTTCGGTTTTTGACCAACAAGTCCATCACTGTGTGAAACTGACAGTTGAGTGGACACGTGCAGATTGGGGTAAGTGGATTCAACCGCAAGGTTGCGCCGACAGGCTTCGGTCGGGCGAAAATGAATTAGAAAGCAGTATCTGGTTACGCAGCTTGTCAGGCAATTCGAAATGTTGTTGATCGCTGCGAGTAATTGGTTTCGAGCGAATTTCGAAACATTCTCTTGGATGTGTGGTGGCGGAGGGACTGACCGACGTGGGGTGACGAGAAGGTGGGCTACGGGAAATTCTGTTCTCAAAGAGCTTTCATTATAATGTAGGGTCGCTTCGTGGTTTTCGATCCCGATGGACTCCAAATGTTGGCAATTTTTTGATAAAGCCGGTGACAATGAGGCTTTTCTTGACATGGAAACCTAGGCGGCTAAATGGGTTTTGCAGTGAATAAGGAAAACACGGAGATTGCCGTCTTCAAGGAAGGACACATATCGTTGACCACCTAAGAAGAAGTTTCACCCACAAAGTGTACTTTCTGTACAGCCAGGGGAATACGGACTCAGCCCCTAAGAAGGCCAGGTCATGTGAAGGGCGCTAAGGATGGTGCCAGCTGAAAAGACTTGTTGTTTGAGGGTTTGTCTGAGATCCATTCCGGTCACTAGCGCAATCAGACGAGGCGGAACCAGCTCCAATCTTTATTCTCGATGTGTAAGCAGTGGGGACAGAACATGTAAGAAGATGCGGACGAGAGCCAGAAACTTTGTTCCAGTGCACGAGACATTAATCAAAAATAGTGTCTTCAATTTCTAGCAACAAGTACGTGTTCAAGATTCCAACCTGATCATCAGGGAGACATACTCTTTGCAACGACGAAGGAAACTAGACACTGTAAAAGAGTACTAAGATTGAGTTTTAGAAGCAATCAATTCTACGCCAAATTTATAAATTAAGTCTAAATCAGAACTTAGCACACGTTGCCGCTGAAGATGCATACCGGCGCGAAGGGCGTTAATGTCGGCACGAATATATGAACATCTCAAGGTGCTACCGAAAGCAAACTAGAACTTCCAAGCCTTTAAAATGTTCAGAGGTTCTACTTGCGTCATAAATGAATATAATATAAAGCACCGGACTGAAAGCGGAACCCTGAAGCACACCAATCGACTTCTCATGGGAGGTGTCCCATTGACTGAGTGGGTTTGGTTTGATGTAAAGATATGATTTGTCTTATTTATATTCATCAAGTTTAGAGGAACGGAACGAGACTAGGACGTCTTCAGCTGGACAGTTAACGTCCAAGGTTGGAGTCGTCTAAGCGGACAACTGAAAAACGTTGCCGTGTTGCAGGCAGTCACGTAGAAACTTTGTTGTTTGCGTCGCTCTATACCGACTGATAGGCAGACGTCCCTGTAGAGCGTATGGACAACTCAGCTCCAGCCCCATAACTGTTCCTTCCTGACAAGAGAATGCCCGCGTCTAAGGTATCGCACAAGTGAAAAGAAGGCACAAGAAGAAGGCACAAGTGGAGAAGGACCAAAACCAAATTGGAGTGCGAAACTGGAAGCAGTTAGTCATAGATCACTTTAGTTGTAGAGATTTGTTCGTTCACGTACTAAGTCCTAAGAGCTGTTCGTATCATTCGTTTTTCTGAAATGAGTCTTCGTAAAATTAATCATCGATCACTGGATTGTGAAGAATGAAAAACAACTGCTTTAGGCTGACTGAATAAACACTTTGAACACTCTAGGTAAAATTCCCAATTACAACTATGTTTCAACTTAATATTCTATCTGGGACATACTGCCGCCATTTGGTTGTCGAATTTCCCCGCTCTGGCACTGAAGTACATACTTCCTTGTATTCCAGATGTGTGGCTGTAGTGGCTTTTATATAACATACAAGTACAACCACTACTAAATATCGGGAATGCTTTCGAGATACATGTGTTTTGGTGGTGGCAAGTACAACACCCACTGAATAGTGGGAATGTATTCCACACGTATATTCCCAACATTCAGTGGGTGCTGTACTTGTACTTCCACAAGTGTTGTGGTGGTGAAGTCGACTGGATGCCGCAGTTGGTAGAGTGCTTACCCCTGATTAGCGGGGTCCCAGGTTCGAATCCCAGTGAAAGCAAAGTTAATACGCTTTTATCTGGTTTCCAAATCTGGTCCAGTCTACCATCAAGAAAGGACACACAACATCGACATCTTGGAAAGAGCGTCACAATGGGCAGCTATAACTTCGAGGCAGTCAAGGCCTTCGTCTACTTCGGCTCCGCAGTAAATAGTACAAACAACATCAGTACCGAGATCAAACGCAGAGTAACTCTTGCCAACCGCTGTTTCTATGGGCTCAAGAGGCAATTGAGTAGTAGCGCCATCTTTTGAAGGACCAAGCTGAATTTATAGAAGACGGACGCATGGACAATCTCAAAAGCGGATGAGGAAGTCCTTGGTCTCCTCGAGAGAAAAGCTCTGCGTGCGATCTTTGGTCCTGTTTGTGTTGACGGTTTCTGGAGGAGAAGATTCAACCATGAAATGTACGGGCTGTACAGCGACATGAGTCTAGTCAGGCGTCTTCGGATTCAACGCCTAAGATGGCTAGGCCATGTAGAGCGTATGGAAAACTAAGCTCCGGCCTGAAGAGTCTTCGAATGCTAACCCGTGTGACAACGTGACAGAGGACGCTCGCGTTTAAGGTGGCGCACCCAGGTGGAGAAGGACCTCAACCAACTTGGCGTGCGACACTGAAGACAGCTAGCCAGAGACCCAGCTAGCTGGAGACGCTTGTTGGTTGGGGCCCGGGTCCACCCCGAAGTGTAGCGCCAAATAATGAAGAAGAAATCTGGTCCAGTCACCATTTCCCGTTGGGATCAAATTAACGACACACTGGAGTATCACAAGTATCACAAGGACCAATATGGTCTAAGCGTGCTGCTGAATGCACTGACAACCCCGCTACCTAACCTACCCTTGTGGTGGCGACCTTTTTATCCCAGCGGCTTTCACAAAACCCACTTCGTGATCGTCTTGAAAGATTCCTATATATAGCGGTCTTAAGAGGAAATAAAACGTGTAACGCAGGTTTGCAAAGTTTTGACACATTCAACTAGAAAACAGAGTCAGACTATCGCAGAACTATTAAATCATGTCAGCCCTCAAGTTCTCTGCATTGGTGATTCTCGGAAGCCTGCCCAAAGACGTTTCAGCTGCATTTTTAACAGATTGCCAAAGTCTTTCAGTCTCTAAGCTGAAATAGATTACATGGCAGCGTTCTAGTAGAATTTCCCCGCTAATTCCCAAAACGAAGCAGTAGACTCTGTGACCAATGCCGAAACGAAATGTCTAGACACACACACAGTATCGATCGTGTAGGGAGAACCACCAAAGGTTTCGAGATCTGAACCGTCCGTTCTGTCCATGGTGGAATACCATCTTGCCTGCCTCCTCCGTGAAGATTTATATTTCACAACAAAGCACATGGCACAACTTCCGAAATACCCTGACAATGACAACGACGATAAACGTCAAAACGTCCCGATACTCAGCAGAGACGATGGCTCTCTGAATACACAATTACGCCAAAAAAAAAAGCAGGCCAGCAATTAAATGTGAGAAAGTGTGTCCGGCGAGATTAGATACTCTCGATGTTTTATAGCAACAAAGACAGGTGGAGCGCATGAGCTCACGCCAATTCCTGTCACAGCTGTGCAGTCTTGTGCCTTCACAGCTGGTTCAGTAAAGATCTGCGACAAGCACATGACCAGCTCCCAATCGGTATTCCGATTTAGATTATTTCGTAAATATTCATATTCAACAACCTCGCTTCAATTAAGGCACTCGATGAAAATAATCGCTCCGCAAATAATTTCACAGTCGCCCCTCGAGACAGCTCTCGACAATCCGATCGTCAGTTGCGTTGACACATCGACTGATGCAATATCTCGTAGACATTGCACGCTGCTGCGGCACAAAATCCAAATGAGTTCGTCGCACCCTCGAGCAAACTTCACCCCGTGCCCAAGGACTCGACCCTCTTCTTTCTCAGAAAACACAGTCGGTCACAACCCGGTTTGCTTCAATTTAAGTTCGCAATTGAATTTAATTTAATATGTGCCGTGATGCTTCTTGTTTTGTTCGCCCGGTTTATGGACTGGATCGCGACTTTTCATCCTCGGGGTGGGCAATTTATTCGAGCAAGCTCGTGAACAAATTGTTTCACAATTCGTGGAACGACTTATAAACGTTTACCGTTCCGCCGTGAGATACGAGCCACTGCAAAGTGATTATGGTCATTCGCGGCAAGAGTGATTGTCAAAACGTAACGGGGGCGAAACTCGGATTTCAATGAAACGAAAATATAATTTACAAAACGGCTGCGGCTACCAGACCGTTAAGGAGGAAGCTTGCCAATTGTCCGCCTCGCGCTGCCGCTGAGATCGAGCCAACAAATCATGGGTAATGAATGCGATTTTTATGCAAATCGCGCCACCATCCCCGACGATTATTGTCTACATCCATAATAATTGTTCCAGTCCTGATGAATTGCGATTACAAATTATGGAATTGGGGTTCTGAATGCAGCCCACGCGAAGTAGCATTGTCCGCGGTCAGTCAACTCGGCGAGCACAAGTGCAAACAATAAACAGAGAAACTGTCACAAACATTGACACACTTATGACAGCTGTTGTGATGAGCCGAGCAGTGACACTGATTGTGAAGTGAGAGGCACGTCGCGTCGTGGAATGGAGTGGTTGTGTGGTGGTTAAGCGCATCGGAATCTTCATTGTTCCTCGAACACTTGCTTTCGCACAGCAGGGGGCACTGTCGGGATTGTTGTTTTGATTGACTTGACTGCTCGAAGTGCGAGTGAAACCGACAGTTCGACCATTTGTGTGGGATCGTTGCGTTACGACGGCTTGCACATTTTTCATGTTTAACAAACGAGCTTGCATACGTCAAAATCAGTGGAACTTCAATCAAGAAGCTTAAGAGATGAATGATCGGGTTTAGTGAAAAGATGTGTTTCTGGCCTTAAAGAAAATACACTCCTTGTTGATGACCGTTTCGTACATTCAGAACAATGGAGACTCCCTTTAGCTAAACTTCATCAGAGCAAGTAAGCCTCTGTATAATTAACCACCCCTAGACTCGAAGTGAGACTGATTACCCAATATAGTCGCTTATGGCGCCTTCGCTTGTAACGAACAGTCGGTTATAGCAATGGTTTTGGTTCTATTTGGTTGGTTTCTTTGTATTTAAACCTATCCCTCTGTAGGGTATAATGTCGTCGTTTGTAACATTACTTTGGATACAACGACCAATTTACGAAAATAAATCAATCAAAAAAGCCTTGCCGCTGGCCTTAGGAAAGGCACCCAGACTCTTCGAAACAACGAGGGTAATTTTTTTACTGACCCGCAGGGAATGGTGGATGTGTTTGAGCAGCACTTCGAACAACTGCTTAACGGCCCTGACCAGGAGAGAGTGACAGGGAATCAAGAAATCCCAACTCCAGTCGAAGAAGTAGTCCTCCCTCCTAGCTTTGAAGAAGTCGGCACAGCCATCAAAAAGCTGAAGAACAACAAAGCCGCAGGCTCAGATGGCTTACCATCAGAGCTCTTCAAGGCCGGTGGCGATGTTGTGGCACAGAGCATGCCCCAGATCATCTGCAGAATTTGGGAGGACGAAAGAATGCCCGACGACTCGAATATCAGCTCCATATGCCCCATCCACAAAAAAGGCGATCCTACCTCTTGCAACAGCTATGGGAGTACATCCCTGTTCAACGTCGCCTACAAGATCATGTCCAGCGAACTGTGTGAACGTATAAGGCTGTTTTGTACCGCACTAAATGGGGTGTGCCAGTGCGCCTTCCGGTCTGGCAAATCGACAATATCCGAAAACTTCACGCTAAGGCAAATGGTGGAAAAGACCAGCGAGTTTCAAATCGATACGCACCACATTTTTATCCATTTTAAAGCTGCATTCATCGCAAGGAGTTATTCGGTGCGATGGCCAAATTCGGGATCCCGGGAAAACTGATCCGGTTGTGTTGCACTACGCTAACAAATACGCAATGCACCGTGCAGTTCGGCTCGAGGACTACTGAGCTGTTTGAAACCTGCACCGGGTTTTGGCAAGGAGATGCGCTGTCGTGTGATTTCTTCAATTTGGTACAGCAGAAGATAGTGCGGCGGGCAGCTGTAAACACGGAAGGCACTATCTTCTACCAGTCAATCCAGATGTTGGAATACGTAGATGACATCGACATCGTCGCGCGCTCCCAACGTGCCGTAGTGGAAGCATTTACGGTAATTGAAGAAGAGGCGAAGCGAGCTGGTCTTAAGATCAATGAGGATAAAACTAAGTATATGTTGTCGACCAAAAAACGGTCCGTCAAACACCACCTAGGACAAAATATTACAATCGACAGCTACAATTTCGAGGTAGTAAAGGAGTTTCTCTACCTCGGGGCAAACGTAAACTCCACAAATGACATCTCTGTGGAGATCTGACCTAGAAGCGCCGTTGGCAACCGGTGCTACTTCGGTTTGTCAAAACAACTAGCGTCACGTCGCTTAGATATTTTGACAGCTGAGGCTTTCCTCCGTTTTGGTGTGAATAAAGATGGACTGAATGGAGAGCTCACTTGTGGAAGTTGAGTGTGCATAGGAGGTGACTTCAACAGAGAAAAAAGTGAAAACGATTTAAAATAATGGAAAATTCTGCGTCGGAAGAGGACTAATTTGACGGAAGAATCTTCAAAAAAATTAAATGGATAAAATGGATGGATTTCCTTAAGTGTTTGCAATTTTAGCCGTGCTTGCTGGAAAAAAAGCCAAACTCCAGACATGAAAAATAAAAAGCAATCTGAGTTGAAAGCTATGGAAGAAGAAATAAAAAAACTATGGGTTTAATTTGAGCACCTCGCAAATAAATTGATAACACGAAGGCCCGCGTCAAATCAAAATGCGATAAGAAAAAGACGAGCAATCTTCACATTACATTAAAAGACCAAAAACAATCGAAGGTATGGCACCACCACCGGTTTGTTCAGGAAAATCGGAAAGGAAATGAGTACTTCTCCATTCCATGTTATCGAACTCGAATCTATGCACGTTCTTGAAATGATCGCCTGTGTCCCCGAAAGGACCTGTGTTATAAATCTTTGTTTTTCGCGTTTGTATGTTTAGAAAGATTATTGCATATACTTTGCACCCACCTTTACCCGATTTTGTACTCACCCTTAAACGTCAAGAAGTCTAGTTTTCAAACGTCAACTGAAGGGGTGGGAACTGCTTTGAGGCAATTTTTTATTCACACCAAATTGAGTATTTCATTTAACGAAAATACTTGACTCATGTGTTCTTACTCGGAGTGTTTTCTCTGTTTTTATTCACACCACCCATTGTCAGTTCTTCATTGTTTGAGGATCGTTTGGTTTGGTAATTCATCAAGTACAGATTTTCGCCAGAGCAATGTTAACAAATTGCTTGGATTATTTAAGACGGTTCAACTTGAGAAACTAAAGCCGTTTTCAAAGTATCATTGCACCATTACATTCATTTGGTGAGCTTCTTTGACCGCGGGAATCATTGATCCACATGTCATCAAAATTATGGTTAACATATTACAGTCAACTGAGCGCTCTAGAGAGACATAACATAAGCAAAAAAAAAAAGATGCCGAAAGGCAGATAGTAAGTTGGATTAGATTATTTTAGAGTACCCGCGAAGGGTCAGTAATATAGAATTAAGGACATGAATTGTTAGATATTAAGATATGGAATTAAATAAAAATGAAATAAAAAAAGAGAGACATAATAGTTAACTTTTTCGTGCAAGATTTGTTTTTGAAACCTAACATTTGACGCGTTGCTGCCGATATACAGGCTGATGTACCCCGAAGAGTCAGTTGATTTACAGATTACGTCGTGTGCTGAAATTACATGTTACATGCCTGGCATCATACTCAAAGACTTAAGCTATAAAATTTTTTGTCAAATAAATTTTTCATTTACAATTTCTCAACTAAAAGAAAAAACCTTTCCTATGAAAAAATGTATAACGATGCCAAATAATTAGATAGATAGATAGATTTTTATTCAGATTTTTTTTACAAGTTTACATGGTCTGATACCTAATTGCATCTTTCTACTGAAATTGTTTAATATTTGTTAAGAAAATAAATTAAATAAATTTATAAAAACAAAGGAAAAAAAAGAAAAAAAACCTTAAGGAAAACCTCATTTAGGCAGAACAAAAAAAAAAAACAAAATAGATAAATAAATAACTAAATAGGTAAATAAATAAATAAATAATGAATAAATAAATAAATAAGTAAACAAATAAATAGACAAATAAATAAACAAATAGATAACAAAAGAAATGAATACACAAGTAATTCCTTGTACATGTATCTAATTTTTTTTTTTTTTTTTTTTTTTAATTCATTTTTATTTTTAATTCATTACATACTTAGGTACTAGACAAAAATGCTTAAAACTAGTTAGACGAACATTATGCTAAATATAACTTAATGGCCCTCGGCGGGCACTCTAAGCTAAGCTTAACCTTATACTACTAATGTCTTTCGACCTAGACTAACAACCTTTCTATTTACGCTAAACATAGATATTGACTGACACTTTCAGTTGAAAATTAAGAAAATTTACCAAAAACTTAATGAAATAACTGTTTTCCTTAAAACTTATATACTAACTTACATACTACCTTAAAATAACTTAAACTACCTTATGCTAAAGTTAAATACATATACATATGGATATATGATAACATATACACGTATATATAATTCACTTAATTAATATATATATATACATATGCATACACATAAGTACATACAAGTGTACACATGTGTATACCAAAAATTTTTTTTTTTTTTTGTACAACTTATGGCTACCTTAAAACTACCCTAATATGTGTAAGTCGGCCAAGGGATGCAGCAGATAGACCTACTTCGAATCCACTGCAAGACGGAGACCGACTATTCCCCAATTCGGGGATACGCACTACCCTTTTTACCCCGGGTCTAAAGGGTTCGACGCTGGAGTTCTTTCGCTCCCCAGCCACCAGAACTTTCGATGTTGCATAGCAACATCCCATTTATCCCGTCTTGAGACCACCGTACTGAAACGGAGGAAATCCTCCGCAGCTCGTTGTGCGACGGAGCGGTCGTGGTTGAGTCGCCCATCCACAGTTGATCTGGCGATGTGGTAGATGAGCGGTACCGCATTAATATCTTGTATCAGTCCATTTTTGTCGAGGTGCAGAAAAGCTTCTGGGGGGATGAAGCCACTAGAAGCCCTTTCGTGGTATTCTGGATTGGGGTAGTAAGCCCCCGAGATCAAGTTATTGACCGAGTTCATCGCTCTAGCAGTGTGACCTCGAATCAACTTTACCAGGAAATTGTCCATTCTTATCAGGTTTGCCCTGTTGTATAAGACCTCATTGGAATAGTATTTTATGTACTGGGACTCTGGAGTTCTATAAAGGCGAAGACAAGCCCTAAGGCAAGCCCTCTCGAACAACCGAATCTTTTCCATCAAGCTTGCACTCACGTTGAACCACACGGGACACCCATAGGTCAGCATTGGCCGGATGAGGGCCATGTAGCAGATAACTTTCACCCTCGCATCGAGTTGGCTGTTGTAAAACAGTCTCTTTGTAAGGGCAAAAGCGCCTCGGGCCCTGGCCAGAGCAGCATCTACATGTTTATTAAAATATAGATACTGATCTAGCCAGATCCCCAGGTATCTGACTACAGTCCTTTGCGCCAGAGGTTCCCCGTGTCTTCCAACGATTGAGAACTTTCGCCAATTCTTTTTCGTATCCGCCGAGGCCTTATACAACGGCGTCCTGAACAGAATGGTTTCCGACTTCCGGAAGTTGATACTCAACTTCCAGTCATCGCAACTTCTCATGAATGAATCGAAGTCACCCTGCGTGAGGGTAGTGATTTCCTCGATCTTTTTGCCTGATCTGTACACGATCAAGTCATCGGCATACGCAATTGCATGAGGAAGAGAACTTAACAGATCGCTCAAGTAAATGTTGAACAGGATTGGCGAATTAACGGCACCCTGTTGGAGACCATTTTTAACTTGGAATATTCCTGTGGAGGTCACGTTGCCATTCTTGACTACGAACCGTCTACCGGTAAGCATGTTACACAGTAGGTACAGCAGTGGTTTGCTTATGCCTAGCTGATTGAGCTTGTAGAAAAGACCTTCTAACCATACGGTGTCAAAGGCCTTCGCAAGGTCAATCAAGCAGGCACCCGTACATTGTTTCTGGCTCTTGTTCCATTGGATATCCGACACCAGTTTCGACGCAGCATGAATAGTGTCATGCCCCGCTTTGAAACCGAATTGGTTATCCGGAATTATATTTTTGTCCTTAGTCCAGTTGATCAGAGTTCTATTGATCACCTTCTCGAATACCTTGCTGATGTTCGGAAGGAGACTAATTGACCGGAGGTTGCAAGGATTCGAAGAATCTTTTCCTCTCTTGGATATGGGTTGCACAATAGCCGTTTTCCAATGCTCCGGATAATGTGCATTATTCAGAGCATTGTTAAACAGGATTGTGTACATATTAACCACTTCCAGGGGGAGGTGTCTAAGCACAATGTTGGAGATCCCGTCGATTCCAACAGACTTTTTCTTCTTTAATGATTCGAAGACCGCTTGGAGTTCTGTCTTCGATATGAACGGGGGTATCTAAATTGGAATTGCTAGGGATATTGCAAGAACTACGACTATGAAAAAAGATTTTTTACTAAAGTGTTATCAGAGTGACCGCAGCGGGCCTTAAATTTTACCATTAGGGTGTTTATTCTTTCAGAGATCAATTCAGCATTCGCTCTTTTATGTAAAACTCTTGTAGAGAAATGCCAGGGTAGATTTAGCATAATTTTCAAAAGTTTATTTTGTGCTGTCTGTAATTTGGCTATATGGCGCTTTGCGCAATCACCCCAAACCTGGCATCCATACAGAATTATTGCTTAAAATATGACTTTATGTATTATCATTTTGTTTTCAATTGAAAACAATGACTTTCTGTTTATAAAGGGATATAAATGTTTAATACTTATATTTATTTTGTTCAGCGTTTCGCACACATGTTGATTAAACAACAGTTTTTTATCAAGATGGATACCTAGGTATTTTACGGAAGAGCTCCATTCAATCGACACATTAGCCACTCGTAAGTGATTGGAGGGAATGTAACAAGCTTTTCTTTTTCGAGAGAAAAAGATAGCTTGTATTTTTTCCATATTTAACTTGATTTTCCACTTAGTGAAATGGCTTAAAAGTATTTCTAGCGCATTGGAAAGATTCCTCTCGATAATGAGAGGATATTCATGCGATGTAAATACAACAGTGTCAGTAGCAATACCGCAAAGGGGGAGATTAGGAATATCTGATGTGAATATATTGTACAATATAGGTCCAAGTACAGAGCCTTGTGGAAGCCCAGTGTTGAAGTATTTTATTTCAGACTGAACATTATAAACAGATACACTAAAAGAACGATTACTGAGGAAACTTTGAATTATTTTACACAAAAAGTACGGGAAATTGAAACCGATCATTTTGAAAACAAGGCCGTTATGCCACATAGAGTCAAACGCTATTTTAAAATCAAGCATAACCATACCAGTGGATTTTTTTTTGAGAACGTTGTTCTTTCACATGTTTGACTAATCTTAATACCTGGTGGGTAGTGCTGTGGGAGTTTTGGAAACCAAATTGTTCATTTGGAAAAAATGTTATGATCCAGAATGAACTGCATTAACTTTTTCTTAATAAACTTTTCTAACAGCTTACTTAGACTGCTGAGCAAACTAAAAAAGTAAGCTATCAGGATGTGGCAGGATCATTCGTTAAACAATCTCATAGTCAGGGAGGCCGATTTATTAATAACGTAGACGAGCTTGAGACCCTGTGTCTCCGAACTCCCGAACTAACCAGGTAAGTTTAAACTTCTTACATGTACATTTTATTACCATCTCGAGAGGTTTGCCAGGTTTGTTGATAGGGATAACTTTTGCCAGTTTCCAAGAATCAGGGAAATAATTTATTTTTAAACAAGCATTAATAATAAATTTTATAAAACTGATGCCAGCCTTGGGTAATTCTTTTAAATAAAGGTTGCTTATTTTATCAAAACCAGGTGCTTTTCTTGCCTTGAGACTACTTAAGTGAAATTCAACGTCGTCGTCAGAGACGAAGGCGCTTTGTGGAGTTTCTCTATGTAACAAGTTAAAGTTATTTATTTCGTTATTAACCATGCTGATTGTGATAGGGTCGCTTAGATTCTCTGACACTCAAGTGATTTTTAGCAAAATTGGAAGCAAGCTCATTTGCTTTGTCGACATCACTGCAAATGTCGTTTTGCAAAGGTGGAATCTGTCTATTTTTGTTTTTGACAATCTTAGCAATATTCCAAAAACAAATAATTATATGACCATGATACATAGAATACAAAGTATCATACTCTTTATCTGTCAAACCGTGTGACGGTACCTGTATCCCTCGGTCATAAGAAAGTAAATAGTAAAAATATTTTACATCTAAAAAAAAGTTTTAATAATTTGCGGGCTTAAAGTGGAATCTTAACATTATTTGAACATACTATTTATAAAATTTGTAGCCGGTCTTAGTGCATTTATTAAATACCTTATCTATGTTTTCTGTGGTCGCCGTGGCGTAGTGGGTAAGTGCGTCGACTCCTACGCAAAGGGTGCCAGGTTCGATACCCGAATTTACCACCTTTCCTATTTCACGGCTCCACCTCTTTCGAGTCACTGACAATGCTCAAAGAGTATTCCTGTCTAGAAAAAGCTTCTCAAACTTGGCCGTTTGGAGTCGGCATTAAGACTGTAGTTCCCTTCCACTCGTGAGAAAACAATAGCACGCACAACACGTGTGGTTGCTGAGAAGCTAGGCCCAGGTGCACCTCGGACCGTCGCGCCACCCATATTATTATTATTATATCTATGTTTTCTAACTCTGCCATAAATTGTTGCTTATGAGAACCTCCTTCAGTTACCACGTTTGTCCAAGTCAGATCAGTGGCATCTTTGTCTATGTTTTCCGCGTTTAAGGTATTAACCCAGCCAGATATTTCAGGGCGTCGAACTTTTGTCGTCCATCCCATCTACTGCAACATTTGTGCTATCATCTTCAGCTGATATGGGTGTGATTTGTTGTTAATGAGGAAACAACTAAATCCTTTCTTCAAGCACGTGGACATTTTCTGCCTGACGATCAGCACCCATTTGTGTTTCTGTCGACGTTTGCGCTATTAATCCTTCAATCCTACAGACTAAATAGGATTGTAGACGGTATTTGAACTTAAGTGACTTTCGGACCACTTGTGTGTTTGGCTGTACATTTGGATACATCATCCAATGGCCACTTTATCCTCGCTCCCTCTAAGCTTAGTTTCGTCTATTGTGTGGCGAAGAATATGGTGTTCGTTGTACTGCGCTCTTGTTGCAGCTTATAGTTCTCGTGGGTCAATTTAAAGACTTTTGAGTGCAGTATGTAATTCTCCTTTTGTTGTTGCATTTTCAAAATTGTTTCTTGCAACTCTAACTCTTTGGCCTAAAAGTGTGGAATTAGTTATGGTAATAAAATGTCCATGCAAGAAGTTTAAACTTACCTGGTTAGTTCGGGAGAGTCCCTGTGTCTCAAGCTCGTCCACGTTATTAATAAATCGGCCTCCCTGACTATGAGATTGTTTAACGAATGATCCTGCCACAACCTGATAGCTTACTTTTTGTACCCTTTTAACTCTTTTTTTTATCTTTCTCTTAAATTGTGCTCGTGGCAGCGTTCATGCCTCAAGATCCTTGCATTTTTAGGAAAATAATTAAGCAATTCGTGTATAAAATTGAGCACATGTGGTTCGTTTGTGAAGCGCTTAGAGCAAATGAAAGCTGTTTTCAGATTCACTTTGTTATTTCGTCCACATTTGTTCGTCCAAATATTTGCCGCTCTTGGACCTTTTGGGAAACGGAAAATGTTCACTTCACTGTCTTTGTTTTCTTTCTCCTTATGTAACCAAATATTTCGGCAAATTGCCATTTTGATAATAAAAAAAAATTACCCACAAGAGAACTAATTTGCATATACAACTGACAGATTTGTAGGATACACGTGACGTCATACAAGAAACGAATGAAAAAATAAGGTTCGGGAAGAGGTTAACTTGTATTCTGTGTATCATGACTTGTAACAGCCTCCGCTATCGTTCGCAACATTCGACTGCTGGTGTAAACACTCACGACTGGTATGCGCACGTATCCATCGAGAGGCTATCTGCAATTGATAATGCTACGTAGATCACATTTCCTAGCTACAACAACTGATTGCAGAAAAAACTGTCAAGATTGGGAGATTTTTTTGTTGTTACGTTTTACGTGTTATATTTTTGACAGCTGACGCATAACTCGTGTCAAAGTCAGAAGCAACGAGCGACTTATGGCTGAAACACAATAGTGCGTTTGCGCTGGCGTTGTTTTTCAACGCACACAATTCAATGGCCATGCACAAAATGCAGCGTCGACCTGCGTAAGTGAAAAATGAGAGGGATGAGAGGATCGTAATAAAACGTAAAACGTAAGTCCATCGAATGTCATTGAACATGTCAGATATTTTTTGACAGAGATGCACGCTTTGAGAGAGGTTTGCTTCCAAATTTTGAGCATTTTGTGTCAACTGTCATTTGAGAAATGAAAACAGCTGATTAAAAATAATTTAACGACAAAACTCATTTCAAATGAGTGTATGCAGAAAGGTGGCAATATTTTTCATTTGGAGGTGAGAGAGAGAACAGCTGAAAAATTTAACATTTCAACGCAGGGCGACATCGCACTCTCTCCGTAACATGAAGTCGGCTTGCGCAACGCACTTTTGTGTTTCAGGCATTACATTTGCTGGACTTACGATTTATGTTTTTTTTACGATCCTCTCAATTCAATTTTTTAACTAACGCAGGTAGACACAGTATTGTATGCATGGCCATTGAAATGCTTGCGTTCAAATATGACAGCTGCGCCAGCACACTGTTGTGTTTCCGTTATAACGCGTTCAACGGAAGACGGACGCACTCATTATTGAATTTTACTACCAACATTTTTCTGAGAAAAGTATCCTGCGAGGAAGGCCTTTTCTGGTTGATTGCATATTTTAACAAGCAAAACCGTCGCTGTCTAGTGAGAAAACTCCGACAATAGAACTGCTGCCGATGAACACAGGAATATGCACTGTTTGATGCGATTTAAAGTCCGGGCCCATATCTTTTCAAAGATGACCATAAGAACAACTTCACCGTTTAACCTTTCGATCAATGATTTTGGTTTTTGCAAAGAAAATAATGCGCCAGCTGACCCTGGTTGGTTCCAGCAAGGCGTCAATACATACCACCCAGCACACGAATGGATGGACCAATTGAGCAATGAGTACGGTGAGTAAGTTATATTTCGTTTTGGGCCGATGAAATGGCCGTCTCCGCTAAAACCGTGCGACGCCTTTGGACTATTTTTATGGGCACTCTTTTCAACACTCTTCCATGCCAATCAGCCAGTGTCAACTGAAGCCGTGGGAGTCCAATATTTTCGGTGCTCCATATGTACAACTGAAATCAAAGTTATGGTCAACATTTTCAAAAAAGGACCTTTGTAAATTAAATCGAACGCATGCGTTGATAAATCACGCAAATAAATATTTCGATTGTTGCCAACCTGTCGAAAATTTTTTGCCTCCCACTGTTATTCGCCACCGCAACGCCTGCTTACTAGTCACAACAGTAGAGGGCAACCACATTGAATTCCCCTAAATCACTCGAAGCACGATAAAATATTCCGATCAATTCCGCATTGCTCAACGCAGACTCTCCACTCTCGATGACATAAGACCCTTCCCAGGCGAGCTTACAAATGTCCGGTTGTAGCATCCTCCTCGGACCACGTCCAGTTATTAATTTTTCAATCAGATGCACATCTCAATCGTGCTGTATCCTCATTCACCTTGAGCACTCCATCACCTGACGGGGCACACCTCCCTGGTCCGGCACTGTGCGCCGGCCAGCAAACTGGTTACAAAATTTCCATATCACCTGTAATTGCGTCTCTAAATCAAAGGCCTGTAACAGATGCGCCCGAGACGATATCCGGCCGAAGATCAGCGCTTGGAAAAAATCAATTTTAATTACAAATCCGCCATTTTATCTATTAATAACGATTATTAGTTGCGTGCCTGAGAGTGAGAGGAGGCTGGCGAGCCGCTCACGGAATACAGTTTATACACCATTTTATGAGAACGGGCCGAGGTAAAATATTGCGAGATATGCGCAAATGTATTCGGTTACTCGATTCTGGTGACGATCGAAGGCACGGTGCTGATGCGGCGGGCCCGTGGATGATGACGAGGGCTCGGTGGCGCGCCGCTCTGTGAGAGGGGCACAAATAGTGGCGGCGTTCTTGTGAGGATTCCATTTGGTAGGGAATGCTACAAGAGATTGTATGCCCGGGCCTTTATGTGTTGACTTTACTGTGAGTTCTGTGTGGCTATCTATTGTCTCTCTCTGGGGTTTCGCTGTCATCAGAGGAGGCAATGTCTCACATAGAGCGGCTGCAACTGTCAATTTGATATTTACCATCGAAATCGCTTTAATACCTAAGGCTGTTCATCGACTTCTCCTGTTTTCAAAGAACTCGAACTTTCTTCGTGTTCACCTAGAGTGTTGTGTACATTCTTCTTCTTACGTCAGGGTGACATTTAATGCCGCGTTTCAATACTGCACCGTTCTCTCCGTCGAAAACCCTAGTCTCCAAGTGACTCCGACGTTCTTCGAGCACATCTTGAATGTTGACTAGACGGTTGTTTCAAAATTCTGACGTCAAAGTGACGTTAAATGCCTAGTTTCAATCCCACATCGTTCAGTTTATCTGCATCTCCTGTTTTCAAGGATCTCCGACATGATTCCTCTCCATCTGGAGCGTGGCGCGACTTGCATTCCTATCTTCTTACGTCAAAGTGACGTTTAATGTAGCGGTTCAATTCCGCACAGTTCTTTACATCGTCATCTCCTATTTCCAGAGATCTTCGACGTTCTTTGAGTGCATCTTGAATGTTGACTAGACGGTCCTGCCAAATGTTAAAGCAATTAGTGCCGCATTTCAATTTCACATCGTTCCTATATATTTGAACTCCGACTTTCTTCGCGTTCATCTCGACTGTTGATTAGATTTGTCTACTTACGTCAAAGTGACATACAGTGCCGCGTTTCAAATCTGCAACGTTCTGTTCATTAACGTGTGCTTTCAGAGAACTCTGACTTTCTTCGACTCCATCGTGTGCGTGGAATGGCATGCCTTCCAGACTTCTTATGTCAAAATGACATTTAATCCCGAGTTTCAATTCCACATCGTTCTGTTCATCGACATCTTAAGTTTTCAAAGAACTCAAACTTTCTTCGTGTTCATCTGGAGCGTTGAGTAAATTTCATACGTCAGTGACACTTAATGCCGAGTTTCATTTCCAGATCGTTCTTTTCAATGTCATCTCCTGTTTTCAAAGCTGTTTTGGATTTCCTTCGAGCCCAACTTGTGAGTTAAGAAGACGGGCCCCAAAACTTTTTATGCCGCGTTTGAATTCTACATCGTTCTGCCCGCTGAAACCCCAGATTCCAGAGGACTCCGACGTTTTTGACAGTTGATTGACGCGCCTTCCAGTTTTCTTGTGTCAAAGTGACATTTTATGACATGTTTTATTTCCTTATCGACACATCCTGTTTCCAGAGAACTCCGACGGTCTTCGAGTCCATCCTGACCGTTGATTGTGCGCCTACTAGTTTTCTTATGTCAAAGTGACATTCAATGCAGCGTTTCAATTATCCAACTTTCTGTTATTTTACGTGTACTTTCAGAGGACTCCGACTTTCTTCGAGCGTATCTTGAATGTTGACTAACCAGTTGTCCCTTATGTCGAAGTGACGTTTTATGTCATGTTTCATTTCCTCTTTGTTCTGTCAATCGACGTAGCCTATTTTCAGAGAACTTCGACGTTCTTCGAGTCCATCCTGACCGTTGATTGACGCGTCTTCTAGTTTTCTTATGTCAAAGTGACGTTTAATGCCATGTTTCAATCCCACATCGTTCTGTTTATTTTTTCAGAGATCTGCGCAATTCGTTCTCTCTTACATCAAAGTGACGTTTAATACAGTGTTTCAATTCCAATTCATTCCAATGGACTTTTCGAAATGGTAAACAACTTCAGCCCCCAACAAATGACAGTCCCCGCTTGCATATCAAAACCCAACCAAATTAAGGTTGGCTGCAATCCGAAATCCATTGGTCCACCTAATTGGCAATTCAGTGGAAAGCTAAGCCGCACACAACACCACCTCGGATTCGCATAAATCTCGCGGCGGCACAGACAAGACTATTTACCAAGACGGTGCTTACCATCTTGGAACACATTTTTAACACTTGCATGGGAGGCTTACAAGGCGAAACAAAACAAACAAAACCCATTCACGTGCATCTCCCAGCCGCAGCCGTTCACCTACAACTGCAAAGAAAACAGCATCCACGGCACGGGGTGGAGGGCGCAGGAAACAAAAAAATAACAAACAACAAACAAAACAATCCACAAGCCAGCCAACTTGAGGTGCACCGCATGCCCGACCAACTGCGATGCTGAGCCGCCACACAAGTGTTTGCTGCCAACTGCCGCCAACGACATCGCCACTAGAGAAGGCATTCTTGTGCCATTCTCGTGCCATCAGCGCCAATCTGAAGCCAATCATAGTCTTGCGGTGACGACAATAAGGTGCACCACGACGAGAAAGGTGTTTCCAGTGATAAGAAAGACCCAGTGCCCAGTGGAGATAGTTCCGACACTCCCTTCAAACGTCAGTCGCGCGCATTTGTTGTGTGTTTTTGTGCACGTGTGTGTGTGTGAGTGCTCAGTGATTGTGCAACAAGTCCACTGGAAGGTGATTCTTAATCGAAAGGAAATTCGAAAGTCCGGGCGCCCAAGTCATCCGAGTCCGAAATCCGAAATCCGAGTCGTGACCAAAGATGGTGAGTCTGCATTCGTTTCTCACAGTCGATATAGTTTAAGTGGAGCGACTTCCTTCATTCCAATCGCATCGGCTGCACCGCTGGATCATGCAAATTGATTTTCACAAGCCAGCCAATGCTGCTACTCATACTTCCTTGAAATGGAAAGTTTCGATCGAATTGATGGTGGCTTTGTTTCGCCCGGGGGCTAAGGGCATCGCTGCTAAGTAAACATTTGTCCGATAGATGTTGCTTCATTAAATGGACTGGGAACTGACCACCAACCTCGGGCGACTGCGGCGAATACCGAATGACACACTGGTCTGGTGGTGCTGGCGGTGCAGGTTTTCATGCGATACGGGTAACTGGGCAATTTAAATTGTGACGTGATGTGTGACTAGTGGAGTGAGTTTTTGATCGAACCGTGTTTAGGTGCACGTCACAGTGGCGAGGCGAAGTTTGCAACGGATCGAAGTGAGTGACCTTGATGGGAGTTGCGACTCTGCTTTTATCTGTTCTCGTGTCATGTTTTGCGCAAAGCTTTTCACGATTTTGGGCCACATTGGCTGCGATATTTAAAATGTTCTTAACACGTGTTGGCGTTTTCTTACCAACTGTGAGTTTGAAGCATGGAATGGTAAAACATGAGTCGTATTCGTCGTTCCCTCTGCAACAATTTGGTGGACTAGGCTTCTGTAGTCTGCGATGAATTTCGACCTTAATCAATAAATAGAAAACTCAACCAGAGGACACGGAAAATTCTGTTTCTGTCTTTTTTTCCCAGCTCTACTCTACAATTGATAACTCAATATGTTAAAAATACTGCAAAATACCAAATATTTTAACGCCAACAATTTATTTAGTTCAGGAAACAAACTTAATTTATATTTCGCATTTTTTGCTTAAATATTCAAATCACTGTTCACTCTGAACGTTCAACAAGCAATGCCATCTGCTCTCCTTTTCCTGCAACACTTTTTGAAGTGCTGCCAAGTCTCGCCAGATGTCAACGTTACAATATGTTTATTTAAACTGATATTTGTTAAACTACAAAGTATAGAAATACTGATAAAGTTAAATTCGTACATACCCCAAGACTAGTGTTGAGCATGCGAGTCTTGGTTCTCTCACGAGAGGAAGAGACCTACAGTCTTATGGCGACTCCGAACGGCGAAGTTGAGTATTTCTAGACAGGAATACTCTTTGAACATTGTCTGTGACTCGAAAGATGTGGAACTGTGAATTATCAAAGGTGGTAAGTTCGGGTGTCGAATTCGGGCACCCTCTGCGTGGAAGTCGACGCACTTACCGACTACGCCACTGCGCGGCGACCCAATCCCCATTAGAACCTCAGCTGCCAGTTTGAAAATGAAAAAAAGAAGACAGCGGTTGTACAGTCGGAATGTGTAAGATGGAGACATTTTTTTTCTCAGGGTTGCTGTATCACCCTTGTTGCTGTCCTAAGGTTTGGCAAGTGAGCTCTGCATGATCATGCCCAGAACGACTAGAAGAACAAGACATCGTGTCGTCATGTCCAAAACCATTCCTAACATTGAAGGACTATGTGAATTCCTTACATGGAACAGACAGAATTCTCCATTGTCACCCTACAAGGCCTGACGATTTTGACAGGAATGTCAAAACTAAAAATGGTGTTTCATAGTTCCTCCCTGTTTACGCTGTCATAAATGTATGTATGTAAGTGGCGTGGCGTCAAGTTATGAAAAGCGCTGCTATGCTATGGCCCACCATTATATTCCCTAAAGCGGAAACGCACAGAGTTAGACTTAATTTCACAACAAACATATTAAAATCGGTTCTGCCCGAAGCTGTCATCGTTGCCCTGGTGCGAGAAATGTGCAACATAGGAGTATAATTGTGTTTTTTCTGTTTTCATTGTAATTTCACAGAGTTTTCACAGTGACTGTCGATTTCATGACATCTTTTTAAGGTTAAATAGTATTCAATATGTTCTTATTTTTAGTCACATCGAAGCTTAAAAACAAGTTCACGAAGCGTGATTGTATTGAACACTAGTAATAACAAACAACATTGCGTGTAATGTGGCCCACCGCATGTGCTATTAGACCATATTTGACACATGATCTTTGCCAGCTGCATCTATTGCGAAGGTTTGCGTACAAATTGTTGTATGCTCAAAGCGGGTCACAAGAAAACTGTACAGACAACGTACACTGTACGTGCGTTTTGGTGTAATTCAACCCAAAAATCAATAACAGGCTGTTAAATGTTTTATTTTTCATAAAGCATTTAGACACTGTTTATAATTTTTGAACATACTGTGTTTTATTTTAAAAATGTATCAAAGCGAGAAGCGCTACAAAAAATTGTCTTCTTACTAGGCGCCTATTTTTTTAATGTAAGGATTCAAAAGAAAAAAAGTACTTGTATGTACTTTGTCTCTTTCGCACTTCGCCAGTTGTGCCAATATCAATGAGTGCACGAAAATATAAATTTTGCAATAGTTTGGCAAAACCAGGCCATATTTAACACCAGGTAGGCCGTTTTTTGAAAACACAACACAATATGAGGTTATTAGTTTTTCCAGTACATCCTTTTGTTATGTATACTAACAAAACTACTATACTAAAAGACCATCAACCTAATTGATGGTTTTATTTCCGAAAATGTTAAACGTGGACTCGTACTCGAAAATTTTTAAAATTCCACTTTTCATCAATGTATGAATATAGCAAGCAACATGGATGTTAGTGTGTGCATATAAACATAATATGTCTGTGTTTCCTACGCCTACACGGACCAACTCAGCAAAAAAAGCAGAGGAACCCGAAAAGTGTCGAGTTATAAAATATCAGGCTGGTTAGCAGAAAATGAGGTATTACCGACTACTACCTCTCTTGTCCCTTAACATTTTTAACAACTGTTTTTTATATCGTTTTCTCAAACCAAATTGATCAATCAGAGGACGGCATTCACATTATTTCATGAATATCTGTCAAAAAGGTACTCAAATTCGTCGATGGACTAGGGGGCAATGAGCTGTGAAGTCGGCTATCTCTGTAATATTTCATTTCTGAAGAAAACAATTTATATGTTCGAATCACTGTCAAAATAAATGAAAAAAACTCGAATTTTTATCGGCCGCCACTTTTCACTGCCGATATTATAGGCAGGGGCCTATTTCACAGATCATACATCACATACATTTCATAAACATACAAAACTGTGATACATCATACGCTTCGGAAATTACGAGCACTTTTTAAACAGGAATAAAATTCTCAAAATAAGGGTGGTTGCATCAATCCGGTATGAAACCATTTCAAGTTGCGTACTCGTGGATATCAACCATCCCCCAGTGTGTTGTAACTTCCATATATACAGACACATTTTTCATATTTTGCTTGCATTTTTTTCTGCGTCTCAATCGAACATATACGAACGACTGGCTGAGTCGGCAAACGAAAAGGAAACAATAAACATTTTCGCACTTTTCTTATTTTGTCATACCCAAACTTTTTTTGATTGTGAATATTGAACTTCTGAACGGATTAGCCGATTTAGATAAAATTTCAGAGCTAGACTAATTACATAATGTGTTACAAGATAAGGGCTAATAGACAAGGTTCACGAAGTTTGACTTCAATTTGCACAACAAGTGAACATCGCGCGCAGGGACATATATGGGATTTCCAAGAACCTTTTTTTTATGAATCGCTTGATATTCCTCCACGTTGTGTGTAAATGGTTGAAAAAAAACCATAATTTCCGTCCGTTTGACTGCAGTACGCATTGATAATTCAAACGTCAACATGTATGCACACAGTCAACGAATTGTACTCATTATGAAACAAAAGAAAATTCAAATTCTTCTCTGAGTTCTGGTTCGAGCAGTCTTATTATTGTCTTAAATTAAAAAGTGCGGTAAAAATGCAGGTAAAGTACCGTTTGAAGAAACAAACCCGGGTACGAAATCCAGTATTATATAAATCGAACACAACAGATGTTTGTTCCGGTGACTATACGACTTATGGAGGTTCGACTGTATTTCTTTTTTAAACGATCTTCTTAACGAACCTATTTTGCGGGCGATAGAACAGAACAGTTTTTCATATTTCCTCACAGATAAACATCCTCAACCTGCGGATATGGACCTAGATAAAATCGTGGAATGGGGAACTCGAATACAACTCATACATCTGCGACTTTTGGACGATGTCCAGAAAATAGCCTTCAAAATTATAGGAAGCAGATCCATCACTGAAACAAATCTCTTGAACAACGTTGTTATATTTCCTGTCTCTCTTTATTTTATCGATATTTCCACAAGCGATGATCAGCTGAACTGTCGGGTTGTTTTCCTCCGTTTAGACAATACAACTGGAATACAAGTACATCTGGAAATGCCTCAGTTTACACTCGAGCTTGGACGAACGGCTATATACAGAGATTCTTTCTTTAGCCGTACAACACGGATGTCGAATGCATTACCCAACTCTATCTTTCCCTCTCACAATGATGTTCAGAGATTTAAAATCAATGTACAGCGGTATCTCCTTTCTAACCCATTCCTATTTTCCTCAACGCTAGAACTGTGTTTAACATTTGAAGGGTATTCACATCCCCTTGAGAAAAAGTTATACATGTTGATCCTAAATAAAATAAAAATTAAAAACGCCTCGTGGTGAGACACTGTTAACCATATAATGTTTGCTAAAGATGTGTTTCAAAGAGCATTATAAAACGTGCAATAAATCGTACAAAACGTACCTTTGGATGCATTTGAGTACGTTTTTTAGACGCGATGAGTACGCCGCCCTACCAAAATTGAGGGAACGGTGGTTTAAGCGAGCTTCTCAAGTACATTAAGCGTCTGGTAGTCAGATATCGAGTTCACATTTTATGATGCTGCTTGTATGTGCTTGCCAAAACAGGTTTACAAGGGAAAGGGCCTTAAAGTGAACCAAACATTGTATCCGTTTGCAATTCATTATTACTACCATTAATTCATTATTTTTACAACTTTTTGTATCTCACTCATATAACGGTAAAGGTATCACGTCCATCCATGTAAAGCCAGTAGCATAATTGCCTGTTCATTTATCCAGAAGATTACCCACTTCTGCCTTGAATGTGCCCTAACTTGTTGTGGAGAAAACATGAAAAACTCTTATGACAATATCCAATCTCTTCCTCTATCGCGGAAGTTACATTTTACTCTTGTGACAATCTTAAGCCCAGTCAGATGACCTTCAAGCTTAAGGCACACCGAGTAAGAGGGAGATTGTATACTCCCGCCGTGGGCATTAAGAAAATTTAATTGTCACCACTTGTCAGTGGGAACAATAAGCTGTCAAACAATTAGTTCATTCAGCCCTCTTTTCACGTGTCATTAAACGCGCTTGACAATATATCTGTCCAATTTGAAAAGAAGATAATTACAAGTGTTTATGAAGAGAACGAAATTACCCAGAGGCTTTGTATTTCGCCTTTATTGATGGCAAGGGAACTACAATCGAAACCTCTGCTTTGTTTCATCACGATCCACTCTCTTTGACTAAACTGTTACATGAGTGCGCACCAGTTTTCGAATCTAATAAATGTGATCGCGTCTTATTAAAGCAGGCCTACATGATGCGACAATGTTGTTCCTTATAGACAAGGAAGTCAGAATAGGGGCATTCTTTGTTGATGTGAAAGGACGAGGATGGATGGATACAAGACAATGTTCATCGACAGGATCTTTAATTGCACCCAGATCGAATGGTAAATTATATTTCAAGGGTTTGGGACGTCACAAGTGCAGATGGTTCACGTTAAACCGATTTAAGACATACTGGTGGTTGAGCGTTGGGCTAAAGTGAATGGCCAGTAAGCGTAAGCGCAGTCATCTGTGAAAGTCCTCTCGTCTGCCTGGTCTTCGCCTGCAAATCAAAAAAAAAAAAACCTTTTCTGGTCTGCAGGCTACAGTCATTTTATACTATTGTATTCAAAACGGGTCGCCGTGGCGTAGTGGGTAAGTGCGTCGACTCCTACGCAGAGGGTGCCAGGTTCGATACCTGAATTTACCATCTATCATAATTCACCGCACCAGCTCTTTGGAGTCACTAACTATGCTCAAAGAGTATTCCTGTCTAGAAAAAGCTTCTCAACTTCGACGTTCGGGGTCGGCATTAAACTGTAGGTCCCTTCCACGCGTAAGAGAACAATAGCACGCACAACACGAGTGGTTGCTGAGAAGCTAGGCCCAGGTCCGCCTCGGACCGTCGCACCACCCATATTATATTATTATTCATAATCGTCATGGCAGTGAAAAGTGTTTTGACTGTTTTGAGTTTCCTTGTGAATGAAATACTGAGAAAAGAAGAAAAAAAGATAACTAATGGACTCCAAGAAAAGAAAAAAAGCTATTTTTGGAAACGTGTTAGGCATTGTCGTTTCCTCGAGACTAATATCTTGTCGCAAACTTGAACTGCATAGCCAATCGGGTCGCAAGAAGCAATTTCAAACCTTTTCTCTTTCCCATGCATTGGTACTGACATAAAGTTGATTATTATCTAAATTTTCACCAATGTAACCACATTGTTCCGTAAATCAAATCTACCTGCATTGACGCATACTGGTTGTTTTCTGGTCGCTAGCTGGACTTTAATATTGAATGAAATCTTTTTTTTATTTTTCCAATGCAAACTTATTATTTACTCTTCTAACAACATATCTATTGCTTCAGCAGGCAAAGACTTTTTTTTTTGAAAGATGCCTTATATCGCTTACAAAAGGATCCGACGAAGTTAGCACGTTATAAAGAAAATCATCGTTGGTTGTTCACGACATCTTTCTTGAAAGCTTATAATCTTTTTTCCGGACTTTTAAAACGTCATCCGACAGTTGGCCAATCGGAATAGTGATGTCCTTAATAACGTCAGCACCAACAAGAAGTTTTATATGGACGCTCTTCTTCTTCTGGTGGCGCTACCGTCCGGGGTGGACCTGAGCCTCAACCAACAAGGCTCTCCAGCTACGTACACCAAGTTGATTGAGGTCCTTCTCCACCTGGGTGCACCAGCGGTTCCGTGGGCGTCCTCAATTGCGTTGACCCACTGGTTCAGAGTCGAAGACTCTTCAGAATGGAGCAGGACAACACATGCACATTAAATCACCTAGCCATCTAAGGCGTTGAATCCGTAGACGCCTGGCTAGGCTCCATGTCGCTTTACAGCCCATACAGTTCATGGGTGAATCCTCTGCTCCAATAACCGTCAACGTAAACTGGACCAAAGATCGCGCGCATAGCTTTTCTCTCGAAGAGACCAAGGACTTCCTCATCCGCTTTTGAGATTGTCCATGCCTCCGCGCCGTACAGCAGGATCGGGATGATCAAGCTCTTGTACAAAATCAGCTTGGTCATTCGAGAGATGGCGCTACTACTCAATTGCCTCTTGAGCCAATAGAAACAAAGTGGTTGGCAAGAGTTCCTCTGAGTTTGATCTCGGTATTGATGTTGTTTCTGATATTTACTGCGGAGCCGAGGTAGACGAAGTCCTTAACATTGATGTGTGAGCGCCTGAAACCATTACTCAACAACCTGATACGTCCTTATCAGTGCGGTTTCAGTCCTGAAAAGTCCACCATCGACCAAATCTTCACCTACGGCAGATCCTGGAAAACCCCAAGAAACGCAGATCGACACCCACCACCTATTCGTCGATTTCAAGGCATCATATGAAAGCGTGCATAGGGATGAGCTATACAACGCCATGTCTAGTTTCGACATTCCTGCCAAACTCGTCAGGTTGTGCAGGATGACGATGGAGAACTCTCGCTGCTCCATCAAGGTCGGTAACGAACTCACCGAGACCTTCAATGTCAAAAAAGGATTTAGACAAGGTGACGCGCTGTCATGTGATTTCTTTAACATCATCCTGGAGAAGATCGTGCAAGACTCACACGCCAACACTAGAGGCACGATCTTCCAGAAGTCCGTACAATTGCTACCATACGCGGATGATATTGACGTGATTGGTCGAACACAGCGAGCCGTCAATGAAGCGTTTGCTGGTATTGAAGCGGAGCCGGCCAAAATGGGTTTAGCGGTAAACGAGGGCAAAACGAAGTATATGCTGTCATCGAGAAAGGACGCACAATCAACATCGACGACTCGGCCAGAACGTCACTATAGGTAGTTATAACTTCGAGGTAGTGAAGGACATCACGTACTTCGGCTCGCAAGAAAACAGTACGAACAATACCAGTACCGAGATTAAACGCGGAATTACTCTTGCCAATCGCATCTTTGGACTCAAGAGGCAATTGAGTAGTAGAGCCATCACTCGAAGGACCAAGCTGACTTTGACCAAGACCTTGATCATCCCGGTCCTGCTGTACGGCGCGGAGGCATGGACAATCTCAAAAGCGGATGAGGAAGTCCTTGGTATTTTCGAGAGAAAAGCTTTGCGTTCAATGTTTGGTCCTGTTTGCGGCGATGGTTATTGGAGAAGAAGATTCAACCACTAACTGTACGGGCTGTACAGCGGCATGAGCCTAGTCCGGCGTCAACGGATTCAACGCCTAAGATGGTTGGGCCATGTGGAGCATGGAAACCACTGCGCCAGCCCGAAGAGTCTTCGACTCCGAGCCAGTGGGACAACGCAATAGAGGACAGCACCCAGTTGGAGAAGGACTTCAATCAACTTGGTGTGCGCAGTTGGAGACAGCTGGCCAGAGATCGTGCCGGCACGAGGGGCTTACTGGTTGAAGCCCATGTCCACCCCGGACTGTAGTGCTAACAGAAGAAGAAGAAGATGTGATTCCACAAAGCCCATGTAGCATTGCCTGAGTACTGTTGGTGAACAGAGTTTGCTTAGGTGAAATAGGGCGTCCACAGATTGGCACGATTTCGTCTTCAATATCTCGATATGGTAGTTCCATTTAAAGTTGTAGTCAATCATCAGTCCTAGATACATATACTTTGACACATAATCAATATTTCCGGTGCAGTCATCACCATATTCTGTTATTCCATCACATCCATGTTTGTCAACATAAGAACACAACAAGCGTCCGTTTCCTTTGCAACCTACTTCCACCCACTTAAACAACTTATACATTTCGTATGCTGGTCGCCACAGTGGTCCCGAGTTGGAAATGTATCTGTAACTATCGGAAACCGTGAACCGATCTTAGTGAAATTTGAAACATAGTGCAAGTACTACGAGATCTTATTATGTTTTAAAAATGGTTGATGTATCTCATAAGCTAACGGAGTAATCTTAAGTTAAAAAATAAAAAAAAAAAACACTTTTTTTGTTTATATGCATAAAATAATCATTTATTATTGTCTATGACTCGAAATTGGGACTTAAAGCAAATTTTTAATCACTGTTTATAAAATATAAATTCAATTTTACAAGTTTTGGTAACGTACACTTTATTTGGAATTAAAGAAACTAAGCAATTCAGTATAATAATGGTTGCGCTTCAGTACTAAGTGGCAGCGAATCTTTTGTTTTTGGTTCAGGCCTTAAATACGCAATCCAGGGATCAGATGATACCAACATTTGATGAATAACATCTTCATTTGTTGCCGAACGAGAAAATTTTCTACTATTATTAATGCGATAGTACCTATAGTCTTTATTCCGACTTTCCTGCGCCTCCTCTGACAATTCAATCCGACGGACATGGCTGCTGCTATTATTTCTGCTCCGTGGAACAGAATTTCATGCACTGTTGCTGGCATATAATACCACGGATATAAATTTGTAGCCATTGTAGCGGTTTCCTGGGCATAAGCTCCAAACTTGTCGGGGTCAATCCAAAAATTGCTGCATATTGTCTCCAGGATAACACTGAATCTTTTTATGAGTTGCACATCTATTTCCGTTATTTCTGCCGTTGATAATGGGTCTTCAAAAAATCTTCTAGATGTGTTCCCATCGTTGGTTGTGCCAAATCCTTGCTTTATGGTATCTACTTTAAAACCCATTTTTTGTATGAACTTCTGCTGAATTTGACTCTTCCTTGCCTGGTGTATGGTTTTGTTGTTCTCCAAGCTTTAAACTCCAAATTGTAGGCTACATGTATCAAGTATTCCATAAAACGGATGCGAGCGTGCAAGGGTGAAATTCATAATCTTAGAGCTTCCTGATTTCTTGGTTTTGCTCTAAGTAACTTCAAATCAAATTCATTCATCTCAGATGGTTTCGCGCCACATATAATACATGAACTTGCAGAAGACGTGTTTGTCACAGCCTGGGCTACTTTGCCATCTATCATCGTAAAGTGCAATTCATGCCTTACTTTAATAACGGTCGATTTCACTTTTATAATATTTATTATAAGGCAAAACGGCATCTTCCTAATTGAAATCTTCAATATTTTCGGAATCATAAACTAATTCCCGATGCCTCAAAGTCAGAAATAGATATTCGCCAATAACGCTCTTATTGCCCCATTGCGACATGCATTTATGACACCGCAAAGCGCAAAATTATAACAATTTTATGACCCAAAGAATTTTAATTCACAATAATAAAAACATCCTAGTCATCTCGCATAGCGTTTGCACAATACATGCATTGCAAGGGAAATCGTTTGAAAATGCCGAAAAATGCACGACATTTCTCCACTTAAATGCCTCGTACTCCCAAAGTGATCTTTAGTTTTTTCAGCATCGATAGACAATACTTTTAGCTTTCAGAAAAAGTTGGTCTCCCGTTGGAGACTCTTGGAGCATTTTTGTTATAGTCCATCAAACATTGAAATGCCCCTCTCAAAATGTGCCAATAAGAAAAAACTGAAAACGCAGTTTGAAAGCAAGATGTATGACTTTTTTTAAAAAAAATTACTTTAGGTTCCAATGTACATAATTTTAGGAAATATGGCACATCAAATTTGCTAAAAAAAATACGTCAATTTTTGTAATTTTCAAAGTTCCAACTTTGAGCTAACGGTACAGCCAAACGGATGATCCAAAGTCAACAAAATTTTGGCTTTCATAACCCTTTGGCCGGGAAAAATATGTCACTTCGGGTATTTATTTCCACTGCGGGACCACTGTGACGGCCCGCCGTGGCGTAGTGGGTAAGTGCGTCTACTCCTACGCAGAGGGTGCCAGGTTCGATACCCGAATTTACCACCTTTGATAAATCACGGCTCCACCTCTTTCGAGTCACTGACAATGCTCAAAGAGTATTCCTGTCTAGAAAAAGCGTCTCAATTTCGCCGTTCGGAGTCGGCATTAAACTGTAGGTCCCTTCCACTCGTGAAAGAACAATAACATGTACAACACGAGTGGTTGCTGAGAAGCTAGGCCCTGGTCCGCCTCGGACTGTCGCGCCACCCATATTATTATAATTATTATATTAGGTAATATTTCAGTAGAAAGATACATTTATATCGAATCTGTGTAATGTAAAATGTGCGATGTTAAATCAAATGAATTTGTAATACAAAGAAAGAAAGTTGTACAGTTGCTCCAAAGGACATCATCTCAGACGTTGGACTCGTAGAACCCTGAATAAATTTGAATGGTCGACTTTTCTATTCAAGACTTCGGCAACGCAAACAAAACCACTCAATGAAGTTTTCTCTCTTGAAGTTTCCTTTCTTGAAAACAACATGCTCTTCGTTTACTCCTCATTCATAATTGGGCCTGGCCAATTACCCCATTCCCTTACATTCCCAGCAAATGCCTCATTCAAGGTTCGAAGGATCCCATCAACCTTATCATTCATTGCCAGGCCCAATTACCCGATTCTCTCACATTCCCAGCAAATGCCTCATTCACGGATCGAAGGATCCCGTCAATCTGATCCGCGTGTACTAACAGCTGAACGACTTCTGAAGGAACATGCCTCCGGTGTTGGCCCTGAGTTTTGCACGACCATCTTAAGAGTCATGTGAGTGGCCGGCGAAGATTCTGAGACTGAACTAAAGCGGTTGTCACGTGTCCTAGTTGTCATGCATCACTTGTTAAAAATGCTTAACTTGACTTCCTCAAACCAGGAGAGCCAGTCATCTAATCTTTCCTTTCTAAAATATTGTAACGACTGGTAACTTAAATTGTTGAACACTGTGCAGAAACAACTTGATATAAAACAAAATTTAGAAGAAAAATAGCCGAATGAAGGACAATAGTTCTAGAAGCTTGATAAAAGAGCGGAGAAGAAAAGGAGCTTGTGAGCGATTCAGCGATAAGATATTCTTTAATAGAATAACCAACGAAGACTATTTTTATAAGAAGAATAGTTTTGTTCCTGCGAACCCTTCGCTAAACGTTTCAATATGTATGTCCACATCTTCCTACATCTCGTAGAATACGCGGTTATGCCTTCTGTCCGATTCGCGTTCTTCGAAAACAAGACTAACGTTTTGAACGCATGGCGTAATCTTTCGAAGGAGCCAACAATCAGATCTTTCCTCTGGCTTCTCGTCGAGCTTCCAATTCAACACAGCCATAAAGTCAAGTTACATTTATTGCGAAAGCAAATTTTTGGTCCTTCGAGCCGGATTCTTCACCGGGTGGTTGCCACTAACCCTGACGTGCCAGATCTCTAAACTCTCGCCCCTTTTACGTTCCCAATCTTGTCCCAAGATAGGTAAACTTCCCAACAACCCCAGCATCAGTTTGTGATCATATTTACGACTTATTCAAGTTGGCTTTTGACTTTTGGGCACTTTTCCTTCGACCATCGCACATAAGTAACCATGTTCCTCCTGCCTGACTCTGATGTACAGACCAAGTCTCCTCCCATTTTCTGTATCGCTGTAACCCATTACGCCACCGAGCATAACTCAACCGCGATTATCGTCCTATTTGTGCCGGAGCAGGTATTCCCCGATGAACACCTTCCAGTTTCAACCGAACCTGAAACGAATTGAAAATCGTCCAAGAAAAAAGTGAAGAGAAATTTATTCCGCTTCACTGTAACCGTCACGACGGACAAACACCAGCCATGCCCCCGATGGTGTCTCCTCGAAAAGAAGACATGATCGAGGCTCATTTCCCTCGTGAGACGCACACAAATCTTGACCAAAGTGGATTTGCGTTTTCGATAACAATTTCATAATTTCCCCCAAAGTGTCCCGTGGAAGCCGCTCCACAGGCCACTTCACAGCACTCCACTCCAGTGGCAGGCACTCCACTCCTTCGAGAGCCTCTTGCGTGGACTTGTCTAACTGCACTTGGCGCGACGTACCCGTCTTAAGGGGAAACGGACGCTAGAAATTGAAGGTAATTAGACCACGTCCTCCGATAAAGAAGAAACAGTTTGTCAATACAACGGCCGTAATTGATTGGATCCACCTCTTAGCGCGATGCGTGTGAGTGCGTGTGTTTGCGTTTGCGTTGCGTCGCGAAACTTCGTGTGTTACGTGACGCACGGCCACACCAGCCCGCGATGAGACGGCAGCGGCGTGGTTGCGAGTTATTGTGTCCGGTTGATGGATACTTGCAAGCGCTCGGGCTTATCAATCAATTTTCAGCCAAGCGCTCGCGCTGGTGTGCAAGAGTTGCTCAAGCCGGTGAACAAAAGGATTTATTATCTGCGAGATATCTAGTGCGTGGCTGGCGTGAGTGGCGTGAGTGGGGCTGATGATGTAAATGGGCTGTGGAGTGGCTGTTGACTGAGGTGAGTTATCGCCGCCGAGCGGAAACGCAGCCGGGGAACCTGCGCGCAGGAAGCGCGCGCCCTTTTGAATCGTGATCCATTTGTCAGATGAACCCACCGCTTGACCTCGCAAAATCGATTCCAAATTGAATTGCTCCGGACTCACACCTGAGCGTCGGATTCGCTTTGAAGCGCGCCGTCTGCAGCCGATAGTTTGCATACGAGGAATCGCCGCGCCGATCTGAAGCCTCCCATTGGGATCGCCTGCCCCGTTTGAAGCACTCTCTCGCCGTCGGAGATTGTGAGGCGGGCAGGCAACGTCCCAGTCTGGCTGATGTGGAAAGGGTCTGAGTCGTGTTCACGAGAAGTAAGTGGCGAAACGATTCGGAGCGGGGAATTTGATGGTGGACCCCTGTTTAAGTGAGAGTACGTGTAAGATTGCAGGGTCGGATAGACTGAGCGGGAATTGGCCGCCGCTTGAAGCAGGAGGGTCCGCTTCTTGTGCTTCTTGGAAGTGAAGTGGATGATCGTCTGGCGACTCTGTGTTTAACGAATATGCATGGCTGTTGAAAGCGTGCTTGACAATGCATTTACAAGTCAGGAAGTCTAGTGCAACGATAGGTACCTACTTGGTGGTTTTCTTTCGTTCAAATGAGTACGAGTATGTCATTAAGAGGATTACAAGGGGATTGTTGTGTATATTGGCCGCTCAGCCTGGATGGGGGATTCGAGTGGGACTTTGTTTGGAAACGATGATTGAGACTATTTGTCGACGCTGGGAGAGTGTGTGATGCAAGACGTGCCGAAAAGTAATTAGGTCCGGTGTGGGCTAATGAAAGGCTGCTGCCTTCTGATAGAGATCTTTCACACTGTGGTGTGGAAATTACTTTTAAATGCCTGTGGCGGACTGAAACTCGGTTGAATTCAATCGTTGTTCGCTTCATGCATGCATGCTTTCTTGCATACATTCATCGCTCTTCGGGCATACATGCAGCGTGCGCCATTTTAGAAATAAAAATAACGGATTTCCATATACGAAGTATTATAAGGCATTGTAACAGGGGTATTATAAATAGAGGTTGTAGAGAACAGGGGCCAGTACGGAGTCCTGAGATACTCCTCTACTTCAACTATTGTCATACACTTTAAAACAACGATCAGACAAAAAACTTATAACTTTAAATTACTATATATAGGTTTCGGAAGTTTAGATTATTCATATTATAAATCAAGCACTCTTACTTAGTAAGCTTATTGGTCGGTAACTGCACTGACTATCCGACGGCTTACCTGCGTTTATTTGAGCGAGAACAGTTAATAAGAACACATTTGCTTATTAAACGCAAACCGTTTCAGTTAATTCGAAAATGGTATTATCGGTTCAATCCGAGAACGTACGTCTCTTCATGGGATCGAGTGCATTTAGTTTTTGAGTTATTCTTCTTTATTTAGCGCTACAGTCCGGGGTGGACTTGGAGTTCAATACATGTTCATACGAATGAATATAAGAATGCTAAACAAATTCCTCGATGACTGTACCAAACCTAAGAAGAGCGGTTCATGTAAACGGTTAATCACAAGCCACGCCAAAACGACGCCACATGAAACCAAGCGTTCAAAAGCTTGCATACACGTTGAGTTGCATCATGAAAGACGCGTATGGAGATAGCGTATGTCAAAGAATGTTGTTGTTTGCTGTTGTCTCGCTCTCTAACAGAAACTGTTAATTTCATTTTTTCTACGAGATGTTAAGTAAGTTAGTTGTAACACATAGTTCTCAGTTCTGTTCTGATGGCCAAAGAAAATAGTCGCAATAAGTCTTTGTGAATAAAATATTTGGAAAAAAATTTAATAAATAACTTTGTGATTTTTTATGACAATACGAAATCATAATATCATAACTCTGGGCCTCAACCAACAAGCTTCTCCAGCTAGCACGGTCTCTAGCTAGCTGTCTCCAGTGTCGCACGCCAAGTTGGTTGAGGTCCTTCTCCACCTGGGTGCACCACCTTAAACACGAGCGTCCTCTGTTACGTTGTCCCACGGGTTCGCATTCGAAGATTCTTCGGGCCGGAACTGAGTTGTCCAGGCTCCACATGGCCTAGCCATCTTAGGCGTTGGATCCGAAAACGCCTGACTAGACTCATGTCATGTACAGTACGTGGTTGAATCTTCTCCTCCAGAAACCGTCAACGCAAACAGGACCAAAGATCGCACGCAGAGCTTTTCTCTCGAAGAGACCAAGAACTTCTCTCCGCTTTTGAGATTGTCCATGCCTCCGCGCCGTACAGCAGGACTGGGATGATCAAGGTCTTGTATAAAATCAGCTTGGTCATTCGAGAGATGGCTCTACTACTCAATTGCCTCATGAGTCCAAAGAAGCAATTGGCAAGAGTAATTCCGCGTTTAATCTTGGTACTGGTATTGTTCGTACTGTTTTCTTGCGAGCCGAAGTACATGATGTCCTTCACTACCTCGAAGTTATAACTGCCTTTAGTGACGTTCTGGCCGAGTCGTCGATGTTGATTGTGCGTCCTTTCTCGATGACCGCATATACTTCGTTTTGCCCTCGTTCACCGCTAAACCCATTTTGGCAGCCTCCGCTTCAATACCAGCAAACGCTTCATTGACGGCTCGCTGTGTTCTGCCAATCACGTCAATGTCGTCCTCGTATGCTAACAGTTGTACAAACTTCTGGAAGATCGTGCCTCTAGTGTTGACGTGTGAGTCTTGCACGGTCTTCTCCAGGATGATGTTAAAGAAATCACATGACAGCGCGTCGCCTTGTCTAAAACCTTTTTTGACATTAAGGGTCTCGGTGAGTTCGTTACCTTCCTTGATGGAGCAGCGAGAGTTCTCCATCGCCATCCTGCACGACCTGACAAGTTTGGCAGGAATGTCAAAACTAGACATGGCGTTATATAGCTCGTCCCTATGCACGCTGTCATACGCGGCCTTGAAATCGACGAATAGATGGTAGATGTCGATCTGCATTTCTTGGGTCTTTTCCAGGATCTGCCATAGTGTGAAAATCTGTTCGATGGTGGACTTCCTGGCCTGAAACCGCACTGAGAAGGACCTGTCAGGTTGTTGACGAATGGTTTCAGGCGCTCACACAAAACGGTGGAGGGGATCTTATAGGATATGTTGGAGAGACTTATCTCTCGGTTGTTGTTACAGGTGAAGGGGTCTCCTTTCTTATGGAAGAACTGATATATGACAAAAATAAAGTTCTTATAAAAAAACTTTAGAAAATTTCTTATAAAGAAAGATTGCATTTTATAAGAAAAAACAATACGTAAAAAACGGCATTTATAATCCATCTATGTATCTACTAATGCCCGTTTTCACAGTGTAAGCGACATAATATTTGGTTGCTTATGTGTAATGTATTTTGGGAATACAAATTATTAATGACATGACATGACAACAAATGATGAATACATACAATAAGTTAATGACAACTATGTACTCTGTGGATTGACATATAAGCCATAGAAATCTATGCGCTAAGTTAAGCCACTACTGTGAAAACTATAATTGTATTAATTCTGAGTTCATCCTTGGACCGACACTTAAGCTTATTTGAAAAAAGAATAACTCAAGAAGACACAAAAAAAATATAATTTGATAACGTGTGTAGACTTTTGTGACTAATGGGTGTGCATATCAAGTACATCACACATCTTTGCACATAATGAATTAATTAAACATTTTGATAGTAATCTTAACTCTTCTTTTTTTTTTTGTGAACAAGTGTTTTATGACTGTAGTGCTATCTTCTATCAACGCATGCAATTCAATGAAATTTAATGGAAATGGTAAAATTTGAGAAATGAGAGGATCGAAATGACCTAAAATATACGTAAAACGTAAAACGAACCCAAGTCATTATCAGGGATGAGAAAGGTGAGTCCAGAAAATGAAGCTATTGTGTTTCAGGCATGTATGAGGTTCAGTGATCTAAAAATACAGTGCTGTCTGAATAGCGTGAGCTAATTATTACAAAGTCCGTTCGCGCAAACAAGATTGGTCACGTTATCCAAACGTATTTACTTACCCAAAAAATACACTTGGACAGTATTGATATTTATTAAGATTTAATTTCTATTCAAAAAATCCTTAATACTTTTGCGTTATTTTTTTCAATTTTGCAATACATTCTTCACAGCTTTTTCTCGAATCTAAAAAAAAAGTATGTCGGTATACTCCGTGATCTTAGTTCTTCCAAAGTCAGCTTGTTGGTATAAACCAATGACTTAACGTTGCCCCACAGAAAATAGTCAAGCGCCATTAAATACTCTCACCGTACTTACTGTTCCATAATTAGATTGCAACGTGTGCTGTGTGGCTTGCGGCACCATCCTGTTGAAACCCCATGTCGTGCAAGTCCATATCTTCCAATTCGGGACAAAAATAATGGGTAATCACGGCGCGATAACATTGACCATTCACAATAACGAGACGGTGGTTGTCGTCGACGAAAAAATATGGCCCAATAACGCCGCCTGTCCGTGAAATGGTGATGCATGAAGCACATGTGGATTTTCACCCGACCAATAACGTATATTTTGCTCAATGATGAACCTATTGAGCCAAAAATGAGTGTCGTCGGAAATTGGAGTTAACGTTCTATAGTTGCGGTCAGCGTCTCCAAATTTTGGTAGAAAATTTTTACGATTTGCAGACTTTGCTAGTAGTCTTCGACTCCGAACCCGTGATAACAACGCAACAGAGGACGCCCGCGTTTAAGGTGGCGCACCCAGGTGGAGAAGGACCTCAACCAACTTGGCGTGCGACACTGGAGGCAGCTAGCCAGAGACCGTGCTAGCTGGAGAGGCTTGTTGGTTGAGGCCCAAGTCCACCCCGAACTGTAGCGCCAAATTAAGAAGAAGAAGAAGACTTTGCTAGTTCGTGTTCTTTACCATGAGAAAAATGTTGAGTTTACTGAATAAATTGACAGTGACAGTGAAAAAGTGCGTTCACAAATTAAATTCAAAGTTGTCAAGTCCCTATTGGAAAACCCTTTATAACGCTCGTTCCATACGAGGATATTCGACTTCCTTGAAGATTTTTCTTTTCAACGAACTGATTTGGCTAGCGATCACCACTTTTAATATTTTTTCATTTTTTATTCTCGCTGAAATTGCGAATTAGGCCACACACTTTGAATGCTTAGAGCACCAATGTGTTATCTGAATAATAATTTATTGACCCCTTACCGCTGGGTGGGGGAAGTCAACTTACTACACAGGATTTTGTATGGAACTAAACTTTATTTGTGCATATCATTACTTATATAGTATAAATGTGCTGTGTGGTGTGTGCTGTTTGTTGAGTGCTGTGTGAAATATGAGTTGGCGTCATATATCATTTGTTGTGATTACAACACACTTGTACAAACAATTTGGTACAAACTCGAAGCGCCTTCACCATTTTCCAATTTCTCTTTTTTCTTTCAATGATAAGAATTTCGGTGTTTTAAAAGACATTTTTGGTTCACGTTTTCGAGCATTCTTTTGTTCACACTATAGAGTACCTTTTATAAAAAAAATGTGTGTTCACGCCAGTGGAGTGTTAACGAAATTAGGGATTCACGCTAGCCAGACACTACTGCAACAGTTTCTGGCTTCCTCATCCATTTTAGCTCTGAAAAAGATTTCGTTGCATTCCTCATCCATAGAGATCTTACTGACATTTGCATGGGGCTGTTCACAATGTTCTTGTGTGCCCTTATGTTTACAAATTTTTTTTTATGCGTCTAACATATACATGACTTGGTGCGCGAAAAACACTTTTTTTTATCAGTTTTTTTCTTATAAGCGGTGTTCTTATATAATATATATATATGGGTGGCGCGACAGTCCGAGGCGGACCAGGGCCTAGCTTCTCAGCAACCACTCGTGTTGTGCGTGCTATTGTTCTTTCAAGAGTGGAAGGGACCTACAGTTTAATGCCGACTCCGAACGTCAAAGTTGAGACGCTTTTTCCAGACAGGAATACCCTTTGAGCATTGTCAGTGACTCGAAAGAGGCGGGGCCCTGAATTATCAAAGGTGGTAAATTCGGATATTGAACCTGGCACCCTCTGCGTAGGAGTCGACGCACTTACTCACTACGCCACGGCGACCACGGCGATGTTCTTATACATGTTCTTTTTTGCATGACGGTGTGTGAAATAGGGTACGATGTATTAGCTCGCATTTCTTATAAGCGATTCTTTCTTATATACGACTTTCTTATAACCGATACATACTGTAAATGGTGAGAATGAACAAACTTAGTCAAATGAAGAAAAAATTAATTGAATGTAAATTAATTTTGAAAGCAACACACACATTGCAATAAAAGGGAAAAGAATAGACAAAGTAACGAGCATAAAATATTTACGAGTTATTATAGACAGTCATTTAAACATGAAAGACCATATAGAATTTGTATGTAAAAGATAGGGGAAAGATTGGATTTCTTAAAAGAATACGAAAGAGATTGGATGTTGTAACAACAGTAAGAGTGTATAATCAAGTCCCACTTTGAATACTGCTCAAAGTTCGCTAAATTAAAACACTATGTTAAAAATTCTACAAAATACCAAATATTTTTATTTATACAAATATTTGTTAAGCTGCAATGTATACCCAGCAGAAAAAAAAGCTCTTTATAAACCTTACTCCAATATAAACTATTCCTGACACAGTTAGTCTCAATATCGGTAAGGCAGATTGGGCTGCATTCAGTATTCCTTATTTTGTCCCTTACCTTAACACGGGACATGTCATAAGAAATCAGGTATTCATGGTGATGCCTAAGTTTGAACTAATTTTGACCTTGTAACATAACGTTTGGATCCTTTTATTAGGAATGATTTAATCCTATTGTTTATATTAACCTAAGCAACCAAAAAACCATTATATAAGTCATATTCCTTTGTTAGTACGTTGAAGTAGTGTTTCTATTAAAACTTTCTGCAATAAGTAAATCTGTTTAAATAAAGATAATATTTAAAGCTTTGTTTGATGCTTACCAAGTTAATTTCAAAGTGCAGATTCACCTCTTAGAAAGTCCAGGTGTATTCAGCTTCCCGATTCTTTATTACTTTTTCACACTTCGCTTGTATTTTTTTAAATTAACCACACGTTGTTTACTCAACCAAAGTTGACAAAAAACAGACGAATTTATGACAATATTTTGAAATACTGAAAAGCAATGTGACGTTTTGTACGAAAAAATACACATTTCTTATGTAAGCCTTACTATAAAGCTTCTATTACAATTTTTAAGAAATGCTGAAGTGATAAGCGCGAGTATTCATTATTTATGCCTTACGATGGGACATTTTTTACAATTCTTTAGAGCTACTGTTCACTAAAGCTTCATGCCGACTCCGAACGGCCAAGTTTGAGAAGCGTTTTCTAGACAGTTATTACTCTTTAAGCATTGTTAGTGTCTCGAAAGAGTTTGAACCGTGGAAATCACTTACGTGTGATTAACTTCTTAAATTCTGACATCGACAAAACTGCCCAATTGGGATTGAACAACCGTGCAAAATTGAATGCTTTCCAAACCGAACGCTTGTCGTTAAAGCAGAACCAAATCTGTTGAACCTGTCCATGACTAAAGGGTTATACAGAAGAAACTGAGCAACTTTTTATTCTCAGTAATCACTTTCCATGGAATCAAAAATACAGCAGTGTTTGGTGCAACAGTTAATGCAACGCCCTAAACTCGCGTTCTCACATCTTCACCATCTCACTTCAGTCCTTTGGAGGATATTCAGAAAAATGCCTTTCAACATTAACATCTCTCAAACACACACCGTCACAATATTTCTTGTTCCATAAACAGTGCTCTACAGAAATAGCTCTTTAAAGACGATCAATAGATCAACACTTCAAAATTAATTATTTTCATTTTCATTTCAGTTTTTCTCAAGGACCACCATTCTCCTGTTGCTGCTTAGCATGCTAATCAACTCAACCAGACTGCCAGTCGGCGCACAGTTGGTGGAATTCTACAGCGACTACAAGAAGAACCACATCGAGGACGAGGTCAGTTCTGCAACGCACTACCCTTTGGCAAAAAGAAACGGCCAAAAGCCTTGATCGTCTTAAGTGACACTCGAGCCAACCGTGGACAATTACCAATTGACTAGATGACATCTGTCCACGCCGACCGACGAGTTGAATGCCTTTCACATTACCCTGACCTTGAACCGCTCACACTCCGACCAAGATAGCACACTTTTACTTTTTCTTTTGCTCTTGTTTTGAATTTCAGATTAATTACTCCTTCCGATATGTCATCGATCATCCTGCCAGTGGGGTGACACTTGATCACTGGGAGGGCAGGCAGGGGACACAGGTCAACGGGAGATATGGCCTCCTCGAGCCGGGCGGCTACGTTCGCGATGTGCGCTACGAGGTGGACGGCGACAATGGATTCCGCAGTGTGGTTCGAACTAGAATGCCAGGTAAGTGGACTGATGGTTGCAGAAGACGCGGTTGACAGTGATGTGTGTCGTTACAGGAAGCCGCAGTCATCAGGTCCTGTTTGTGCTGAAGTCACAGCCAAAGGAGGCGCTGAGAAGGGCCAAACCGGTTGCCTTTGTGCAGTAATTTGTGTGTTGAATGTCTTGAGATGATTAATAAATTTGATGGGATAGGTTTAAACTTCTAATTTGACTGCATTTATTTGAAGTTACTTATGAATCTTGGTAAGAGGAGACTGCTTAAAAGGTATTAATGGCCTACAGAACGCAATTTTCTGGGTTTTAGCTGTACCCAGTTCGAAGAGAGTTCTTGAACTCTTCAGTGAGTTTCTGTACTAGGATTCGTGTAACCCTGGTTAGCTAGTTGTTAGTCAAAAACAAACCTCTATTGGCTGACACAATATTTTTTGAGGTTTACTTTAATTCCAGAAGTTGTATTAATTGTTGTATTACGCCAAAAGCTGAGTGTAGAATATCGCATGCATTGTAGCAACTCCGTGAAAATGGGGGTTCTGTCGGCGAGGAGGAGACAACTATCATTACCTTGGAACC